>OW679196.1:60104666-60275220 GCA_940337035.1 Agriotes lineatus
GTCATCTAGCAAAAACATTTACGCAATAACAACTTTCGGTTTCCATTTTCGCATTTCGCTCTCTATTTTGATCAATGCCACGGCGCACCTCAAACAATGTCAGAATTGATAATTTTCCATTCGTGGCTGTTTGTCTGACCCACGGTGAGTTTCGTTTTTAATTAAAAAAATAAGCATCAGGCCATAATCCATTTTTTTGTTATTTTGAATGGCTTTCCAAGCGGGGGAAATTAATGTCCGAATTGAAATCGAAGTCTTTGACGACAGGCATCAGCTAATGGGGATAAAAATCAAAGTCTTTTGTTTTATTTTTAATTAAAAGCTACCTAATAAAGCCCTTCCCAATTAAGTCAAGTGTTATTGGTTCGGCTGGTGATTAAAAGACCCTTGCGTTTTGCCTAAATGGATTACCATTCAGATATTTTGATTTGTCATAAAGCGATTCTGTTATCCGAATGTCGCTCTCAGGTTTAGAATAATGTTAAAGGAAGGTATAATATTTTTTAACTAAATCGAATGTATTGAACATAAAACCAAAAATGCGTATCTCCTATAAAAATTATATGAAAAATATGTTACCCTAGAACTGGAATTTCCTTCTATTAAGCCTTAAATTTAATTGTTAAATATGTGCGTTGCACTTTGAAAGCTCAAATATATCTCTAAAAAACGTATTTGCTAAGCTAATTTGAATTTCCAGTAACATAGATACGCATAAACCGTTTTCAAGTCATATAAGATTTAAATATATTATATCACAAGCGAATGATAGTTTATTATTATTTCTTTATCCACGTAGAAGTGATTCACCATATTATCCTATTTAGTCATGTTCTTTCTACATCCTATTGTGCTGCTTGGATAACATAATTTCTAGCCTATTTTCAATTAGTCTCCCACAATCGATCTACTTGACGTCTCAAGATTGTATTAGATTTGAAAATATGTACGAGACATAGACTTTTTTGAACAAATGTTCCGTATTGTTCTGTACCAACTATTGTAACCTATATTAGAAGGCTCATATAGCTCGGACTAGCTCAATCCTCGGCTGCGATATGGGTATGATAAGTGTGGTATTTTTTTGTTTACTTCAGTTTCGCATCAATGTTTTAGTTCATTATATTCTATTACATTCAATCGTATAATTCATGGATCATATTAATGCTAATTGGGTGTTTAATATGGCAGTTTCTATATGATACTTTATACGGAAATATCAAATTAAGTTTCTTATTAACTTGATATTGGTGATTCCACCATTAGTTTTATGCAAAGGTTTTCTTTTCTTTTGCGGAAAATCAACACCTTTAGGTAAGATAAATCTAAAGAGCTTTCTATATCTTCTTAACTTATTTATATCTTTAATGAATGCTGTTAACTGATTTATCGTCTAACTCAATTCACATTTCTAAAGTATAAGAAATGCCCATTATTTGACAGACACCTGCAGTATAACATTAAACCCCTTTTGATTTGACGTTTATAAATATAACCTGTTTTTTAGCCTGGCCAACAAGAAGGTAATTAAATTTGTTTTTATCTTATTATGAAATTGTTGACTGTAGATTAAATGTAATATGCCCATTTTACTCTGGTAACTTGACATATTTTGGGTTATGAATTAATTGAACAGTTTATATGGCTTTCCTAGCGTTTTAGTACTAACCTAACTAATATAAGCGATCCCATGACGCCAGGAATTGTTACCTTGCCCATCAAGTTGAACTCTATTTAACTGGAACGACTCCCATCGCCAAACCAATGAAGTGGTTTTCTGGTGAGGATTTTCTAACAAAAATTAATGTTGATCTAACATAGTCTTCCCTTGTGCGTTAGGCCCTTCAGAAAGGTTTCAGTGCGACTCTGGATGACTCTATTCAGCCGGATCATATTGTCCCGTTGATCGTAGATAGCAAGGATAACAGGGAAAGCAAAAAGCAGTTAATTAGTAACTTTTTTTCTAGTGAGAAACTGCCCAATGAATCAATTCTATTTGCAATTGCAAAGTTTTTTATTTTGTATCCGTTTATGCTGGGATTCAGTTCTTAATTTTACTTTTTGCTGGACGCTATGAAGCCTCCTCTGTTTTTTAAACAGGAAGTGGTTTCTCTTTTATTATTAATATCAAAATATTCTAACTAGCCATCTATTTTAATTCAAAAAGAGTTAGATGATAATTTTGCAACCTGTACTTCTACTAAGTACTTTAAGTTGCCTAACTATCAGGTTTTTGTGATTATTCAAAATGTATTATCTTTTAGTAGCTACACTTCGTAACGCTACAGTTCAAAACGTATACTCTTAACTAGGGGCGTGCTGGGCCGCCGGGACACCGGGCGAATGCCCGGTGGCCTGCGCCCGTCAGTGATCTGATGGCCTGCGCCCTTAAATTGAGAATATTCCAGAAAGCCCGGAAAATAAAGCAATTATGAATAAAGACACACAAACTCAGGATTCATGATGTAATGTAATAGGGACCAGCCGCCAGCAAATGATTACCATTCTTATTATTGTTATGACGCCGGGCCGAGCGCCGCTCCTGGAAAGAAAAATGTTTGGGTTAAATGTAATAGAACTCTATATTGTGTTTACCATGATTACCGAGATAAGACTGAGATGAGGCCACTATGCACTATCGGGTTGCATGTAAATGCTCAATGGATCGAACCAGTGAAAGACTGCGAAAGTGCCAAGTATTAATTCATTCAGTCTTTGCGTCACGCCATCGGGTATCACATCCTACTACCCCCAACAGTACCTCAACTTGAAACTTTTTGGCACCATAGACATCATGAATAAAAAATGTAAGGGTGGCGAGGAAAGATTGCGCGATAAAAAGAAAAAGATGTTGCAAACGGAAGACAGTTTCATTAATAAACCCAGTTCAGTGACGAAAAAATTGAGCATTGTTCAGACTTCTACTCCAAGTGAACGTTCTACGAGCAGTAGGACTGCAAATGAGGTTGACTATACCACAGAAGATATTAGGGTGGAGACAGAAGAAACGGAAACTACCAGTGTTTCGTGTGATCATCGTACTAGTACGTCAGTTTCCACCAGCCTACAGATAAATCAAACAATTTAAACAAATGTTCAAGCTAATTCTTTTTAAACTTTTCTAAATTGATTGTATTGATCTCCCAAATTCTTTTTTTAACATTTACTGTTCAGCAGAGAGCAGTTTGGCTGATCTTAATGTATCATAACAATATATATATTCAGATTCCCTGGAAGAAATAAAGGTCACTTTGTTCAAGTTTTCCCATACCGAAAATCAGTATCTATTTTTCAGAAGAAAAAATAACCTTCGAAAATTTAGGCTAAAAAGGGGTGTTACAAGGAATTTCATCACATAAAATCTTTTGATAAGAGAATAACCAAACCTTGCGAAAGGTTTCTGGGTGTGTTATGGTGTATCGGTGTAAGGGTCGTATCCAGGTTTTTCGTAACAGCCTGACAAAACTACAAGAATGTCAATTTCTTGAAATGAAACAACGTGTGAATTTGTTCACTTTAGGTGTAGAACATAATTTATAAAAATTAAAGCACAAATTAAAAGACGTTCCCGCACAATGGAAAAATTACAGCGTGTTTCATTTGAAATAATTTCCTTTCTTGTAGTTTTAGGAAGCTGTTAAAAAAAATGGGCACGGCATAGGCAAAAAAACCTAAAGTATACCGCAGAAGATCATATGATATGAATGACACCCCGTTTCTGTCTGAATTTTTGCAAAATATTTTTTTCTGAAAAGGTATCGATTGAAAACATAAAGAAATAGTAGTTTGTATACCAAGGCACTGAAGTTGAGCTTTTTATCTCGAATGTGGATCTAGTCCGAGGCCCGTAGGGCCAAGGCAAATAAAGCACATGAGGGATAAAATGGAACTTCACTGCAGAGGTGTACACTATGTTTTATACGAAATCGAGAAATTGCGACATTACAATATTTTACCCAACATTTCTAGGTTATGTTAACGTCGATTGACGTTTATCTGTCGCCTCGCCACCTAGAAAAAAGTCGTAAAACAATGGATAACCGACGATTTCGAGAAACTTTAATGCCGATTTCGAATAAATGACCTTTATTTTCTTCAGGTAATCTAAAAAAATATATAAACAGGATGCTCTATTTGAAAAAATGGAGTTAGGTGCCACCCAGAATTAAATTGGACACCTCATATGATTAGAAATAATTTTAAGTGACGAAGAAGTTGCTTAGGTGAAACTTTTATAATTACAAGATTTTTTTCATATATTTTCAATAAAAAAACGCTACAGAGCTCGGACCCTTAGGTGGGACACCTGTACGCAATAATTGGTTTGGGCCTGGCCTGCTCTGCTCTTTAGTCCCGGCCTGCACGGGTTCTGCCAGCACGCCCCTGCCTTAACTTTTCGGTTAGTATCTCATATTAAATAATAGTAATGCCTTTGTTGACGGTAGAAGATCAGTGACGACTGGTTAAAACGGCCACCTGCTCTTCCACTTAACCTCGCGATATTTATGGACAAATGCGGGATTGATAAAATATTAGATATTAAGAACACATTTATAGTTACAGACAATTAAAATTCGCAATAAGGTTCAAAACGTCAACATAAATAATGAATACCTACCGTTAAAACAGAAAAATGAACTCGGCCTGATATAACGACTAAAATGCAAGACCATTAAACAGCAAATTTAGAAGATAAACTTTAGATTTATTTTAGGCTTATTTTTAATATGTTTGGAAAATTTAGGAGTATCATAGAATTTCACTATACAATAGGAAGAGAGCGGGTGTCCGAGAGGTAATGCCGTGAGTTCGAATCTCACACCCGGATATTGGTTTCATCTTACGTTCTCCGATTACCTTTCTAACACCTTTGGTGGTCGTCGCCTCTGAAGAAGGGTATTATCCTCTTAAATTCAAGGGATTGGGGTAGGCACTTATTCGGGACGAGGCCGAAGAAGGCTGACAAAACTGCACTTGGTGTAGTTGGTAACAGGCTCACAGCCTGTGATAATATGAAGAAGAAGAAAAATAAGAAAACCACCGTTTAACAAATAATTTAGTATAACCATAAGTAGTGTGAATAGTTTATGTTTATTTTATTATATAGATATGGCAGTTTTGCTTAGTGATGATTATATGCTATAAGCACGCGGTATGCGACAATCGTTAATTTTTACGAATTTTAAATTTATTACACATTCAGGCATTTGGGATATACTACTACAGCCGGGCAAGAGCAAATCTTTGAATTATTTTTGTTAATTAGTGAACGATTTTGAAATATAAATTTTAGCGCAGCATACAAATTTTCTAGAGCGAGTAGATAAATGTAATTTGAAAAGCAACCGGTTACCTAAACTTAAACCAAACTTTTATTCCAGAATTTTTTTAATGATGCATTTTGATGGTTAAGTTCAATTTCTACATGGACACTGACTCCTAATCTAACAATATTTTTTTTACATAAGATAGCCATGGTTTTTCTTTATTAATATATATACCATAATTACCATAATCTCTTGATATGTCAGAATAATGTACGCTGAAGATGCATCATTTACTACTACAAGTGTATTTACGAACTGATATATAAAGTTGCACTAAGATTAGCTATGTCTACATTCACGAAGCACAGATAGAAAAGCGGAGGTGTATATCGAAAACAGTAAAGGCTCCAAGATTGATCCTTGAGGCACACCTTTGTTAATGAGGGAGTAGTCCGATCTTATCCAAATTTTAAATAGCCAATACGAAAACTAATTGACCATTGAAATAATCCAATATAATGTAACATTGAGAAAGCACTAAATTAATAATACCAGAACCATTAGTAAACTCTGATAATTTATTTTAACAATGTCATATCTGGTGTCATGCTGAGCCATGGAGCAACTATGTTCAGGTTAAATGCAAATTGATACACTGGTATAATTTTATTTATAGTAACATGACAGTGCAACTGACGTTCTATAATTTTTTCTAGTACTCGATACAACATTTTCATATCTAAACCAAACATTTGCTTCCATTACTAACGTTTCTTGTCCGACAAGATGCCTTGGCTAAAAGTATTGCTATATTGACCTTATTTTTTAGGACTTTATTACAATTATAGAGTTCATTATTAAATATTTCTTATTAAATACTGTGTTATTCTAATAGATTTCATGTAATTCCCAAATATATTTAAATCATACGTATAATATAAAGTACATTATTTTGTAATGTTAATAGCAATCAGAGATATATCAAGTCTCTCTTACTATTATACACAAGGTTGTATTTTTATGAACCTACTCAATTCCTAGCACAGGTTAGCAAAGTTACTGTGTTTTAAAAATTGGATTTAAGAAAAATATACAATCGGCTTCATGCATATTTAAATTAAATACACGTTTGAACTTTGAACGAAATAAGCGTGATTTTAAGTAAAAGTAACTGGGTTATAAAAGAACGAAATAATATTTTCTGCTTATTATTATTATCGCCTAACTCAAGATAAATCCCCGTTTATGATATATAGTAGCTCATCGGACGTGTGCCGGTCATAAACTGGAATGCGAAGCGGCACTCGCCTGTGCAAGTCAAATCAGTCACGTTTTTGTTATTGCCAAATGCATCACTAAGGTGTTTTAAATTTCTGTGATGAAGTCGAAGATACTATCATAGAAAAACTCTTGTCGATAGAAAACGTATGCGTCGTTTAGCTTCGAAATTTTAACCTTACCTCATTTCTGATCTGTAACAAGTGGTTACTTAGGTGCAGAAATGCGAAAGTTCACTACGTTTCACAAATAAAAATAATAAAGACTCCATTAAGATAATATTAATAACATTACATGTAATGGGTCCGTCTTGTAACAGTGACCGAAACAACAGTATACAAAACGAATCCTGTGAATTATCTCCGTGCGCTATCAGCAAGACCAGTAGACGCGCTCGGAGAAATAATGCTACAGAAGAAAATAGTAGTGATATGTGCGCTGAAGGCGTCACCGCACTACGAACGGCGATACGTCCAAAACTTATTTCACAACTGCAACTACCCATAAACATATTCAAAATTTTGCGGCAATTTACACGTACAATATAATACGTTCAACTTATTCTAGCACACTATAATATGCTTGAGGGTAGATAGAGCATGCACTTTTAGACCATAGATCACAAACAACTTAGCTGAGTGTAGCGAAGTAAATGATACGGGAATGCAGGCGGTCCACCACTATGGCTGGGAAGGAAATTGGGTAAGTGATGGCTTGGATGCCGCGTAATGTAAGCAAAATGAGTGGGTTTATAAATCAAAGGCAAAATCAGCAGCTTCCAGAGATTTACATGAAGAATGCATAGATGTAGTTTAAAAATTACTAACATTCAGCACGAATCGGTATGAAATTTCCACGGTACTTTAAAGACGATACGAGATTTTGAACTTCAAACAATGGAGGCTATGATTTGAGGAAGCTGGGTAAAACCGACAATCGTTGAAAATTTGCCAAAGCGACATGGTAAGGCTTCGCCAAATGTCTCACATCACAAAAAACTCTAAAAATAAATTGTTATTTAAAGCGCCCAAGACAACACGAAACCAGCTGGTCAACGGTGACGTAGCCAGGGTAGGGGCTCGAGGGGCTGAAGGCCCCCCCGCCCTCCTCTAGAATATTATAAAATACTCCCTTACTGGTTTAGACTAAAAATTGGCAATTCTACTTTGTGTATACTACAGTTACATAAATATGAATTGCTACACTTTTCGTTCCAATAGTGTAAATTTATTTCAATATTTTTTCAAATGTGTTTTATATGTCCGGGAATTTTTAAATTTGCCGCTCTGCGAATCATGGCAGGGAATAAATCTAGGAAATTGTTTCTGTAGAATTCAAATATACCATTACTAATGCTTTGATTCTGTAACCACATTATCTTTACTTTATATCAATAAATTTCTGCTTGAAAAAATACACTGCAGTATATCATTCGTTAAAAAAATCATTTTGAAGGTAGTCCGTGTGTAGAAGTTAAGATAAATTTCAGTTTGGTCATAGATTGCTGCAAAGTGAGAGATTTTTAAAATCCACTCTAGTTACTTTGAGTGCAGTTGAATTAAAGGTGATATATTCATTTCTATCCAAGGCCTGCCCTAAATGAGTTTTTTAAGATCACGATAATAAGTTGTAATGTACTTCAGAAAACATTCACAGCTCCTTCCCCATTTTACAGCATTGAGATGCCTGTGGCTAAAACAATTTTTGAGGGATAAATTCCTACCAAAGGAAAGTCCTGGCTACGTCACTGCTGGTCAGCTACTCAAACTGAATTGACTTGCCTTTCATTGTGATGACTTTAGCGTGACGGGTTTAACCAACCAAAAATACTAACCCCTTTCGTTTTCTCTTTGTGTGTTAAATATGACACGGCGCGGAGTTCCATTTTTAAACGACTCCAATAAAGTCGACCAGCAAACAAATCATTTTGATGCACAGTAACTGTGTGATGTTTACGAGTTGTCAGTTGTTAATAGTAACAATTATTATTAATAATTAGAGTAGGAGAACATTTTTCTGTAATCAGCAAAAGGTGGCAATAAGACAGTACATAACATTAAAGTATGCCTATACAGATATTTTAAAAATACAATCTTGAAACATAATATTTTTATTTCATACTAAATTATTTAAGATACCATATGATCAAAAACTTCAATCTTCTAGAGAGCTGTAAAATGTTTTCTTTTCAAATATATGCTGGCGGTGGTTGTGATGTTTCCATTTAACATCTGTCAGTTTAAAGTTATGTCTTCTTCTTTCTCGTCTTATTATAGGCCAGTCGCCTGTTTTAATCACAAAGTGCTTCTATGAGCCTTCCTTGCCCTTAGGTCGGGCGAGTGGCTAGCCTTGTCCGTCGAAAGTGAAAAAGAGTTCGCGTGTTAGGGGTTAACGACTACCACAGGTGTTAGTATGGTAGCTGGGAAGCGTACGATGTTTAATCTCTAGAGTTGCCAGGATTCGAATCCTGGCCTGCCGCCTGAGAGGCGAGCATTTGCTCGCCGGGCCACCCATTTTAACAAAGACAAAAATGTTTATGGAATATATAACATTGTTAATAACAAAAACAACTACAGATGCTCAAAGCGATTTCCTTCATTTTCGTACACAGCGCCACTCAGTATTAAACACTCTGTAAAAGTTAAGTGATTTTGTCAAAATTGTAAAGGTTATATTATTAAGTACCTTTACTCATCACTGCTAACGTACATTATATTTTTTATTTCATACTGATGCCCAAAATTACATTCTTCGGACTATTAATGGTACAAAACATGGAACATTAAAGTCTTAGTACTTTAAAGTAAAATATTAAAGTTCAACTACTTTAAAAGTTTAATTAAATTTATTTTGGTTTGTTATATCTCAAATTTTTTTTGGCGACAAATGGTATATTTGTGATGTTATTGTAAAGGGGATGAAGATCATACAATCGTAATTTTCTTCCTTTAGATATTTGAAATGTTTTTGTGTCATAACTTCCACTTGCGATTGATGTTCCGTGTAAAGCCCTTCACATATTTTCCCTAATTCGTATACACTAATGGGTGCCGTCCTTTACACGCAACTATTGTATTAAGGAAATGGATAAGAACTAGTCAGCATATGATTGTGCTTCCAGAAATGTTAACCAACGGAAAATTTTTTAAAGGGCTTTATACGGAACTTCTCTTGTAAGTGCGATTCTCATCGATCGGTGCACACTTCTATCCCTTTAAGATTTTTACCGTTTATATATTTGGCGGAAGGTATATTCGGTTTCGAGCAAGAAATAGTTTTTGAGCTACACTTCCAAAAGGCAGACCAACAGACAGACCAACAGACAAACAGACCAACAGACACACAGATAGATGGAGATGAGCTAGGGACTGTGACGATCTGAAGAAACCTGGCAAGATGATTGTTTCACGGTTACAATACTTGCTTTGCTTTAGGTGAAGGAAGAAAGAAGTTCCTAATTAAAAATATTATGTACGAAAGCAATAAAATATGTCTATGCGTTGGTTAGGTGATGGTTCTAAAATAGCATTACCCTCGAATTCCGAATAAGGTGGCTCAATGGTTTCCTTAAAGCAACAGTATGCATTCGAACTAAAAACTGCTTACAAAATTACTAAGAACGATCCAAAATTGGAAAGTTGTTTCTTCTAAAGCTTTGCTGACGTATATTCAAGTAACTCTTAATTTTCCTAGTTTTCTTTTAGTCAGTGAGTATTGTAGAAACTTTTGCCCATTTCGCATTGTGCGCAGGGCTGATTTATTGGGGTAGCGAGAAGGGGCACCTCGAAGACTGTTGAGCGAGGTTGCTAGCATTTTTAAGTTAGTCTGTATATTTTAGCTGTGCTGTTCAGTTTATATATTTTCGCCAATATACGTTTATTTAATTCAACCGTGTTATTATTTGATATTTTGGTGCCGAAACCCGGGTACGGAACGGAACGGAAAGTGAAAATAAAACTGAACACTAACGCGAATATTCTGAAGTTAAAGTGGAACGGGAACGCGAATATTCAAATCGTGCTGTTAAAATACGGGCTCAGCGATGGAAGTGAAACGAACGGTGTGCAGGTCGCAGTTAACGAAAACAATCAACTACGTAAACGGTTTGCTAGCAGAGCAATACGGTGCTGAAGACATTTATACGGCGATGGCAAAGCTAAAACTTGCGACTGATAATCTTAAGGAAATCGACCGGCAATTAGAATCTTCCCATACCGAAATACTGGAAGAAGAATTCCAGAAGCAGATGGAGTATGAAGAGGTCGCGGTAACCACGATGTCTAAGCTTGAGTTTAGATTAAAAATGTTAGATAGAGCACACACAGAAGCCATGCAAGTTGGGGCAAATGAGCGACATGCAACAAACGAAACGCGGGAAGAAGCACGACCTCATCCCGTAGTCAAGCTGCAACGATTGGAATTGGTGAAATTCGACGGCAGTCCAAAGGGTTGGATTCCTTTTTGGGAGCAATTCAAATCTAACGTTCACGAAAACCATCAGTTGAATAATGGAGATAGATTCAACTACTTAAGGATGTCTGTGACAGGCAAGGCAGCAGAGACAATAGAGGGATTTCCACCATCGGGAGCTTTTTACGAGAAAGCCCTGAGTATCCTAAAGGAGCAGTTCGGAAACGCTGAACGGCTGATCGAGCAATATTTCGACAGTATAATGAAAATTGAACCAGTGAAATCCAGAAACGACGTAGTTACATTACGCAAAAATTATAATTTGATCACGTCAGCTATGCGTGCTTTAACGATCCTAGAGGTTTCGAAGTCACAATATAACATCATCATAAAATCAAGCCTGATGAAATCGTTACCCACGGAATTGCGTCTAGGATTTTATAGACAAACAAAGGGCAAAGTTTTGGATCACCAAGAAAGTGGTTCTAATGCATCAGGTGCCGCTTCGACAGAAGAAGACGCCGATCGGCAAGTGAGTGATTTATTGAGGTTTGTCAAGAATGAAATGGAAGCTTTAGAGCAGGCGTTGAAGCCGGATGGAGATCTTAGAGGAAAGGTGCCGGAAGATTCCAAGAAACAGAGTTACAAGGGAACTGCATCAAGTTTACTGGCGACCGAAAATAAAGCTATAAATAACTGTTTCTTTTGCAAAGGCGATCATCCGACCGAGGGGTGCGATGCAGATGTTTCCTTGGAACGGAAGAAAGAAATGCTGAGGGCCAGTGGACGCTGCTATCGATGTACAAAAGGATCCCATAGTTCAAAGTTTTGCCGAAACAGATACTTGAGTTGTAGGAAATGCAAAGGAAGACACGCTACCACATTGTGCGACCCAGCATGGGTTAATCTGGGCAAAACTGGACCAACAATAAATCTTCCGGAAACAAGTGCCGGCAGTGCGCCGTCTTCATCTGTGTCAAGTTTGATGACGAACATAAAGAAAAACGTGTTACTACAAACTGCCTGTGTTTACGCGAGTAACGGAAGTGCTTCGATGAAACTAATCCGCTTAGTGCTTGACGGTGGTAGCCAGCTTACGTTTATAAAAGAAAACGTCTCCAGAATTTTAGGGTTACCAGTAGTAGGGCAACATCACGTTAGTATCGCCGCTTTCGGGAACAATGGGCCGGTACCATCGAATCTTTATAATCGCGTGTTAATAACTTTGAAGGGACAATATACGGATGAAAAATTAACGATTGAGGCCGTGGAAGTGCCGGAAATTTGTATGGACAATTTAAACATTCCAAGTGAAAGTGTTGCAGAGTATAAACATTTACAGTTAGCGGATTACGTGCCTAAAGATACTGATCGATCGTTAATGTTTGAAGGGATTAACTTATTGATAGGCGCAGATAACTATTGGTCTGTTGTAACTATTGGACAAAATGTTCGCCTAAGTGATCATCTAGTAGCCGTTAATACCAAATTTGGATATACGTTACACGGACCGACCCCAGTAGATGCCACGAAAGTTGCCGTTAATTTACAAACCGTGTTACACGCAACAGTTTCAACCACGGAGCCATCAGTTGAAAGACTATGGGACTTGGAAACCATATGGATAACGAATGAAGAAGACAATCAAGGACATCCCTCCAAATGGAAGCCGTACGTTGCTAATCGCACAAGGGAGATCCAATCTCTGTTCAACAACATACAAGGCTGGTACGATTGTCCAGGTCGCGAGAATCCTGCGGACTTACTTACTCGCGGAATTACCGCCAACGCTCTACTGGATTCCGAAGAATGGCAGCAGGGCCCGTCGTGGCTACGAGAGGACGAGGATAGATGGCCAGATGATATTATCGACGACGTAAATCCACAAATTGCATCAGTAACTAAAGTGTGTTGTTTAACAAATCAAGCAGATGGTAGAAATGCGGACAATATTATAGAATTGGCGAGATATAGTGACTTTGATCGGGTAGTGCGAATAACGGCGTATGTATTGCGATTTACGGGAAATTGCAGACGCAAAACCAATAAAAACATTGGAAATTTGAGGCTAGACGAAATCGAAAGTGCAGAAAGGTGTGTACTTAGGCAGTCACAGCAAGAGGTTTACCTTTCAGAGGTCAACAATCTGAAGACAATTGGTGCGGTCGAGCGCGATTCCAGTATTTCGACTTTAAAACCCTTTTTGGACAAGGACGGACTGTTACCCCTGGGGGGTCGCCTTCAGAATTTAGAAGCAAACTTCGATCTTAAACATTCCATCATTGTTCCTAAGAGTGCACATTTAAATAAATTATTGATTACTAAAATTCATAGAATTCTTCACCACAGTGGTGTAAATGCCACTCTTTGTGAACTTCGCAAACGGTTTTGGATAATTCGAGGTAGACAATTAATAAAATCGGTGTTATCGAAATGTGCCATTTGTAAGAGGTTACACGGAAAATCAGCATCGGCGCCGTTTGCACCATTGCCCAAGGACCGAATAGAGCAAGCGAAACCATTCCAAATAACGGACATTGACTCCGCAGGGCCGTTGTACTTCGAGGAAAAGGGCCTTACACAAAAGTGTAATATTTTTCTGTTTACCTGTGCGGTAATAAGAGCCGTGCATCAGGAGCTCGTTTTAACCATGGGTGCCACAGCCAGTATTAGTGTCATGAAACGTTCTTTTGCAAGCAGAGAAATTGAAGCTACAATTAACGGACGACCACTCACGTACCTCGGCAGTGAACATACGGATCCACTACCGTTGGCCCCAGCACATTTTTTGTTAGGTCCCGGCTTAACTACCATACCATCCATCAACGGAAGCGTCAAAGGAAATGCGCTAAGAAAGCAGTGGAAACAAAGGATTAGGACACTGGACTATTTTTGGAAAAGATGGCGAGAGGACTATTTGCAGCTACTACGAGGAACCCATCACAACTTTAATGTGCGCGAGTGCCCAGTGAAAGAAAGCGATGTAGTGCTAGTGTATGGGGTTGACAAACGTCGTCTTTTGTGGAAATTAGGCATAGTGAAAGAAACGATTTTAGGACGTGACGGCAAGGAGCGTGCGTGCTACATAAAGTGTGCGAACGGAACAATTTTAAAGCGCCCAATTCAACTTCTATTTCCTTTAGAATTAAGTAGTACATAATTTCGCGGCCGGAGGATGTAGAAACTTTTGCCCATTTCGCATTGTGCGCAGGGCTGATTTATTGGGGTAGCGAGAAGGGGCACCTCGAAGACTGTTGAGCGAGGTTGCTAGCATTTTTAAGTTAGTCTGTATATTTTAGCTGTGCTGTTCAGTTTATATATTTTCGCCAATATACGTTTATTTAATTCAACCGTGTTATTATTTGATAAGTATTTCCAGAGCAACTAATAATGTTTAGCATGTAAAATATGTTGGTTACAGTTTAATCTTTTTTTAGCTGCTAACCAAGGGCACATGTGCCCCTGAAAAATAATACATTCATGATTTAAGAACTGTTCTTCGTAAAACATTTTACAATAGTTGTAAACAAGAACAACACCATTTTATTAATTTTAAACTTTGTTCATTGCATAAATTTTAATATTTTCAACACGAACTGAAGATGGGTATGTAATCGATCTAAATTGGCTAAAACATTGTGTATTGCGTATTATAAAGAGAAATATGTAGCAGTGGATATAAATAAAAAAAGAGAAATGCATTGACCTGTGCACATGTTCCACTTCCAAACTAAATTTACTTCCTGGAGATGATATTTTAATTTCCTTTTCGACGATCTAATTAACGCTGAGTCATTTTCAACGTGATTAACAAAAACCAAATTTAAATTTTAAATGGAAGTTTAGCACTGCATCGATTGAAAATTGGATAAAATCTTTTACATCATATAAATGTTTGGTTAGGTGTCGCAACGAAGCGCAATTTCAGCATAACACTCACAAAACTCTAATATTTAACTCTGCTATTCAACCTGTCAGCACAACACTTCCATTAAATCAGGTCCAATAATAATATTTGTTCCTGAAGGTAAACTATAGTTTTCGATGCTTTGTTTCCGTGTTCTCAGTAAACTGTTGATATGAAGACATCCCGTGGTTTTGCATGATTCGTAGAAAGAAAAGCAGATTTTTTTATCCAAATGGTCCAGAGCTCGGCAGCCATATTTAGCTTTCAACAGGTTCAGTTAAGTGTGAAGGTATTCGATTCAGTGCCGTTGTCACTATTTCTTCCACTGTATTTCCCTTTAGCATTCGCCTACGAAACGACGTGTGATGTACATTTATGCCTGGAGAACATTCAGAAGAGC
Organism: Agriotes lineatus; assembly: GCA_940337035.1. Lineage (NCBI taxonomy): Eukaryota > Metazoa > Arthropoda > Insecta > Coleoptera > Elateridae > Agriotes > Agriotes lineatus. The sequence continues at coordinate 60,119,929 of OW679196.1, forward strand.
GCGAACTGGAAACCTTTTATAGAAATTAAATTCTTTAGCAGTAGCTTTCCGACTTAATTAACAAAACGTGTTTTACCCTTTACGCTGGCCTGTTTCGAAAAATACTTCCAGATCGTTCTTTTAGCGAAATCAAAAAGGTTTAATGAGCAACGCTGACTGCTCTTTAGATGGAATAACTTGGCAATGACGCCAAATCGGGCGCTTTATTCAAAATTATTTAAGTAAATGAGAAATTTCGTGAAAAGTTGGCGATGTAATTTCATGGCGGCTCTGATTAGCACTTCCATTATCTGCTCTCGTAATTCAGACTGACACTTTTCATAACGTCGGAGTTGTAATTGAAGGACCAAACAAGAAATGCAGAGGACAAGTTTAAATTGACGGGAAATGCCAGTGACGTAAAAATATTGTAGCGATGTATTTTTATAAAATAAAGCTTTTAGTACTGCCATTACTAATTTATGCAGTCGCTTTTCCACAAATGGAAACGCTACAATGATTCCGATTCGGTCATGAATCATCGGTCAGTGCTCAAAGAATATTTCAGCAATACATTTGTCTTAGAAAACAGTTCGCAGACGAATAATATTAGACTAATGTTTAATGGCGCCAAACTGTGATAGCCGCCGAAATCTTTGTTTCCGTGGTCATATTTCACATGTGCATGCGAAACAGACACACTTTGACGGCGGAAGGAATTTATAGAATGCTATGTATCACTTTCGTTAAACGCATTGGAGAAATAAGGTTCCGAAATATCCAGCTAGCACAATAGCAGATATGACTACTAAAAAGTTTGAAATAACCACGTGATCCAGTAGGACTAATAAACTATTTTAATTGGAATTTATTCAAATCTGGTCGGCACGCTCTAGATGACCGATATAGTTTCACAACAGTATTCAGCAAAATCTATATTCGTTTATGTTTTTTACCTTCATCACATGTTACTAGTTTAGTAGGTGTTTGTTCACAAGTATTACGTTACAATGTTAACATTTGCGTATATAAGGAATAGGTTTTAATTCCAAAGGCAATATTAATATTGACTATTTTACCTACTCAACACCAACAAGGGTATGCTTTTCAAGCCATAATACTTGGTCTCTGATGATGGCGGTCGGCGGTTTCCTACTATTAACATGTACTACGAAAAGTAACTAATGGTTGGAAACCAGACTCGTAGATCCACTTTAGCACAAGATACGGTTTACTGTAAATACAAGCTTGTACATGTCACAGATTGGGAATGGCTAATATTTTAAAATATGTGTGTTTGTATGTGTTAATTGCGTGTAGTCGAGGTGCAGTATTTTTTCTCTTCCAGTAAGGTAATTTCTGTGGTACATTTTTCTCCTTCGTTTTCCCACTCTTTAGATTTGGTGTGCTTAAAATAGTTTCTCATATCCTCTTGTAACGTTAGCGCAAGTAACCAATTTTTTTAAACCATAAATATTACTCCAGAATATTGTACAGCGCTTATTCCGTTTCAATCAGAGTTTACATTGGCTTTACGCTCGAACCAGAGATAAGGAGACGTCCACCAGCGGTGCTCGGAGTCTCGTACAAGCACGCACTGCGCCGTCCCCCACTTAATTGTACTTGGAGCGACTATACCGATAACGCGGATCGAACAGTATAGAAACAACTTCCGCATCTATTTCAATCACTTTCAATCAGACTTGAGTCCTGCACGGCTTAATACACTGCCAGTATTTAACGATATTTTTTTAAACCGCAAAACCTAAACAAACCGCCATTTACCGGCATGCATATAATCTATCGCAAACCTGTTGGTCAGAGCGCTGGATCTACAAGGCAGCAGACCTACAGGGACTGATGCTCGAAAAATAACCGACAGAATGTGTGTGCTATTTGGGTTGCTGACGGGCGAAGAAAATGAAGAGACCAGAAAGAAATTAATGTTTATATATTTGTACATAACATTTATTTAAATTAAGGCTTATTTTGTATGTATAGCTAACCACATTATACCGGTGATTTCTACATTGTGTTTTCCTTGTAATTATACATTTGAGTACAACGAATCAATGGCATCTGAGTTTACCCGAGACAAAACCAGTTTAAAACCAAATGTAACGAATTGTGGTCAAAATTAAATTAAGAATTTTTAAAAATTAAAATTCAAGATTCCGATACCGGTCAGAAGCATTACACTCTTCCGAAATTTCATTATTGGTTATATCTTCCATCTTTACGGTCTTTTTGCTTTCAAATAAGTCTCATCATCTTTGATCAGACCGATATGTTACGATATCCAAATAATTATGTTTTTTTTTTAAATTAGGGGAGCAATTACTATTGGAATATTTTAAGAACAAATTCTTGATGCCTCGCAATGTATTTCTAGAGTACAATAATATGAGTAATTTATTGGAATGTTTGACTGCTAACAGCTTCGCGCTGTAAATAGAACTAATTTCAAGTAGCCGAAACGTTTCGTGTGTCTGGATTTTCGCATTCTACTTTATTTGCTTCTTTTTCTCTATCGGTGTAAATGTGAATAGCTTCTGTAAAAGTTCATTTAATGTGGTTTAAAGAGCACTAGCTTTTCGTACTGTCTTTGATATTTAAAGTAAATTCTGTGCTTATTATTGAGGATAACGCAAATGTTGGTTCTAGGCTTCTAGAGGAGAGGAAAGTTGTTTGATCGGTGGATGTTGTATGTTAAGTGTTTGCAGCGAGTTATTTGCTCGGACTGGAGTAGGTGGTGGTTGCTTGGCTGGTAGTCATTTGTAAGAAGTGTGCCTTCTAATGATCCCCATTTTATGGTCGAGAATGATACCTAAGTAATTAATTATAGTGTCATGTGACTTGCAAGGAGCGTAGTTTTATAATCCAGTAGTTTTTGTTTTCGTCAGTGTGATGGAGGAAATATTTTAGTTTCTGCGTAGAGATTATTAGAGAAAGTGGTGTAAAAAGCACCAGTGGTGAATTAGGAGCCATTCTTATATAAAACGATCGTCAGCGTGGCCGAGCGGTTAGGGAGTTCGACTACTCTCCTCGTGCTACTAATGAAGAAAAGTGACCCAAAATTTAACCTGCAAAACTCGAATTTGACATTGCTTGACAGTACTTCCAACAGTACAGTAGTGAGTGACATGGTTTTTATCTCACTAGTGGGTTATGGGCCACTCTACACGTCTAAAATCGATCTAGTAATAACCTAATAACTAGGGAATGTTGCAAAAAATAATATTTTTTGGGTTCGTCTAGCATGGTACTAATTTCATTGTAATAAATTTTGAACGAGTAGCTTGTACGAGATGAATCTTACAAATGTAAGATGAAAGGAATTCCAACAACCCAGCAGCTTTTAATAGTCCATACATAATAGTATCTGCTTCAAAAAAATCTAATCCTGATTTTTGGTATAAATGTTCCTTAGTAACCGAGGAGCAACCTTTTAAAAGTCACTGGGGTGCCGGCGTTATAATACCGAGACCCTGCAAGTTGTTAAAAGAGATCTTTTGCTCAGGTAAAGTACCTTTTCTGTCTTGAATGCGGCAAAATATCATTACCAGAAGCTGCTCCGATTTTAGAAGTATGGCCCCATGCAAAATTTTAGAAACATCGAGTTACTTTTATGAAACCTTGTGTATTGCAAGGATTTGTTAAAGTTCATCTGATACACATTGTTTCATAAAAGTAGGCCAATATTTATGACATTTTGCAGTAGGCCATAATTTTACATTCTGAAGAACTTTTTCAAATAACATTTTTCTGTTCTAAGGTACTTTATTCTTACTCTTTCTTTTCTAATAAACATACGCTCTCTTCCTCTGATTTTTGTTCTACAAAATTACGACGCCGGCACACCAGAGTCGGGGACTTTTAAGGGGTCGCTCCTAGGACACCAAGAAACATTTCTGCCAAAAACCAGGACTACGTCGAGACTGAGATTTCCCTTAAAATTGATCCAATATGCCTATGCTATAAGGTTAATCTGAAATATTCGGTCTAAATCAACATAAATTCAGTTGTTCGATTTGTTGGCAATATAAAATGCGAAAGTACCCGAACTGGCTATTAAATGACACGTTTAACAATAAATACTATCCTTTATTCATCAAAAATTTCTTTATTTAAAAAAGAAGGGGCAACAGACCAAACATTTAGTAGCATCCCAAACACGGCTCAAGGGCAACATGAAAACCCCCCACGCGAAATGGAACTCACGAAACAAAGCAATATCAAAATTCCGCACCAGACATGGAACACAATTATATTATTTTCAAGTAATTCAGCTATATGCCCCAAGACAAATATACACAAACCTACCAAATATCTGAAATTACGCGTTTAGAATGTAATTAATCCTCGATGCTAGTTAACGGAAGTTGTGTAAATCGCTACGCCGATGTTCTCCACCTGTTGATACAGCAGTAAAGCAGAATCTAATTTGTGCATTTCTAAACTCTATTTAAACCTCTGATGATACAACGAAATATAAAAATGTTTGTACGAGGCTATTTTGTTAATTCTGAAGCAGCAGTTGCGGTCTTAGTTACCTATAAAAACGGTGCCAGGATTAACAAAGGCCTCTCCCAGGAATTTTGGCAAGAACTTCATTAAACAGGCCTTACCGGGATCTCAACAAAGAAATACATAACGCTAAGGAAGAAAATTAAACGTCAGTTAGAATTACAGACACTTTATCGACCAAGCATTAGCAAAGGAGGCTTAAAAAACCGATGAATTATTTCCGCCGAATCGCGACTCATCGTATATTTTAAGTATTACTAGTACATTTGTAGCATTCCACAGTCTAGCTACTAAAATATAATAAATCTGAATTATCACAAAACCTGAATATTAGACAACTTAAAGTACTTGGGAGAAATACGGGTTGCATAATCTTCATCTAGTTTTTTGTGATTTCAAATAGAAGGCTAGTTTGAGAATTTTCAAATTAAAAATAAAAGAGGAAAACACTTTCTGTTTTGAATAAAAAACAGATTGGGGCTTGATAACGTCCAGTAGCAAATAAATTAGGAGCTGATTCCCAGCTTAAAGGAATAAAAATTGGAAACTTTTCATCTGTAAGGTTGTAATTAATCTAATTCTAAATTATGTTAAGAAGTAATGGTTTTTCAGGCAAATAGAATTAATTCATTGGACAGGTTCTTAATACGAAAAGCAGTTATGAATTAACTGGTAGGTACATACATTGGCGATCAGTATAGATTCTAATAGAGCTGTTTTTGTTTAGTTTTTTCCCTGTTATTCTTTGCTACCTTTGAGCACGGGACGTTATGATTCAGTTGGATAGAGACACGCGGAGTCTTGATGAAACCTTTTTGGAGAGCCTAACGAAAATAAAAAACAATGCTAGATCATCATTAAATTTCGTTAAGAGCTCCTCACTCAAAAAGCCGCTTCATTAGTCTGGCGATGAGGTTGTTTCCTGTTAAGTAGAGTTCCACTCGATGGGCAAGACAACAGTTCGTGGCAGCATAGGATCGTACCCTTTTTAGTTAGGTTAGTCCTAAACCGCAGAAAGATTATACAAATTATTCTGTTCAGTCAATACCCAAAATATGTCAAGTTACAAGTTTAAAATGTACATATGAAATTCAATCTAACGCCAATAACTTCATAATAATGTAATACTATTTAATTACCTTTTCAGTAACAAGGCTATAAGAAACCAAATAGATAGCCCCCAGGTTATATTTGTAAATGTCAGTTAGGGTTTAATGTTATACCGCAGGTATCTGTCAAATAATGGGCATCTCTTATACTTTAGAAACGTCAATTGAGTTAGCCGATCAATGTTTTAACAGCCTTCATTGTGAATAGAAATGTATTAAGAGGGTATGGAGAGCTCTTTAAATTTATCTTACCTGAAGGTGCCGAATTTCAGAAAAAGAAAGAAAACCTTTCTATAAAACTCATGATTGATTAATCAATTTAAATAAAACTGATATGATCTCTAATTCGATATTTCAGTATAAAGTGTCATATATGAACTGCCATAGTAGATAAACCTTTATTACATTGAACTCATGATTAACCATTAACATAACCCATAAATTATGTGATTGAATGTATATATAAATATTATAGAAAAAAGTAACAATTTAAATAAAGTTGTTGGCGCCCAATACTTCTTTCTTAGTGAATCTAAAATCTTTATGCGAAAGTGAAGTAAACAAAGATCCCACATTTATCATACCCGTATAGCAAGCCGAGAATTGAGCTAGCCGGAGTTATGTGCGCCTTCTAAGGTAGGTTGCAATAATTAGTTGGTACACATTATTGTTTCTTAATAACTGTGATACAAGGCATATTATTTTGCACATAATACCCTGCGGGCATTATTAGTTACTATGGTACGTCAATGGCCAGAAATGACAAGCGTCACATTTCTGACCAATCACGTACCTCTATGCGTTCACAGCAGTAGTTGATAATTCCCATCCCAAGACATACAATTTTGTATGCACCACGGACGGTTTTATTAAAAACTGCAATTATTAATCTTTGATGATGATGACATAGCAAGACTGATATGATGTCATCTCCAGAATAAACATAAACAGTAGTCTCCGACATGAAGCAAGTCATGAGTAATATGTTTATTTTAGATTTTTTAGTATGTCTTCAGTGCAAACGATAGCACAATCTTAATAGGAACTTCGTGTTATTAGCTAATAATAGATTTTATACAACGATTTGTATCTACAGTGTCAACAGTGTGTCTCAAAACGTACGTTATCTAGTAGGCACTATATATAATTCCTAATTTATGAACGCATAAGTGAATTTAAAAATCAAATTATAATTCTGTTATTGAAACGCCAGTTTGTTTTTATAGAGAAGTCTATTCAAATCCGTCAGCAAAAAGTGTAAACAGATTTAATATCTTGCTATAAACGCCAATTAGTACTTGACTTCCGACATGTGTAGATATGGCAATCAAGAGACTGCGATTAACATATAGAATTTTGCTGAGAGCAACCATTAAATTTCTGATTGTCGAACATTTTATTGCAAAGGTGTTGTGAGGCTCAAATTGTGAAAAATAAAGTAAATTCTATATTCCTCTGTGGTCCCTTGTATACTTACTCATATTCTTTCAGTTTCAGGAGCATTTTGGTATTTTGTCTATACACCATTTTTAACGAATAATATTGCGGAACTGAAATTTCAAATAATCTGTTAAACGTATATTTCATAAAATAGTAGGATATGTTCCACCTTATATTCGTAACGTCTGTTGTGCCAATATTATTATTACACTCCATCCTGAAACATCAATTCGAACATAGCTGCATTACATCCCAAAAAGGAAGACATATTTGTTTTTGTTTTTATATAAATATGTCCAGGGGCGTCTCTAGCTTACCTGCCGCCGAGGTGCAAAGTATCGCGTGCCGCCCATTCTGGGCTGTGAGTTAGATAGCTAAGGGAGGAGAATAATTTGAGTTGAGCCAAGCCAAATAGAGAACCATCCTTATATATAAACGTGTGGTATGCTTGCCTCGCCGCCTGCGTCTTCATCTATACCTGTATCTTCGTAACGTCTTCATCGACACCGATCCGGCGCACTTTGTCCTTGATCGGAGGTGTCATCACCGCGTCGTTTATGTCACAGCGATAAGCAAGTCTGATAGATGTGCGTTTTTGGGTGACCGGTCTTACTAGCAATTATTGTATTCCATCTGGGAGCGCAGGTTTGAATCCCACCGACTGCGATGCTTTTTACCTTTGCAAATTAATGCTTTTCACATTGTTTCGTTTACTGTTTCAATAGTATTAGAAACATTAAAATATGTTTATTCATTTTTACACCATTTTGAACACTCTTGTGCTGCGCTTTCTTTATTAAGACAAAACAGTTTTTTCTGTAACATTTTTATATATAATTCAATTGGAAAAATGCCGAAAATTATTTTAATTGGAGTAGGACCACCTGTGTGGTGGACTCCAATGGTAGTTCTTATATACGTATAAACGTATGTTGTGCCTGCATATCTGTTTGGGAATACCACCGGCTGCATTGTTTTTTCTTGAAAAATTTATGTAATCTGCATTACTAAGTATTTCAAATAAAACTGTACAAATTGCAAATAAATTACTTGTGAAAAAAATTAAAACCTTTTAACCTCTTCATTTTCTTTACAATTCGATCCACTTGTATGGTACACCGTGGTTCAGCCTAAACCGCAGCTACTCGGTGTTCGGTGGTTCTAACGCTTCGTGTGACGTCGCGCAGTCACGTTATCTCATTGGTTAAAATGCTTATTTCCACCAATAGAGTTTGACGGGAACTCTAACTTTGGAATTTGATAAACTTAGTTATGTAACCAAGGCCTAGCTGCCGCCTCTAGGCCCTGCCGCCCAGGTGCCGGTCACCCCACCCTAAGACGCCTCTGAATATGTGCAGATTTGGTTTTAGCGGGGTGATGAAGTACTTTACTCGTGTATTTAAATCAGAATTTAACAGTATTTGGAAATAAGCACATGTTGGCCCCCCGAAATCCCAGGAATTAAATCGTTATCTCTACCTGCACGTGGTTTGATGTTTCGTCGGATTTATCTTTAGGACTTTTCGTTTTTTCTTTTTTCTTCCAAGTGATCCTCAACCGTGTCTTGCTGTTTCGCCCACCTTTTGAACAACATTCACGCTACGTAAAAGTCATACAACCTAGTTGCACGGTTTCATACTGTCAGATCGTAATTCCTACTATCTTTCAATGCAAATGGTGGACGATTGAAAATTAGGGTTTTTCATTCCAACTTCAGCTTGCAGGAGTTACCACCCCTGCGATTTGAAAACGCATATTGTGAAGGTAGTACTAACTATAGATTTTAATTTCCTTTTAATTTGATATCTAGCGAACAATTTCACTTGCTTGATTAAAATCTGTTGTTGGCCATCAATTGGTTGCAATTTTCTAAAATTATAGTATATGCACGTCTGTTATTTAGCAAATTGTATTTGCTTTGTGTATTATTAGTCAAAAATAGTAAAAGGATAATGTTGCTGATGTATGAAGCTGTCTCATTTAATCAAATCGTATGCTATTTGTACATTGAATCCTTTGCAATAATTTACTTTAATGAACTTTCTGAGTTAATTTTCAATATAACGAAGGTAGTTTCATTTGTGTAATATTAATTTAAATGTAAACTATTTGTTTGCCTTTGTGTTTAATTTGGTTTTAATATCGATTGCGTGTTGAAACACTGATGTCTTCTTGCATTTGCTCATTTATTATTTTATTAAAGCTTTGGTACCTAACCTCATCTATGGTTTATTCTTTTAGTCGACCTATTGATATCTTCGCGTGTTTTTTTCAGGTCATGATTGTGAGACAGGCCATAGATGGTACGTTACGTTTATTTAAATTCTTGATTAGATTGTGTTCATTATTTTGTATATAAATAGCTGGTATTTAGCGAGCGGCAGCAAGACATATTAGTATATCCACATATATAAAAACAGAAAAAACTGTGCTTTGCCTAATTCACAACGAGACCACTGACTGCTGGTTGCCATAAATGTATTAGCATATGTAGTTTGACTATCACATTCAAGCCTTCGATTTAGAGTGTCGATAAGTTACAAACTGAAGTAAACTGAAGTCTTTATACCATTTGACCAATAGATTTTTTGCCTCATAGAATGCACTATGTTTTTACCTACATCTATATGTTGCACCAGGTGGTAAGGTTTTACCATTTTTTCTAGGTCAACGCATGTAGAAAGAATGAACTCAAATTTCTGAAAATATATCCGACTAAACATCAAATCAAGTAAAAGTAGAGATAACGATATTCAAACCTAGAAATTTGGATCACCGATAGGTGTTACTTCAAAATACTATTAAATCCTGTGATAAACAGACAATTGCAATAATTCACCTAACCAAAGAAGCAGAACGTAATAAACGTTGCTGAACGTGCAATAAACGCCAAAGGAAATTATTTTAGGGCCATTACAAGTTGTACAATTTCAAATAGCTATCTGTGTACAATACCTTGTCTTTGAATACAATTTCTTTTTACGGAAGTATATGGGTTAAGCAATTTACTATTTAAAGAATTATTTAAAATTTCAATTATCAATTGAAAACGTTGTCGTAAAGATTGTTAAATACCAAAATGTTGGTGAAGTAGAACAAGTATTAGTTTACAAAAAACCACAGAGGGGTATATAATGTACTTTATTTTCTGTAAATGCGGTTTGACTAGACCACAAAATATTTACAATAACATTTTAGATCATCAGAAACCTAATGGTTGATAGCAGCAAAATTCTACACGTTGATTGCAATCTCTTGATTGCAATACATGCACATGTTGGAAATGTCGCGTGATAATTGGTGTTTTTAGCAAAATATAAAAGCTGTTCCTTGGTTGCGGATAAATTTTAATACAGTTCTCCTTCGTCATAAAAGTATCGTACTAATAACATGCGCGTTTGTGGCCCTTAACAAAATTATTTCTAATTATAATATACTTCATCAAGCCGTGCTTATGTATCATATGTACATCCAATTTGAGCAGAATTTGGATTCTATTAATAACGCTACGTCATTATGGTAATTGAATTTGTTCTGCTCCTATTATCCTGAATTAGCAATTAGCAAGACACAATTAAGTTATATAACTTCGGACACTGGAAATTGCATGTGATTTTCCCAGTTTCTTTAGAGCAGGATTCTGCCTAAATTATCTAATTTGACATAGAGGCAGTTACTTGCTCTTGTGCCATAGGGGTTCAGCTTACCTAAATTGCAAGTTTTCCGAAAATAAGCAAATTAGAGTAGATGAGTAATCACGACTAATTAAACCGGCCACCGCCACGAACTCCTGGCCGCTCGATTAAACCTATTTCGTCTCCACAGAAACTGAATTACCGATTGATCCCAAGATAAACTGCAATCAGTTGCACCGTCGCCATGCTTGCACCAAATCTCCGGTCAGGGCAAACACCGGCGTCGTGGTTCCGTCATGGGATTGTTGCAAATTAGGACTCCCCGTAATACGTCACGTGCCTGCTTGGATTAAACTATCAGGGCTGAGCAGCTCGAGCATCAGCGGTTTTCAGCTTCATCTTGCAGTTTTCAGAATTGCTTGGGCGTTGTAATTAAATTAGCGCGCTAGGAAATTAGTTGCATGACCTACTTATGCTGGCGTAGGAAGGGTCACGACATTGTTGTTTCAATTACTGTTGTATCTGCGAATCGATTTTCCTCGTTTACGGAAATTATGGAAATGTACTGAAAAACTGGGAAATAACCCACATGTCCTTGTTTGAGCTTCATGAGTATCTTCCGCTTGTTATACTGAGTTGAATGCACGAAACGCAAACTGTACAAACAAGTTCTGCTTACACTAAATCGAAAACGTTTATCAATCAAAATATAAATCTAGAAAAATGTATACATTTTTATTTGAATTTCTCTGAATAAATTTAATATTAAACATTTTACAAAATGTCGTACAAAATCTCTTTTTTAATGTTTCTGCTAGCCTTGCGTGGTCGCGTGGTTAAAGGAGTAGAGCTAGAGCTAGCGCTAGAGTGCTGAAGGTGATGGGTTCAATTCTCACAACTGGCAACTGACGGGCGGCCCACCCATTTGCTTTAAAAATTGGGAACCTAAAGCACAATTGTGAAGGTAGGCAAGTAAGGCAGTCGTCGAAGATGACTTCAAATTGAGGATGCCCTGGGAGCTTCATGTTTTATAAATTGTATTGCCTTCCCCGAAATGCCATATCATATGTCTTCAGAAATGCACTCACCTTTACAAAAGAAATGACCAATTTTTGGAAATTTAAACTTTTTATTTCTTAAGCCCGACTTGAAAACTTGACGATAAGCACCAATGCCGAAAATTGTTTTATTGGTAATTCAAGTTAATAGAGAAAGTGATGAAGCCGTATATAATGTGCAATAACGCTAATCAAATTTAATTTTTATTTCATTTCTGCAATTTCTTGTGTAAATGTTCCGACAGCAAAAGAGGCTGCAAGAAAGCAAAAATAAATTTTCTACTATGCCAAATAACTGAGTTCCCAGAAGCTCGGTCTTCAGGTATTGCCGAAAATCTGACACGTTGCTAGACAGCAAAAATAAATACGTAAGTAATGTTTGATTTGAAACAAATACGGTAGACTAGATTTTAATAAAACGAGTAATCGTAAAACCCTGGCAACGTAAAATTGCGGTCATCCTACCTTGATGGTGCTAAGCCCTGATTGGTTAGCTTTAACATGTCTTTTCTCGGTTATCGCTTGAGATAGGACTTTTTTTCTTAAAAATAACGATTGATACATTCGCCCGGTACCCCCATTTCTCTCTCGGGAGGCAGTTCTGGGACGCCCTGTATAGCCTCTGTAATTGCGCTTAAAGTAGGTATGTAAGTTTCCACACTATACATTAATTAAAATCATCCATCCTTTTTGTTCACTTCCTTTAGCTTCATTAGGAGCATAGGGCATTTCAACCACGCTTCTATCTGAATTTTCCACCCTCCCTCTTCACATGTTCCAGTTCCAGCTTTCTTCTTGTACCTCTTGCATAAGTGCTGTTCTTCAAGAAATTCTCGGGTAGCCTGCTCAGCTGCCATCCACAATAATTTAGCATTCCATATAGTAGATCGCTACCTCACGTTTAAGATTCTCGGTAAACATCTATTGGACAGCCATTGTAATATTTGTTAAAGCTTTTTTTATTATGAGTCTAATTTATATCCATACAAGAGCACCGATTTTAAATTGGAGTTAAAAATTGAGATTTTGAGTTGAATAAATATCTATTTTTACACTTTATATATTGCTGAGATTTTTCGTCTCAACAACAACAATGTTGTCTTCAATACACACGTCAACTGATTCTGCTTCTTGCTTGAATTCTGATAAATTATTTGCCTTATCAGGAAAGCTTTGACTCATAAGGCAAACGTCATCGGCATATTCAAGGCTTTCCAGGTGTTTTGTTATACCCTAATGTGTGCCGAACACCAACGCGGTACCGGTCATAAGATCATTCATCTTTAGCAGAAAGATTCGCGAAGCCATTGAGATTTACAAACACCCTAACAATCTCAATCGGGACGCAGTCTTTCCCCTTCCTTCTATGTAGAAAGTGCTCATTTCTAAGCCCCGCCCACCGCCACTGAACCGCGACGGCATTTGCTGAACCGCGACGACGCCTGCCTATAAATTCTCGCCTTTCTCCTTCCGTTAGTTAGTCGAGTTTCGCCTCTGACGTGGTTAACACGTTGAGTTACCGTGCTCTTTTGCTTTTTCCTCCTGATGAAGCCCCTTACGAAAGTGGGCGAAACGTTGAGTTCTTCGATCTCAATCATGACACGGTCCAATTCCGGCAGTCGTTTGTTGCTTCATATCCCATATTTTATTCAATATAGGCTTGAGCATTCTTTCTGTGGTTTCTACATCCGCTTTCAATATCTCGGCGGTAGTATTGTTTACTACTGAAGATTGTGCGCTATCTCTTACAGTAATAGCTTTCTCTACTACTAGTTCACTCGAAGGGTCTAGGTTGACTCTTTTAGGGCCACGTGTTCCTGCAACTGTTTTCTCGCTTTCGTTCATTTCTTTTTCTCCGTTTTCTCCTGTTGCCGCTTTAAAGATGTTGACGAAGTGTTCTTTCCACATGCGTAGTTCTTCTTTAGTTTTCATTGCGACTTTGATAGGCTTGTTGCAATTATTAGTCAATATTCGGTGTTAAAGTAACTTCATATACGTTTGGCACGTCTCCTTAATTCATCATACTTGCTCTGTAACTCTTGTGAATATCTTCATTTAACAGCTGGAATTTACTTTTCTTTCTTTTCCAAATTGTATCCCCGTTTTCTTTTGTTATCCGTCCCTATTTTCCTTTGGGCACACTTTTTTCATAAAATATTTGTTTTTACTACCTAGCTCTAGTTTCTGGAATATGACCTGCCCAGGATGCATATTTCTGCTCTAATTCTTAACAATTCTTGCTGCTTGGTTGTAGATTTAATATACAATTTGCTGTTTTTCTCAAAAAATTTCGGTCACTGTTAATGTCTACACCTCTCTTGTTTGGGACGTCTAACACACTTGTATGGTCAAACTGGTTTTCACTTCTTTCTCCGGGACTCACCCATGTTGCCTTACAATGTCATATGCGAGGAAAGTGTACCCCCTGTTACTAAGTGTTTTTGTCAACAAACATTTAAAGGATCTCTCTGTGCTTCGTACGCTTCCCTATTTCTCATTTTCTCATCATTCCAATTCCTTCATTATTCGTCCCAATCTTTGCGTCCAGGTCCCTCATTAGTAGTATTATATTTTCTTTCATCTTCTCACGTCACTTTACCATTCCAATGTCTAATTATTTTTTAAATTTTTGCATTAAATGTCGCCGTCAATAGATCCGTCCGGCTACATTCTGCATTAATTTGAACAATCAGTATTATTTAAGCTATACTGACGCTTAACCCATCAGCAGGTTCCGATGGTGGACTTGCCATCTACAGCATCCAGCGCTTTATTGGCAGTGCCAAAAAATTTAACTTCACTTTCTACATAGGTACTTGGTATGTCGCCCCTGTTCAGTCGCCAGAGCAACGTGAAGCGAAGGTTAACATTTGTAATAGATAGACTATGTTTTGCGTATCTTGCCCTATTAATATCCCGAGATCACCATCAGCATCATGATGCTCGTTCGTGTCGGCTCTTGGACATAATCCCCTAATGATTATTTTCAAAGTTCTCTCTTTCATGCTGTCTGCATTCAGTGAACTCTCTTGATTGACTACTAGGGAGAGGGGGGCGACCTCTACTTTTACATGTGTGACGGCTGCACTCAAAAATATTTTAACTTGAATCCTCATTATCAGGTTTCTTTTTCTAAAGCTTTTCTAATAAGTTCAAAGACTTTGGCTTCTGTGGGTGTTTTAAATTATGTGGTAAAATTTTGCCAATCATGTATCTTATATTGTTTATTATATATTCATTAATTTAGTTTGATGTATACTCTGTTCAGCTCTAATTGACTTTTTTTTTAATTTATTAGCCCGTATTATAACATGAATCACCATTTTTAGTTTTTCATGTTGCTAAAGGTTTTGTAGTGCATTCAGTCATTAGTCCACTTACATCACTTTATCTATTTCATTTGTTTATGTTCTTTTACATCATTTTATCTTTCTGAAAGTTTGCTCGATACACTTTTGCTTGTAGTATTAATCTTCATTCCACCTTCAATACATGAGGTAGCTATCGTACAATTTCAATCATTTAAATTTTTATAGGGATTAAACGTTTGTAGAAGTAGAATTTTATTACATAATAAAAACAATTAATTGCGCCCTAATCTTATTTGGTTAGCTTTTTAAATTGTTAAAGTGTCATAACGTTTTAGGGGTGTTGAGCTCCAATGAAGGGTTTGTTCACGTATATTGATGCTACACCCGCAGCATTGCTAAATAATACACGTTCAAAACAAAAACCCTTATTTTTATTTGGAAACAAAGCAAATCACAAAGGCGAACAGTAACCTATAGTAGAAAATATTAGAATTATAAATACAGAGCTCGCGATTGCAATACTTTAAACGCTACAATTATTGGAAAAATTCTAAGTCAACGAACGGATTGTAAGTTCCCAAGTCAAACAACTTAGAGACAGAAGTGACCGAGTGCCAATGAACGAGTACGTAAGTGGGTAAACGAATGAATGAATTTCAATTCCAGTGTTTGCGCTTGCTCGCCTGTTGGTTATATAATCTTTCAGTTATGCACGCGGAGGGGTTATAATAAACCCAATTTAGTTTTATTGCCCTTTTTTGCCGAATCACGTTTCCTTGTGTAATTTCTTTATTACTCGCCTCTGGTCTCCGAGCGGTCACTTTGGTATACCACGAAACTGGAAATAACCTTTTTGTTATTCAAAAAGGTTTAGCTGCTGCCTGCTATGAACTCAGATCTATTGCTGCTGATTCCGGTAGTGACGTATTTTATTATCCAGAAGGGTTGTGCAAATGCTCGCCTTTTTAAAACCGCGGAAGTACTTCGTCACTTCGCGACGCCCATAATTTAGTTCATGATGTTACACACGTAGCTAAGCATCGCGTACCGTTTTAATTTGGACATCCGCTGATTAGACTGCAAATCTGTTATATGATGCTTTCACTTTTATTGATGCCTTTGGTGAGGCGCTTTATGTTGGTCGACGTGTTGGTTTGATCTGCTACAACGCCAATCGATTCTTGAAATAAATAAATTTATTTATAACAGGTGTTAGTTATAAACATTTATTTCACTTAAGTTTGCATAAAAGTTGATTCCCTTAAGGTGCTTTTGGTTATGTATGGGGATTACAAATTTGTTTTAAGTGGTAAAAAGTTGCGTAATTAAAGGACCAGAAAAATAGCGCTGAGAAATCCCTGATATGAGTTTTTGTTTTTGAGTTATATTAAAAAACCGAATTTTTGGATTTTCTGTTCTATTTTTTGCGTTAATATTAAAGTTAGAGCGAAACTGACAAAATTTCTTTATAGCAACTTTTTATTGGTATAAAAATTTTAGAAACCATTTTTATTGTGAATTCAACAATGTACCACACATTATGGTTTAATTACGTTTCAAGTATTTTTTGAGCATCATCAAGAAATTTTTGGATACGGACCTGTGTCCTACTGCATTACATGCGTTTTTTCAGCTTTTGTAATTTAAAGAAAAAAGTAATGAGCCTCACTGCATTTTTTAATACTTAATAAGGGCGTATGGTCTTAGAATACAAATAATATTCAATAGGAAGTAATTAATTTATTGATTAATTTTGTTACTTATAAATAATAATTAAAATTAGAAGTAAAAAACATCCAGTGTGGCTCATTACTGTTTTGCAGTTCTAAAACACATATAGCTACATGTATATTGAAAATGTTAAAATAACAACTTAGGATTACAGTGCTCAATTAACCAGATACGGTTAAGGCGCATTAAAGGTATTTCAATGACTAACCTCTCATGCTGAAACGTTAGGCACGTTATCCATCTCTACGTAAATTGGTCTCCAAAAATGTATTAAACGAATTGCAGAGTTCTAAAGTTTTGGAATTCGAATTTGCCTAATTTATCTCTCCGTCTTGTACGTGTAAGTGAGCAATGATTGTTTGCTAGGACAAACGGTAAAAGTTCTTGGCATGGCGCTTTATGAAAGCAATTTGCAGTTGAAGCCAATTTAAAGTTTAGAGAAAATTAAATCTTGTGAGCGTAGGCCATTCAAGAGATATTCTGAGGGTGTCTTTGAAATGTGTTACATAATACTCTTAAAAAAACTATTAATTATATATGTTATGAAAATATAAATTCTCTTTAGACTCGTTATCTTAAAACAATTTCTACAGACTTCTTACGTCATCGCACTGATCTATTTTTGTTGTTGTGGAAGTGTCATTGGCGCAAATAACCACCAGATAAAGCAATCGCATCAACAGTAACTCTACAATTGGAGATTTTCATATTATGTTTACCATTTATAAGGCAAAAAATTGTGCAACGATTTTAATGGTAACCAATAACATTTTTAAAGTTTGAACATTAACGTAAAATGTGTCGTTTCTTTTTAACATATTTTTAAACCTTAATCCCAGTGAACCATTCCTGCTAAACTGTAATTATTAAAAAGCTCCACGTTGCCTGCCTAGACCACAGCATTCTACTTTTACGCTCCAATTAGTCTAAGAAAAACGTTTCCCTGCAAATGTTTTAAGTCTAAACTGCGGAGATAAGGAATGTTCTCATTTAGCTCAACTTCGTCTATGGCAGTGCAGTTAAGCTGCACAATAATGGCTGTGTGGCTAATGAGGAATAAACTTGTTCATGGGGAAGACCATACTAGCTGGAGTTTAGTTTGTTCTGCGAATTATGGTAATTTAACGATATTTTTAACGGATATCTACATCCTGTAAGCATAAAATAAAATTAGTGCATTACTGTTAACAATTTTTATGATAGTTTGCAACGTTTATGGCCAGTAACTGGAAATAACAAACAGAATTCTTAAAAATAGAAGTCCTCGCCGTACCACAACACCCTATTCTTGTCCTAATCTAAGCAAATAAAAAAGTATTTTTAACTGTTAAGTGAAGTACAAGCAAACTATTCGTATTGTAGCTTTATTACGTGTAACAAGGTTTACAAACGATTTCAACTTAGTTAAGCAAGAGGTAGTTTTGTAAGAATAAAGAAATCTGATAAAAAAAATAAGTTTGTTGCGCCATACGATATTAAAGGGATAAAGCTGGAACATATGTAACCTATCAGTGAGCTAGTAATGGTGGTTTTGTCATATCACATCCTTAATAATTGACACAACATTAATTACCCCAACAAACTCACAAGAACTTGATTGTTTCAGTTTCTCCTTCTGTAGCGGTTGACTAGAAAATAATGCCCGAGTTATTTATGTATACTAACAAAGCCGCAGCCAGGGAAAAACAAACACTCTCCATGACCATATTATAGTTTTTTAGAAATAAGAATCCTAAATAGATACTAAAGTCAACGCTATTAATAATTCAATACTGCCATATTACGACGCGAAATAATATGAGTTTGTACATTACAATAAAACTTATAAAACTAATAGAATGAAGCCTCTACATACATTATAAAATATTTGTTTTCTTGTAAAAACTTCTGAGGGAGACTAAACATAAATAATCATGTTCAATTACGTTAGATAGAACCCTGCTCTCCTAGGAACAAAATGTTAAGAGTATCATCTCTAAATTAAAATGATAGGTTTGTGCATATTGAAAGTCAGACCAAACAAAATTAATTGACAGAAAAAGGGGGGGGGGGGGGGGGGGGGGGGGGGGGGGGGGGGGTTTGTTATGTGCATACTAAATGAGCGTAGTTATTAATAAAAGCACAGACCGTGAAAAGGCAAGCAATCTGAAAGGTAGATGAAAGCAAGATAAGGATAAAATAGAAATTGCAAAGAGCAGTCCAGAATTAATCAACGGAAGAGAAGAAAGGCCAGTGACGTGTGAAAATTGTGAACTCGAATACCAGTGCATTAATAAAAACAAAGTGCAAAAGCAGAGCAGTGATTTTAAAACATGTGTGTAACGAGAAAGAACAATGCTAGCTATAAGAAAATGTTAATATTAAGAATCATGTAATCAAACTTTACTCCGTTTATGTGTATTTGTTATCAAAATTAATCTCCATTTAACATTAGCAGATCGCGGTATCATAGCAACGTGATGCTATTTTGTTGGTAATAAGAGGAGAACAATTGAAATTAAATTATAAGAAGCTTGGGAAAAATGTGTGCCTCCTTTTAATTAATGTTTTTAACAATAAAAAGTGGTTTAAACAATTAAAAAGTATACAGTTTTATCACCCAAGTTACTGTGCACCTGTGATATCGTTTGTAGCAAGTTCCGCCACGATAAAATTATAAATTCTCCAATTCTTTTGTGACTCGAGAACGGCAGCCGATCATCTGAGTTTTCCGAAGATCGATTTCGGCCTATTCAAGCATCGGAACGCAGAGGTCTGCAGTCTAACACATAAAAGAGGTCTGCAAGAGCATGCTGAACCAGCATTGGCAACCAAGGGAGCGGCTCCAACAGCAAAACTCAAACGGCGTCACCTGCGCCTCCGTCGGTCCAAGTTCGAGCAAAACTTTCAAGGTACGATCTAGCTATAATTGACTGTTGAGAGTTCGAGAATAAAACCTGCAGAAGAAACATATCGCATTTCCAAGAGTCCAGCTACCCCCCAATTTACATAATTATTAGCATAGCGTCATCAGAATCTGAGAATTTGCAAGCATTTCCAAGCCACCAGAAACAAGTGGTTGTTTGCGTCTATCTACGTCACACATATAAACAAATTCGTGGAGGTTTGTTGCCAAGCGCGATAATTAAATCAATTTTAAACATTCAAGTTGACACTAATTGCGCTGGGGCAAGTTCTGTGTTTATCTGTCAGATTGAGGTTATGAATAATACGTAGGTAGTGAGAGTCGTGCATATGAGCTACTTTGGGACGATTAGTCTAAAATTTCAAATAATTTACGAAAATAGCCAAATTCTGAACCCACCTGAGAAGAGTTTTTGTGTTCTGCCGTTAGTTAGCCTTAAAAGTATTGCAGTTCAATAAAATATTAATAATGGGGCATTTAACCATTTTATTTTGAAAAGTAATAAATACACTTTATTTTTAATTAGCCTAAAAATTACTGACAGTCAAAGTTAGCACAATAATATAAAGTAACCTGAGAATTGTGGTGTTTTTACTCGAATTTTAAATTATTTAATTTTGTACCATATTAACACAGGCAGTTCATCGCAATATTAATAGTATCACTTAAGTTGAAGCAGGAGCGCTGAGAATTGAAACTCACCTTAGCCGTAAAGCACTGACAACATTTTTAAATCTACGCTGAGCATGTAAATTCAAAACGGACCCAACGAGGAGAATTATCTTTAAATCAGCTAGCATAAAAAGCTAAGTGTATGAGCAACACACTGGCCTCTACTAATGAAATTTATTTGTGTTCGAGCTGCTAAATGAAAGATTGCGATCAATTGTACAGCAAAAATATGGATCAATTACATTCACAAGTAATGCTGTTGACAAGACCTTATCATGCGCAACAATTTGTTGTAAAAATTAGTAATATTATAAGTCAATTCCAACATAAACCTTTGCTATGATTGTCGAATAATACGGGTAAATAAAAGTAATCGCGTCATCCGTGTTACATGAAATAAAAAGTTTTCGGTGTACAAAAAGAAATGACAAATGGTGAGCGATAAGCAGTCGTCCGTTTACAATAAAATTTAAGGGGTTGAAAAAAATTGGTACTTTTACTGGCTTGCGTAAACTAACGAATTCAGGAATATTCAGTAGGAAGGCGCGAGGTGCGTCACCAAACAATCAATATTAGAAAACCATTTGGGATCGCAGGTGTCCAACATTTTGCTCGCCGGCACGTGCAGGTATCTCTAACGGCGTATTTCAAAACGTAGAGAGAACCAAGAGGGGAGGGCAGCAAAAATGATTACGTGGAAAATGAAGAAAATACGGGACACACAACAAACCTGAAAACAATCATAGTTGCATATTAGTCCACGCAGAATTAATCGCACAGCTTTCGGGTGGTCGATTGGTATTTCGCTTCGCAACGGAAAACTGTCGTACTTTGGAATGATCCGAAGGCATTAGCCATTTCGTACTGGATCAAGACTGTCTCTATAGTGGCGGTTTAATCGAAGGAAAATATACCAACTCAAAGAAACTTTGTACGAACACGTCAGGTAATGTTCTAGGCAAAACTTAGAACGACCTCGTTTTCTTGAAAAGGAGAACGTGACGGTCGAATAAAATATCTCCCACCTCCAGCGCGCTCCGGAAATCTTGGTGTCAAAAGTATATACATTTTGAGTTGAAAACTCGAATAGGCGGCTCGAAACTCACGGTGGAGTTCGAGATGTTAGGCCCATAGCAAACACGGGTAAGAATTTACAAGTGGTGCATTCGGTAGGTAACTCATTTTATGTAAAAGAGGATAATCCAGCCTAGACATCTACAGAGTCCGCTAGAGCGGGTCGAAGATATTTATTCGCTCATAGTAGAGTTATACAAAATTTGCTTATGCAAAAGTAGGTACTAAGGTGCAGCATATTGCAAAAATATTTTGATTATATAGGGTAGCCCAAAATATTTTTTTTAATATATTTATTAAACGACGGCTTACATTTAGGTAGCTTAAAAGTTTTCCATCGAAGTGTTAATAAATATTGAGATAATGTAACGTCAACTGTTTTGAAGATATTACCGATTTTATGCAAAAACATGCGAATTTCAGGCGGCTGCTGGAACAGAAAATAACAGCATTGCTAAAAAAATATATATTATGAATTCCCATAATTTCAGAAATGTAAATACTATACAGGTTGGTGCATTTCGGAAAGTAACGCGCTTTTTAAATTTTCAGAATAGTATGTGTGGAATGTATCATATAACATACAAAGGAAAAACTTTAACATTTTGCTTAAGTATGTACTATTGCGGAAATATAAAGCGGGACACTAAAATTTGCCTCAGTTAAATTATCTGAATGAATTCATTGTCGATGTTATCTCACGCTGCTAATATTGCATTAACCAGTTCCTTTTGGTTCATTGGCATGTGGTAGATAGGATTTCATAAACAATTAGGAAGGCAAAATTACAATATTCAAATATTTAAAAAGGGTGTTACAGGACTTGTCCCGGTTTATGTTTCCGCGACTGTACCTGAATATACAAAATACTTTTAACAAGAAATTATCAAAACAAGAGAACCATATTTTTTTATTTAGTCAGCAAGACGATAAATATTACTACCATTGTAACTGCATATATTTTTGTAACAAAATTGGTATCTGGTACCAAAAATAGTTTTAAATCGAACCCAACCTATCTTAATTGATGTGATAAGATTTTTGAATTAATCATAGTATGTGGGAATATAGAGATTGAAATAATCCAAATACACAGCTTAGATTCTGTGGGGGGTTTCTACGAGGCACCTTTATGCTTAAACATAAAAGTTTAACTTCGACGTTAATTGACACACTGTACTACGGTTTTGCCTTATAAGAAATTCTTAAAATGGTGATACAAGTGAGTTCTTACAGTAGGTACTTCAATTGTATAATGAGTTCACGTCTACATTATTTAACTTAGTACCATTAGTGGGAAAATATTAACCTTTCCAACTTTACCCTGCTCTACCTTTCTTAAGTAACTAGAAATATGTCTCCTAGATTCACTACTCAGGAATCGCAATATTGCCATTAGCAGTTAATTAACTCCAGTAATTTGATGACACAATCTACCTAAGGTGGGTGTTCCATGACAAGATTGTAATTGTCCTACTCAGGATTACTTAGCGTAGTAGCTATAATTACGGTTATATTTACGTTGCCAGAGCTAATAATACAGAAAAGGTTAAACAAAACCATGTAAATAAATGCGTTGATTGTGGTGAAGATTATAACGCTACAAAAACAGGTTGACTGGATTCGCTGAACACGACGTTCAAAGAAATTTCCGAAAATCGTTATAAAAACAAAATTAAATATAAATTTAATTTTATGAAGAACTACAGATAGAACAAATTATCTAATAAATTGCTCAAACTTTGCACCATCTCGTGCAGCGTAAAGAGAAAAAAATAAAGAATTGAGAAATGTAAAAAATGGAACTGCACAGCGACGCCTATAATTGGCCTAACGGCTGTTGGCTGAGTACGAATTAAATAAATAAATAAATAAATAAATAACGCCATTTCAAAAACTAAACTTGTATGCACTTCCGGTTAAACAGGATATGGAAAACATTGTTGGAAGTGCACCTGAAGAGAGAACCATTTCTTATGAATCTTAAGATGAAAAACTGTTCCCTTTTTCGTTGAAGGCACTGCGTCATGAGAGGAATAAGACAAGGCATATTTGCGCTTCGGCAATTTCAAATTTATAGCGAATGGATTATAAGAACATTACTGGAATAATGGGAGAATGGTGCATCAATAATGTCAAAAATAATCAACTGGAAATACTCTGTTGACACCGCTTTGTGACCAACATCGAGAAAGAAAGTGAACTATTCGAATTGGAACTGATTTCAGCAGTTACACGTATGTTTAATAAACGTTGAAAAAACGTTCACATCGTTGAAAAGATGTTATGCGTTCAAAATTAAACGTTGAAGTGCAGTCAAGCAGTTAAGGTCATTTTCGGAACCTAAATTATACGTTGCCCGACTGATGCCGCACTAACACGTTTTAAACCATTGTACTCTGTTACCTGATGCGGCAGCAGTTTGGACCTCTGATTTTATAGAATTTTAAAATAAAAAGGTATGGAAACACTGCGTGCGTCACATCGCATACAGGATGGCACTTGTAAAATTCAACGATGACGCATCACGAAAAATAATAAAACGGCAGCTGAGGGTCAAGTCTTTCGATAAAATATATATCAAAACCGATTTAGAAATTTGTACATGGCTTAATTTATATGAAATATTGTATGAAATTGCACTTTTAAACTATATGTTTTCTTAATTATGCAGAGAGTGCTCGTTTATATAGAGAGTCAGGTTGGCCGAATGGTTAAGGCGTCAGATTCAAGTTCTGATCTCGAGAGAGAATACGGGTTCGATTCCCGTACCTGGCCTATTTTTTATATATTTATTATGAAAGTCTTGATTTTAAGCTAGTTTATTCACGACGGCTCTACCAGAACAAACGACTGAGCTCCTTTTCGACTAAAATGGACAAAGAGCGGAAGATGTTGATTGTATCGCCGGAATTTGTCCAACGTCTTAAGTCTGGCGATGATGCGGAGAAAAATATATTATCACAGCTTGATGACGAAATGCAAAAAGTTTTAAAGTCCAAATTAACTGATCACGATAAATGGATCCAGTACAATCAGGTTTTACAAAGGTACCTTTATTTCACAAACCAGGCACGGCAGCCAATCAAAATACCCATTGAAACAACCAGTAACAGCCTATCAAATGCCATTATTTTATCTACACTTCCCAAAACTTTTAAGAAAAAAGCTGAAGTTTTCCTACGCATTTTGAGTGCCTCAAACGATGTGAGCTGGGATCACAAGGGTACCGTTACTATAAAGGGTGAAATTTTACCGGCGTCTAACATAGTCGGTTTTGTTCACGACACCCTGCGGCCTCGAAAAACTATTAATCCACCCGGACGCCTACAGTTTGCTGATTACATCAAAGACCTTAACGTTGCTAATGTGCTGCTAGCTAAACCTAAACAGCAAAAGAAGCCAACCCCGACTGGTACTACAGGAAAAACCGAAATGGAAACTGATAACTGCGAGTCCGATTTAGAATATAAATTAAAAACACCAGCTACTCATCCAAGTCCACATCAAAAAGGTTCAGTCAGAAGAACGCCGATAAAGAAACGCCTCCAAAAAAGGGCCGTTAGAAAAACGCCTCTAAGGCAGATGTCATCAACACCAAAAACGAAGGAAATTCTAGATTGGGTGCATCTTAAACTTTAAAATGACACAATGAAATTCTGATTTTATTACTTGCAGCCTTTTTAATTTGAAATGTTGTGCACCTCAAACTACCGTTTTGTAAATTGCTAGCAAATTTTTAGAAAATAAGACATTCAGCTGTACATTTATATTTATATTATTAAGTATTATACGAAATAAGAACAATATATTTGTTTATTACAAAGTGTTTGTGTTTTTTTATTTCTACTCTGCTTTTGTTTTTCACGAATCTGAAATAATTACAAAATCTAAAGCTAAAATATTAGTATTTGAAGTTATTTTACAGCTACAAAGTGTAAAATTTCAAAAAATCAATCTACGATTTCATAATGGTGTGATATAATTTAAAAAATTGTGATTTCTTTTCATTTTGAGCGATACATTTTATAAAAAAGTGTAAAACATTTGCAAATTTTTCAACGAAATTGTGTGTATTTCCATCAAAAGTACAAGAATTTTTGAATTTTGTTTATCGAAATGCTTGTGGTAAAAGATTTTTTCAACGAAATTGCTATTTCTTTTAATTTTGAGCGATGCATTTTATAAAAAGTGTAAAACATATGCAAAATTATGCATAGTTTATGTAACATGATGTCGCTTTTTGTAAAAATTTATGTGAGATGGCGTGTAATTGCGTGATTTTTGTTCAATTTTCATCGTGTGTTGAATAAAAATGTCGTTTTTTTGTATAATTTCAAGTGACATGATGGCAGTTTTTGTATAATTTCAAGTGACATGATGGCAGTTTTTGTATAATTTATGTGACATGATGTCGATTTTGTGTAAATTTATGTGAGATGGCGTGTAATTGCGTGATTTTTGTTCAATTTTCATCGTGTGTTGAATAAAATATCGTTTTTTGTATAATTTCAAGTGACATGATGTCAGTTTTTGTATAATTTATGTGACATGATGTCGATTTTTGTGTAAATTTATGTGAGATGATGTGTGATTGCGTGATTTTTGTTCAATTTTCATCGTGTGTCGAATAAAAATATCGTATTTTGTATAATTTCAAGTGACGTGATGACAGTTTTTGTATAATTTATGTGACATGATGTCGATTTTTGTGAAAATTTATGTGAGATGATGTGGAACAGAACGTTTTTCAGCGAAAATGTGTGAATTTTGCTTCTAGAAATGCTTGTGGTAGACGATTTTTCAATGAAAGTTCTATAAAAATATTGTTTTTGTCGTTTTTGGTTAGAACTTTTTCAGTGAAATTGTGTTTTTATTCAAATCTTACTAAAATTGCTGCAGAAATTGCTGTTTTTTATTCAAATCTTGCTAAAATTGCAACAAGTTAGAGAAAAAAGTGTAAAACATTTGCAAAATTATGCTTAGAAATAACTCTAAAAACTGCTTTTACATCATTTTCGTTTTACAAAACGATTTATAAAACGAATTGTGATCATTTTTTAAGTGAAATAATGTGAGATGGTGTATTTTTTATCGCTTATTGGATAAAAATGTCGTTTTTGTATAATTTCAAGTGACATGATGTCAGTTTTTGTAAAATTTTAAGTGAAATGACGGTGTCAGAACATTTTTTCAACGAAATTGAGCGTTCTTATTCAAAATTATGTCACTTTGTGGTCAATTGCGTTTTTATTTTTGTCCGTTTGCATCTATACTGGAATTTTTAAAACTAAAACAGAACATTTTTCAACGAAATTCTCTGTTTTATTCAAATTTATGTTAATTTGTGGTCAATTGCGTTTTTATTTTCATCCGTTTGCATTTATACTGGAATTTTCTAAACTTAAATGCAGTTTTGATCGATATAATGACACAATTTCAGACGGTTACTTATAAAATAAAAACCAAACATGTCAATCTCAGTGTTACAAATTAAAAAGACCGTCGTGCCATCAAACCTGCACCGATTTGTTGGAAAAACAAGATGCAGTTTTCTTATAAATCCAGGTTTTGTGCAGCGTCGTGTTCGGACCGCCACTTTATACAAATAAAAGCTTCGATTCGTTCTAGAATTATTCCGTTGTTCGATGGGCAATATTTTTAAAAATTCCACTCATCGCTGTTCGTCACAACATGCTTTGCAAAAACCGTTGCGTTTTCCGTGCAAGTTGTGGCAGGCGTTTTACAACGGTCAAATTTATGAATTATAAAATTATATATACCGCAAATCACCTACACAAAAATAAAATTTGAAAAGGGTTAAGGGTTTCTAAAACTTGCTTTAAAGATGTTATATTTTTATAGAAGTTATAATTGCATAGCTGTAAATTTGAAACATAGGTGCAAAAATTAAACCAACATTTATAATTAAATGCATCAGATAACCACATCTATTAAACGGTTTTAAACTGGCCTCGTTTTCAAATTTTTTCGAGGGACAAATGTAATTGCAAGTACCCTTTTAATAACATACACAATATAACAGAGCTATAATATTACAAAAGGGTTACGAACTGCCGACTAAATTCAATCGAAAATAACATCGCAGTTACAAGATTTGTTCGCTTTGTCCGCAACTCAAACCAGTATCGAAATGACGCAAGTGTTGAACTTAATAATTAATTACAGCAAAACTACGTGTGACAGCACTTTTTTAAAATTAAGACCCCCATCTAACATCACAGACAATGAATTTCCAATTTTATAAATAACATTTTCGAAAAAATAATTTGTTTAAAAGCTGGGGCTCGTGACGTAACAGCAGTGAAAGGGCTTTCCGATAAACACATTAAATCTGAAGCAGCTCCGTGGTGTTGTGGCACTAATGGGTGTAGCGAAATTTGTGCAACACGAACGTAGAGCGTTCAAATCCCCGGTCGGCCTGAGATTTTTTAAAATATAATTAGTCCTTCTGTGAATGCATGAGAGAGAGACAGCCAAGGGGTAGAAGAGCGAGATAGATCTATTAGTTTGAAATTCAAATATTTCCGCGAAAATTAAAACGACAGCCGCTAGAAGTGAGCGCGCAGAAAACCAAGATGGCCGCCACGCGGGAGATTTAAATTAAAAAAATCAAACTTAGAAAAAAAATCTGAAAATTTAAATTCAAATATTCGAGCCAGAAAACCAAGATGGCCGACGTGTAATTCCAGAAGCAAATTAAAAATGGCCGCGCGTAATTTAATCGGAAGCTAATGCGTAATTTAATCAGTAGCACATGTGAAAATTAATTAGATCAAACCGCGAAATTAATTAGATCAAACCGCGAAATTAAATCCGCGAATTAAAACCGCGAAATCCGCGAATAAATCCGCGAATCCGCGAATCAAATAAAAAGTGGAGGGGATAGCGGTCCTCTTTCTACTTCTATATTATGTGAAAATAATGTTAATGTAAAACGCCCTTTAGATTATTAGACGACCCTTCTCGTCGAAATGACGTTGATACAACAACTTGATAATTACGATCCTGCATTACGTTTTTATTCTGTTTATTCTTTTTAGAGCAGCAGTTAAAGTGAAACAAATACATGACGTCTATAAAAACACGAAAGTTTAACATTTAGAACGTTTTTTAGATTATTAGTCGACCCTTAACGTTGACATAACGGCGTTACAAAACGTGGGAAATCCGCTTTTGCATTGCGTTTTTATGCCGTTGATTTTAAGTGCTTTCTAGACCAGTTGTTAATACAAACGTATACAGATTGCGGCAGGCCACTAGGACCATAGCAAAAGTAAGGGGCCCTAATTATATTAAAAAAAATTAAAAATCGAATATTTACCTTGTATTTATAATGATCCTAACGACCTACCGCTATCGTCCATTGATTGTTCGTTTTTTAAACACCACGACGGCCACATGCATATTCACCTTGCTTTTGCAATGATCCTAGCAGCCTACCGAATTCCGTATATGACGTTGTGGAAACGCAAGAATGTATACATTTGTATATTACGTTAAATGAAGGTTAGTATAAAACTCTTTTTAGATAAGCAGTCGACTCTTAATGTATAGTACTATATGACTCTGACTCAACAAAGTGATAATTGGGTTTTTGTCTTAGGTTTTTATGTCATTCATGTTAAGAGCATTTTAGAGCAGCAATTAACCACCGGATGCCAAATCGCTGTTTTTAAAGACACCATGTATATTTGGTAGACATTTTTTTCAAAATTTTAGTTGTGTTATATTTTTGGATTTATATTTTTGTATATTTTATAAGATACAATTGCAGGAATAAAACAGGCATGCATTAAAAAAATAAATATTCAATATTCACGAGTAGTAAAGATTTTTTTTAATATCAATGGAGTCATGAGGCACCTGTTTCAAAAGGTCCCATTAAGTAGAATACGGACCTATACTTTCTGAGCGTCAATACTAAACCTGGTGCCATTTTGTTTAGGATCATCCAAGTCGAGTATATTTTTGCTGGGCAATCCAATCTCTTTTATTTTATTTTATTCCGCACTCCGCCAACAGCCGTTAGGCTAATTATAAGCGTCATTGTACATTTTATCTGGACTTCCAACCCCACTAACGACTGTCATGATGTTATTATGACAACCGGGATCAACTTTTTTCCGTGGCAGCCGTACCACGAGGTGCCGGAAGGACGTTAGAAATTTGATCGATAAAACTTTTTAAAAGCAATTCTGAATTGAATCAGATATTTTGTATATATCGCTACCCTAACAGTAACAAAAATTTGTAAAGGAGTGTACACGGAACTTTTCTGGCGCGAATTATGTCAATATGCAAATAAAAAAACTGTAGCCCGCTGGGATTTGAACTCCCGGCTCCCAGGTGAATGAAATTAATATTTCGAGCCCAATTTCTAGTCTGCCGCTTGGGTCCACCGCTTGCGGCTGCTTGAACAACTGAGCTAGGACCGTGGTAGAATTGTACGGGTTTCTGCTGCGTTATAAAGACACAATAACATTTGCCCTGTATCTGTTAGGTCTAACTTTCGCCAATGATAAATCCGGAGCTATGTGAAAATTATTAAGTACCTTTATTTATCTTCACATTAAAAAAAATAAACCAAGTTTAATTTTTTAAGGTGTTCACCAAGTATACATATCTCTGAAATTTTCTCGGTTTTATACCAGGTAGACTTATAATCTGCATGGACGATGTCATTTTTCTCGAACACATAGTTTTTGAGTTATACTGCCAACAAGCAGACAGACAAACAGATGGAATTAAGAAAACCTGTTTTTCGTTGTCTAGAGATCCTGAAACGTGACAATTTCGGAAGGTAATTGTTTTAAGATTGCAATACTTCCTTCGTCTTTTAGACGAGATAAGTAAAAATGGGGGAGGGGAGGAATTTTCCCCCCGATCACCCCCCTGGATTCAACACTGAGAGGAAGTATGGCTTCTATGGAAAACAACGTTTTCGAAAACCGTTTTGTGTTTTTTCCAGGAGAGTTTCGACAGTTGTTTGTGTTTGTGCTGTTATTGTTTGCGCGTACAGTTTATAGTGCTCTTTATTTTTCTTATTCTAACAGGGATATAACTTTTACTACGTTTCTTCGATATTGTGTTATTTCTGGCCGTACCGTTCGCTTACTCGTTAAGATGTTTTGAAATGTTATATGCATATTCTTGTCTACCACGTATAATGTTAATAAACCT
The DNA here is from genome assembly GCA_940337035.1 of Agriotes lineatus. NCBI lineage: Eukaryota > Metazoa > Arthropoda > Insecta > Coleoptera > Elateridae > Agriotes > Agriotes lineatus. Next base: position 60,150,574 of record OW679196.1, read on the forward strand.
TTCCCAGATTTCTTGGTGAGATCTACGTGTGATAGTCTTCATACCGTTTCTTTTCTGTTTGTACATTACCTCGTTTTCGAAAGTTATATAAGCTAGAAAGTTACTGTAGACTTTCTGCGTCTCCTTTATGTTATACGAGTATATAGTGAGAAATATTAAGCTAATTGAGGTGAAAAATAGCACAATAATAGCTATTTATGCAACAAGTGCTAAAAGTCGACGTTTATGCGCGAGACATGAAAATTATGAAACGAAGCCGAAGGCTGAGTTTCATAACATGTCTCGCGCATAAACGACTTTTAGCACGCGTTGCATACAATATTTTATCTACGACCTTAATTTTACCGTTATTAATCCATAAATATCGATTTAAGAAAGGTTCGCATCTGCGACGCTCTTAATTTATGTCATAATGAATAGTAGGCCTGCGCCGCGGTGGCGATTGTTTGGCCACGCCCGTGCTGTCAAGGTGAGTTACGAAATGTAATTATTGATACTCCACATATGACTGTATTCATTACATAACGCTTTAATTATTTCAAAAACGCTTTACCTGTAACGCAAGAAGCAACTAGAATAGCTTTACAACTTCACTTGCAGTTCGAAATTGTAGTTTTGAACCTCGCTTCACTTTTAGCACATGTGCTAAAAGTAAACAGCTGATTTCTTTAAACACGGTAAACTATAAAACGTCACTTTTAGTGAAACAAGCTAGCGCTAAAAGGCCTACTTTTAGTAGTGGTCGTAGATAAAATATTTTATTTCATACTGATGTCAAAAATGAAATTTTTCGGATTATTTATGGTACAAAAATGGAACATTAAAGTCTTAGTACTTTAAAGTCAAATATTAAAGTTCAAGTACTTTAAAATTATACATCAGTTGTTGACATGAAATTTTGAATGATTTACAACTTTTTATTTAAAATTCATTAAACTTGCAGTATGAAATAAACCGTTGTATTCACCACGAACGAAAAGTATTTTTAAAGGTTCTCGCAAGTAATTCCGGCCTCAGCTGACACCTCGGCTGTAAACAACTTTCTCGTTCTTTAAAATGTCAGTTTTCGTTCTAGATAAATAAACTACTATTACTATCTATTTCCAAAATATTTAATACATAGACGAATAATTGGTAGGGGATTTTGATTCTCTCTTGGGTTAGCAGATTTTTAAATCTGTATTGTGAAATAAATTTCTCTTTCGTCAAAAATGTTTATTAGAGTGTTTGTACTTTATCATGATTTTCCATTTGGCTCTTTTATTATTTGTTCCCTGTAATAGTGTTTGTGCACTATTATAAAATATTTTGTTTATTCTCCTAGAAGTAGTAAGTTAATAATGAATTAGAAAAATGTTGGTTTGTGGCGACTTATAAATAAATACTTGTCTCAAAAAGCAAAGCTAAAATTACATTTCATCTTAGAGTTTCTCGGAGGTATGTAGGTAGGGGCTGGAAAATGAATACGCGGTGAAACTGAAGCCACAAGAGAATTTTGTCAAGTAAGGTAATTTAACAGAATTGTTTCGACAAACTTTATTTGCTGCCGCTACATGTTACAAGTCATGTCAAGCTAAATTCCCTCTAATACACTTTTCTCGAGAGGAAATATACTGAACACTATTAAATTTAAAGCGGCTTTATTAAACTTGTTGCTCCAATATTATTAGACCGATAATTTATTTCCTAGCTTCCTCGCTTTAGATAGCCCTAAATCAAATAATGCTAGAATATGGCCTTAATTTGCCTTTCTGAACAGAAATAAGCTGAGCATGCTGCAACGATCAGCTTTTTTCCTTTTGGTGTAAAACACATTTTCATCTAGCGCATTCCATGTCGACAATATTCTCGCTAGGAGATGGTTTATATCAGCTTACTCTTTCCCCAAAAATTCGTTTGGGATATTTTTCGCATGTCAACCCAGCGACGCTGTTAAATGATGGAGAGAGAGAGAAGATATCACGAATGAAATTAATTGGTTATGCTTAGCCTACAACAGTAAAACTTGAAAAAGAAGACAGAGGAAAATAAACAATTTTAAAAAACAAAGAGGCTTGAAAATTGCACATTCGTTTTAAAGCAAAATAAAATAAAATGTACACAAACAACAAGCGAGAGCGAACGATACTAGCTTCACTTCTCTGTTTAAGATAGATTTCAAATAAGAGCATTGTTGTGGTGGAGTTTATAGAACAGCTAAACGTTAGTCAAGACTAACTTTCAGTTACATTTGTGTTGGACAATGTTGAAGGAAAATTTTTATTGTAGAAGAATGGAAAACATCATTACGTTTCATTAACGTTTGTACCTAACGGAGATGAAGCGGATTATATCTCAGTGCCCTTAAATAAAACTAAGAATAGGAAACAATAAAAATGATTTGTTTTTAACAATTACACCCCACACAATAAGGCATATCATTTTTTTGTGCAGTATATGATACACTCTGCATAGGTGCATACTCGGAACAGTTGTATAGCGTTTAAAACTCTTTTTAGCAATTTTTTTGCTTATTTCTAATAGTTTTTCGCTTCAGTGATATAAGATAATCGTATACATATTTTTTCTGATTCAATACTCTCAAATATTTAACTGTTCCACACTTAGTTTCCTTGGATGTATTTGTATTTCAAACTTCACCTTAAATTTTTCAACTTATCAGGAATTCTTCAACATGTTGACTGATTTCGGTTTTTGTTTCTTTAGGGTGTGGCTTTGCACATTGCACATTGGTCAAAATCTTTAAAAATTTGCCATCTGGGGTCTGTAACGTTTTAAAATTAAATAATAAGAACTTTGCTCCTTATCATTAGGCAACCAATGAAGACGACCAGTATATTATTAACCTGTCTGATATACAAGTAAATAATTGTTAGAGTTTTTTGTTTCTGTTTAATATTTAAGTATTTTTGGGGATTTTAACCAGGTTGGCAATTTATTTCGCCGGTAAAGGTTCATGTTCAAAAGCACTGTTTCGCTAATTTTGCTAAGGGCTGCGTTTCAAATTACTTGGTGTTTTGTACACAAATTAGTTAGAGTCTCCCTGTGAGACATGTAATGTTTACTAAAATATAAGAGGCGACAATATTGCACAGATTGGTTGAAATTCTATAACATATGTTTATCTACAGCTTTTTATAGCAGTCGAATACTATAAATGAAGCATTTATTTCTGAGCAATTTGTCGTTGCCGGTGATCGTGTCAATTGGTCGTTGTTATACGTTCCTTAACGAGCAATTGTATCGCTGGTTCCAGACCTGTGACGAAAGCTCAGGCGATTTGGAAAAAGCGAGTGTGTCTAGGTAAAGTACTGAATATATTTTGACAGTTGAACATGGAAGGTTAAAATTTTGACCTGCAATACATGCCACTGTGTGAACAAGTTTATAATAAAGTTTAACAGTGGGACACTTTTAAGTATTATGAGATATCTATATTCTTACATAAAGTTATCCAATTTATTCTATAATTTGACAGTAGCATTTTATCTAGATCATTTAATTTTGTTCGAAGTCTAATTATCTCCATATTAGGTAAATTGCTTTTATACATATGCTTTGACATTCTAAATTCAATTATTGCGGTTACAACTTGTTATTATTGAACATTGTGATAACAAATACTTCGGGAGTTTTAAAGATCTTGCCGCCTACTTTGTAATTCTCAGCATTACAAAACTTTGCTCCTTTGATTGAACGTATGACACTCTACTGATATCTTGATAAGTAGCTGATGGATATCTTACCAATTATTGTATAAGGTAAGATTTGAGCAGTAAACGTATTTTTTTACGTATGTCAGTTCTTATACGTGACATGTCTATTCTCTGCCAAGATCAATATTTAACTAAGAAGTTTCAAGACTTCAATAGCTGTAATCGGCAAGTGTAAAGGTCAGAGATTTATACTGGTATTCTTATTACCGTAAGTTAGCGTTCAAGCCGCAGCATCTGGACAACCTGGTGTATTTGTAACTTTATTATATTTCCATCTGCATTTCTCACTTAAATGTAACTTAGCTAGTGGGTTAAATTATGTTTGTAACTAAATTTACTGTTTCGATTTATTGCACTGCAATTAGTAGCTAGTAAACGACCTCATCGTTTAGAAAATATGATTTGCATACGTTTTAAACACTTATTGTCTATAGGTTTACTTAACACTAAATTTAATTGTCACGCTTTTTGCGCGAATTTTGCGAAACAGGTTGTGGTTTAAATTGGTTATTAAGTACGGTAAGTATACTATACGCGTAAGGCCTCTAATATAAACCGAACTTCTGTCTCGAATTTATGAAGTTATGGTCATTTAAATAAGGCTTTATAGTTCGCTTAATTGGTACCGAGCGCTTTTAATTAATTACATATTTTCTGTTTAAAATGAACATTTGCGTACTATTCATTCATAAAATACTTTATATATACCACATATATGTTACATAATAATTTTGAACCTGAACTGGCTTATCCAAATTTTGAATGTATTTTTCGGTTTTATACATATATGTAACATAGATATTTCTATTATATGTAAGTTGATTGTTACGTAATATTTATTTAAGAGCTGCACAAATTTAAACAATAAGAATATACTGTACCCCCCACTTCATAAAAGCGCCCTTCGGTGCTTTCCAAGAATACTTCGACACTCAGCATCGCTCCGTTTCGCTAGCACAATGAAATGTTATATAATAATGGTGAAGCACTAACACTCTATGAAGGAGCTTGGCCTGCAAGGCGGAGGGTCAGAGCTTCCGTATCCTTGCTGTCACACCCGGCTGTCGCGTGTCAAATTCATGACACGTGGTGATGCAGTGAGCATCACGCATTAGACAACCGCATTATTACCCCTTGTTCTTTCGAACGCAGGTCCCCAATTATTTAAAGCGACTGGGTAGGCCGCCCGCCAGGCATCGATTCTGGGATTTGAACTCCAGACTCCGCACCGGCGTCCAATGCTCTAACCACTGAGCTACACTGGCGCTATGAAATGTTATGAACCAGTTATTTCTCATAAAAATTGTCAATACGCACTTCACTCCGCTTCACAGTTCAATGTTATGAATCGGTCTATTGTTATAAAAACTATTGGTACGAGCCCTTCGCCTTTCGATGCTTTCCAAGAATACTTCGGCACCTTATCTTCTCGCTTATTATCAAATTGAATGTGTTATTAATGAGTGTATTTAAGAAATTACTTGAATGCTGTTCGTTATATCACATAGAAAATAAATAACGAAAATTTATTTTAATGCTTAACCATAACAAATTTATTAATTATTTCATTCGAATCAAATTTTAACAAAAACAAAAAATCCATTCATGTAATTAACTTAAATACTAAAAATTGGCAAATCTAATCAATTCAACTTTGTATGTGTTGTGTGCGATTCTTAAGAAACTGTTATGACAAAAAGAGTTTTGAACAAGTTTAATTAAATTATTTTTTTTGTAATTATCATCATCATTATCAGTGGATCTGCTCTATATATATATTTACATGTGGTTATTAAGGAAAATAATAGCAACCAGACGTATACGGACATTTTGAGGGCTGGCAACTATTGTTTGGTTCATGGCACGTGGGTCACACCCATGGCACGTGGGTCACACGTGGGAACTTAGAATAGGTTAACGTCATTTTTGAATTGATGTCTGTATAATGAGACTTTGATTTTTATTTATGTATCGGCTTAGAGAGGTTTTAGTGAAAAAGATCAGAATGTGCTATATCTTTGGATTTTTGGCTTCGACCATACCTTAAAAGTTGATGTTGCCTTCATTTTCGGGCGACTTATCGTATGAAAAAAACCCAAAACTTCAAAAAGGTTTTTGGCGACTGGAGTCGTGTACACATACGAACATACGTACACCGCACAGCACGTGTATGCACCTCCCAATACGAGGGAGGGATCTAGTGGGCTGGGGTCTTCACCAAAACAACTGCATAGCCTGGGCGGAGATTTCGTAGTAGGTTCATTAGTCGGTTGACACGATATTTTAGAGATATTTGACTCAGAGTGGTTTTCGATATGAGGGAATTTCAATACTTTGTACACTTCGTGTCGAAGTAATTATACGCGTTTCTTATACAATTGTTTTATTGCCGAACATTGAAATTGAAATAATTTCTACTGGTCTTAGAAATCCTCTAATTTGATGTATAATATACGGTAATTATACATACATACTTCAAGCACATGCTGAAAGATTCATTGGTTTGTGTACATTTAAGTTTCTTTCAACACTTAATATAACCGTTCATTTAGTATCGTGTTTAAGTCGTTAATGATACGCGGAAAGATTAAATGATCTTTGTGTTGATTTGAATATCTTTAGTGCTTGATTTTTTTTCAAAAATACAAAATTATAACCACTGAAACCTCATATACTTAGCAAATTGTATTGGTTGCTTATATAAAAGATAATAAGCCAATATGGCACCCTCTACATAGGAAATTTAAAAAATAAATAAATTGAAAGCACTATTATACATAAAACGAGAGGTTGTTGCAAACCTACTATTGAGAATTTTATCAAAATGTAGGTAGATAACACGCATGATTAATAAATCCTTTATACCAAATTTGAAGTTACGTCTGTGTTTCTTTAATATACGACAAAAATTTACTTCCATCTCCTTTTTCGGACTACATCTATTTAGGAAAGCAACTTGATGTGTAGGTGTATGTCGATAAATTAACGTATTCTTGCTTCTACATCCTCTAACGTCTGCTACAGTATTCAGAAATATCCTCTATCTCGCAATAAAAAGTATTCGCTTGAATCACAATACTCGATTATGTCTTGGACAACTCGAATCGCAATTTTAAAGTGTAATTTTTATACCACATAATGTTAATCTGTTAACCAAAGGCTATTTCATTTATCTATTATAATTTATTGATATAAAGAAGCGATCATGGTATTTGCTTATTTGATTAAACAAGTTGGGGCGTTATCAATTCGAGTTTACTTAGTTTCAATTTTGAAAACAAAGGGCTAGCTTACGCACCTCAAATCTTATAGTATTTTCATATTATCATTATTTTCCAAATAGCGTGGAATATTAAGAAGTTGTTTTCTAATCTAACAATCCATGATTCTACATTCTATTTGACTTGAATCAGTGGGTTTAATAAAGATTAACATTTAGTAAACTGAAATTGTATAATGTGGACAATATACGGAGTTTTTGATGACTTTCAGGTCTTTGCTGTAAGTTGTTTTGAAAACAATTGGATTTGTTTAAATATAAATGAAATATATTAATATATTTTTATTGCAACCTACTGCAAAGTATCAGAAAATGTATTTTTTCTTCAAACGGCAGTAAAATGTGCCATTATACTGCCGGATTGATGATGCTAAACGGTCACTTCATTGCCATGGCATCTGAAACACTTTATCTGCCGCTCGTCAGCGGGAGATAATATTATCTGCCGCTGACGACTTTAACTGCCGCTCGTCAGCGGCAAGTAAAGTTATTATCTGCCGCTGACAACTTTATCTGCCGCTCCTCAAGTCATGTTCTTCGAATTTTATTCACAAATTTTTTTCTACAATACCTATTATTATTTTTTCAATGCTTTTTCTGTTCGGTTAGATAGGCTAATGAATTTGTTTTACTTATATTGTTAACAAAAAAGTAAATATATTAATACATAGTTCCCTTAACTTGATGTTCATGTTCAGTACTTTGGTGCACAATATGAAAAGTTGAATTCACATAGGATAATGAATCCTTTACTAGATCTAATGCTCATTTCAATCGGTGCGCAGTTATCTTTTTCTTGTTCAAATTATTTTCTCTGAGCAGCATGTTAGATCTATAAGTGTTGGTTGAATTAAAACGGTGTAAATTTAGTAATTTTAATGCATCTTTAATTTCTGAAATAATGAAATGGTTTATAAGCTGCTCATATATTTTTTAAATATAACAGACACACTGCTCACATAATTATTTTAAATCACTAATATAAATTATATAACGCGCACTTTTATTTGCGAAATTATTGTAAGCATTACTAGAAAATTTTGTTTGCTGTCAAGTCTTCTTTTCTAAATAGAAGATTGTTAATTAAATGCACAAATAATTTATACAGTGCTTCAAATTAATGCTCATGTTATTTATAGTAATGCGTATTTAAATTTTCCTGTTTATGCTGGATTTGTCATTTATTAGTAATTTATGTGTATTCCCGGAATTTGCCTGAGTGGGTTAAGCTTACATTTAAAATTAAGATGTATACGTTTTGCTGTGAACGCTACGCGTACATGTTGTGGGTGTGGTATTGAGTTCTGTAACATTCCAAATGTACAGACATTTCAACGCCTGAAGTTTAGGCAACGTAGCTTGCATTACCGGTAAATAAGTTACTTTTGGTTTTTCCTTTTGATACCATTCGGCGGCGCTCGCACATCAGTTACATTTTCGTCAACACTTTGCTGCTTGATCCTTATTGGTTAATTTTGACTTACGCTTTGGCTGCTTGATTGTCATTGGTTAATTCTGACCTACATTCTGCTATGCATTGTTGGGTGCAGTTGGGTACCTTTTGTTTTCTGGATTATTCGAGAAGAAGAGAAATTCGCTCGTCCATCTTGATTTTGCCTTGTTTAATGTGAGCTTTAATTGCTAGGTAAATTATTTCCCGATGTGTTTCGTGAAGTGGTTTTAATCGGATGTTTGGTATGTAAACAGTTCTTCCCTTGGGGTACCATGGAATTGCATCCGATTTCATTCGCTGGGACTCACTGCTTCGCAAATTTTCATCGTTGCATGGTCGTTCTTGAGCACGCCAGTTTACTTCGTGGAAGCTGTCACATACAGGAAAAGCAGTTTTTCTGGGAGCAACAGGTGCCTGAGCTAGACATTCGACCTCACATGATAAGCGACTTTGTCGCCGTTGTATCTTAGATGTACGATATCCATGTACCACATGGAGGGGTCACCGGCCTTGTAAATCTCCAGGTGCTGTACTATAAGCTGCCCCTTCCGTTGACCTTCGAGTACAAATATTTCGAAGGTTTAATTTGCTGCTTAACGTATCCTTACATGTACAAGTAACTTTAGGTTTAACTTAATTGGTTGTGTACAAATATTCGAATGTTTAATTTGCCTGGCAGCATACATTTAGATGCAGGATTAATTTTTACGTTTAACCTACTTATCCTTTGGTCAAATGATTTATGGATCACTATAGATAGCCTCATAATTTTTTTTATATTGGCTCAGAACTAGAACGGTTTTAAAGCTGTCACGCATTTCGCGTCAGACCTTGAACCTTTTGGCTTTAGTGGAAATCTCCCAATTACACAGATCTGTATAACGCGGTTCACCCGGTACTGCACCCATTTCATGGAGTAGCGAATGAGACTATTCGTAAATTTAATCTCCGTGTGCCGCCAGACAACGTTCGGATGTATTACTTATCCATTGTTTTAAATGCCACATATATACTTACTTCGTTAATTATGTAAACAGTTTAATTAAAATTGAATTATTCCAAAACTTAATTCAAATTTCCAGTTAACTAAATCTTAACATATGAAATGCATTAAACTTACTTACCTACTGAACCCATGAACTCATGATATCCATATTAACGTGCTCTGGTGTTTTCTTTAATACTGCGTGGTGCGGTAGTTTTAAGTGTTGTTTCTGTTTTTGGTCTTACCTAGGTTTGTTGTTACATATTTAATCTGGGAGTAATAATTTTAAAGCTCGTCAACGACGTGGCGCCCTCTATAGGTTATCACTTCACAGATATCCACCCCTCGACTTCGATTTGAGCTGTCGCGAGCTCATTCTCCATTTGTCACCGTAATAGACAACGAAAAATTATAATTACAGATGCGCAGAATTGTTCAAACGCAGAGGTAAATTTATTGTTATGGTTATTGTGAGTATATAAAGCGGTAAAGGTTAGCCTCAATTTTTACGCACCTGGTTTTTAAATTCAATATTTTATTTTAGTACGAGCAACTGCCCTTTAAGCTAATTGTCTACATTAATATAAAATAGGTATCACGTTAAATTCGCCTTATTTATGTTTTCTCTCCATAACAGGTCATAGCTTACCAAAGAGCCTGCGTTGGATAAATGTATATTTGAGATCTGTCCCTTAAACGTAAGTTGCCATTACCAGATCAGAGTCTTCCAACTTAGTTTCGCAAGTTGTTCAATAGTTAGTCCGTGCCGCCTGTTAAATTATTCACAAGGGTATTTATATTTACATCGTATTCGAATATGGTTTTTTCTTTATTATTAATGTTTTTTAAATTTCTTTAAGTTTAAACTGACATTGAATTTTACATACTAAAAAGTGTTTTCTCAAAAATGTTATTTCTACAGCTGCTTAGCATATAAAGCAAATTGCTCCGTCATATTCTGACCAATATTACAAAATTCTCTAAATATAAGTTATACGGGTATATTTGAGAATATACTAATACTACACATACAGTTGTCCAAGTTTCTATTTTGTCAGTGGCAATAGCCCTAATGATTTTTGATTTAGCAATATTTTATTGTACGGTATACAGTGTTTCATTAATTCCGAAGGAATTATCTTCACCATAAACTTACGCTCTTAAAAGTCAGTGCTTTAAGCAAACTCTTTTACACATGACTTTGATTAGAATGTTTTGATTTTGTACGTATGTGATGATTTTTATACCGTTGCGCTTATAATGAGGCTTAATAGATTTATTGACTTTATTACTGTCTCAGTTCATGCTTCCATATTAAAAAGCGATAAAGATATTTGGCCTTTTGATAATGTAACTTGTAAATTGACCTATTTGTATTTACTTACGTCTAATTTGAGTCGAAAGCTTAATATAATGGAGCCCTTTTGACGAGACGCCACAAATGATAGCCATTCGAGAAAAAGCAAATTGTCATTAAGCCGCTAATGCAAAACGCTGGCCTAACAGCACAGCGCTATTATCGATCTCTATTAATGTAGCCCAGCTCAAATTACATTTTCCTCTATAATTTCCGTAGACTTCAGGGAGCGACTGATGCAACATGTGGTTTGTTCTGTTTCAGAGGGTGCCACTTCCTATTTTCCACGAGCTGCAGTGTCGGGTTTTCTGCTGCGGTGCGAACGGTGGTAAACTTCCTAAGCGTGGACTACGTGCCCATTGTTAATTTAAATCCTGTTTGTGTCGGACTCCAGTGTGGCCAAGTTCAGTGTCAGTGGACGATAAAATGACAGAGGAAGAGGCGATTGAAGTGAGCCCCGAGGTGCAGAAACTAACGGCTATATTGATAGAGAAGGAGAGGGAGTGCAATGTTACGCTCAATGCAAGTTCTGAGCTTCAGGGTGAGTACTATTTCGAGCTTTTAGACTAATTGGATGTTTCCTACTGGAAATTACAAACTGGTGATACCTCAGGAAGAGCACTATTCAGTTTTTAAGTCGCGAAATTACGTCGTTCACAAAACTTGAAGATCTACAAAAAATAAAAAGGACGATCAGCTTTCAGCTTTAGTCGCATTTCACTGATTGTAAGGATATCAAGGGTAAGTAATGCACCAGTTTCGAAGTGTAACGTTTGCATCATTAAATTAGTTTTTAGCCACAGATTGTATGCTACTTCAATAATTAAAACTAATTGTGTACAACCTAGTAGAAATTAATAACTATTCTTAACTGTCCCAGAAAGTACGTTATGGAAATCTACAAAACAGCTAATAAAATTCAGCTCTGACGTATTTTTAACACTGATAAGACTGATTAGAAACGAAAGGAAAATTAACAATAAATCAATTTAAAATTACAACTTTTGCATCATCAAATTTGTCTGTCCTTTTGTGAGCATGAGCCGGCAATCTCAATTTAGTAATTTAGAGAGTTCGCACTATGAATACATAATTGAAAGAATAAACGCGGTGGCATAAACTGGCGTTTTCAGCTCGCGCCAATTTTGCGCCGCCAGATATGACAGCGTTTAGCACCTTTTCAGGAATTCATGAATATATATTGTCAACAGTGATAACAGGAGAAAAACGGTTAGATGTGTATATGAATAATAATTTTTATATTGAATCAGGCAGCACCTGGAAAAATGAAGCTTTCACAAAATGCAAATGCTCATGTAACGTATTTACCTCTACGTTTCTGAACTTATTTTTTGTGTTTCAGCTCTTTTAATTAATAGGTATCTTATCAGAATACTCTTTATTCTTGAAGATTTGAATATATGTATTTATATCTTGACAGTGACTTACAGTATCGGAATCATTTCTAAATTAAAAGTTACTTACATTACTCAATTTAAAAGTCGGACAGTATACCTTTGACATTCACTGGATAGAGGGCTTCTGTATTACGATTAGTAGTATTTTAAGTTTTTTTCAATTTTGAAAAGCAGGTAGGGGAAAAAGTTGAAAGTTGTAGATTGGCCCAACCATTTTTGGCTAAAAATGGTTGGGCCCCCACCGGGCTTCTAAAATAAAAACAAAATATTGTTATAGTATTGACTTTACTATGTAAGCCAATATTAAAATAATATCTAAGAGACTGATAAATTACTCCTATCCATTCACTTCAAAATACTTTAAATAAAATATTTGCCTTAATATTTTAGTTTATTTCATTAACTTGGCTAGCTCAGGTTGTAACAAACATCTTATCTCAGGTGGGTACTTGCGTTAGAAAATTCTATAAAAATAATTGTACAAAATGTTTGGTTATTGACAAGTTATTTCAGAATGATTTTAAATCTTTCAACTGTCACTGTCAACTTACTAATATGACACTTAGCTGAATTTATATGTAATTAACACAAATCAATTCCAATATGTTGAAAAGAGTAAGTATTTTTGTAAGTAATCGACTATTCCACTGTCAATACTAATTACTGTTTATTAATTACACATGCCTGGTTATTTTCCCCTTTTAAAATGGATCCAATTTTCCTGTAGAAAAACCAAGCTATTTTGTCATATATATTTGAATCTTCAACTCACTTCAATTAGAATCCCAAGTATTACAATGAACCAAACACCGCCAAAGTATCAAAGTATCCAACAGCCACCTAGCTCTCTTAGATGTTAGATCATAAAGTACATACAACTGCAAATCCAAGATGTAATCCTCTTTACAGCCACCAACGTGGTATCCAATCCTTCTATTCCATTCCATCAACACCGACCCAAATGATGAATTTGTGACAGCAAGCCCAATGAAAATCCAATTCAAAGATGTCCTCACCTGAATTATGACCCGCACGAACTCGAACCAGCAATCCCCGTTCCAGGTTATAATTAATAAGTATATGCCAGCATACCAATTCAAATTATTTACAGGTATCTGCGTTTTGACAAAAATCCATATCACAGCTCTTCCAATCAACCCATTTAGTACGGACTCATCTCACCAATTCCAATATTCATAGTTCTTCCTTTATTAACTAATTAGTCCCCTTCTTCTTGTTATAATATGTCTCAGTTAAATTATGAGTTATTCCATTTATTGTTCATTAATTTTGTCCTTTGCACCCTTATATATCACACCATTAATAAACGTTGATTGTAAAGAGGTTTATTTTATAACTTTTTGATAATACAAAAGAATTATGTCTACATGTTTTAGAATCGAAATCAGTTGTTATCTAATAATAAATTTGTTACAGCAATCCTCAATTTTTAACATAATGTTTTAAACTAACATCCTAGATTACTTTTTACTACATACAGTACATTCTCTTAATTAATCTGACAAATTCCAAATTTATTTAAATTATTTAAATATTAATTCAGCTTATGACTTTCATATTGTTTCAGACCATCTTGTAGTTTGTTCTAGTTATTTACCTTTTAATTATAAATTTATCTCTGTCAACTTCAATACCCACGCATTTTTCATCCACAGATAATAATTTTAATTAATTTTTCTTATAACATTATTTTGTATAGCTATTCTATCACAATATATAATTATACAACTAAGACACCTGTGTTGGGAAACGTTTTATTGCGGTTCTTTATTTAGGCACAAAAACACATTTTAAATTTGCAATTAATTTAGACCCCTCTCCGGCCTCTCAAAGGTATTCTAGATACTTTTTTTATGTTACACTAGTAGTAAAGCAGTTCTTAGATTATTTCTCACAATAATTATTACAACACAGAATAACCCCAACCACGAGGAGGCGGCTGCCACAGATTCCCACTTCTACCCGGTAGCCAATGTGGGAATTTATTTTTTGAATTTCTAACACCTATTCCGATTTCGTATCAAACTTGGGCATTATGTTTCTCGGTGCTATTTTTGTAGGTATTCAGCTATCGTTATTCTTATCACCACAAACTGCCACTAACTGTCACTAACTTAAAACTTCTCTCAATGCAGCTTCCATTGATCCCGCTCTAAAAAAATTTCGGTGTTAGTAAAATCTTCAATATTCTTGTCGGAGAAGAGTTATGCCAGCGGTGGCTTACTAACTGTGCATTCTTGCCAGTTTATCAATTCTTTATAACATCAGGAGTCAAAATTTAATGTAGGAACGTAAGGTTTTTTAACGGTATTCTTTCCAGTTCTCTTACGTGCCGATGTGCACCGATTATAATCGAAATCAATATCTTTTTCAGGATGGTAGCAAAAGCAGTTTTTTGGATTACTAGGTCAATTGTAACTTTTAATTCATTCATCAATTTACAGAGGCGATAAGCGCCGGCTCAGATGAAGATTTGACAAATAAATCACCAGGTAAGATGTCTCACATGAGATGGCTCACTACAGCAGATCGTGTATTATGCGGTTGCTATTGGAATTGAGGAGCCTCTCAAAATTCTTACAGAATACATTCTGAAAGTCTATGTTTATAGCTGTAATTACCAAGTAATTCATTATTATACATTAGTTGTGATACACTATTTAGTCCAGACTACAGTGCCGAAGCCTGGGATGGAGCCTTCTAGTTTGGAAGCTTTCGAATTATTGCACAACTTTCACTGGGATTTATTGGATTTATACTGCTCGACTTAGAAGGAACTGACTCAGCTGGAAAAATGTTCCTATGCGTTGCAAAGACATTAAGTAAGCACCCAGGAAAGCCTTCACATTTTTCTTTAGCGAAAGAGAAGCATTGCAGTTGAATTTTAACGTGAGCATAACAAGCTGTTTTTTAATACACATTTCGATGCTCGTTTAATATTGTAGGGTCGTGAGTTTCTAGACCGTGTATAATGCCTGCAGTTATTTATACCATGTTAGTCTAACTCGCTTTTCGCTTGGCGTAGTCTGATTTAATCTTAGGATCTCTTGCATCTAGCCACAACCTCCTTATCTGATGTTTTTCCTTAATAAACACTGAATATGAAATGGTACTGTGGATTTTCTATGAGTAGGATGTTGAATAGCATCAGAAATTTTAAATGCATTATTTATTGTATTAGATTTATTTATTTGTAAATAGTATAGGACATTTAGTATTCTGCATTACGGTTTGACTTAGTACACTTTTCCAGAATATTTCGCCATTGATTAATATAGGATGTTTTGGGGTAATTTGCGGCAGTGAATCGAGTGTGATTATTAGTGGCAGCTGATCGGAATCGAGTATAACGAGACTAATCTGGCCACTATACTTTTACAAATTACTTTTGTCGCCTTTCATTGCCAGCCAGCTCAATAGCAATGAGATCTCTCTTACCTTATTTACCCCAGTCATTCTCAAAGACATCTATTGTTGAAATGAATCAGACGTTGACCTATACTCTTGCTAAGCTAAAAATATGAGCTTTAGAAATGTATTTCAATGAAAAGCGAGTATCTACTTCACATTTCTGTCAACAAATTATTAAATCACACAGCCAACAGCTGTGTGTATAACACGCCCATGCTACTAGTCTACGGGGCATACTTCGCAGTATCAAACAATAATATTAAATCACTCTGACAGCTGTTTGAACGACTCCTTTGCAGTTGCAGGTTACTGTGCATATTTTCAGGCGTATTGGGCACCGAACACACAAAGTACGCATGAATGACTATCGTCACATCCCCAACTACACTATTAATGCACCCACCTGCAGTGATAACTAACGTATGCCAGTTGCGCAACACCTGGACTTTGCCATCACAACTCTCCATAGCGATAGCGAAATAACCAAACTGCAATGTCTTGCTTGCTGAACTTTGGGTTCCTGTGGAGCTCAAGAGCCATACTTTTCTGTTTTCGGACTCCTTGAACACGTAGGAATTCCGACTTCAACGGGCTCGACGTTTAGCTGAAAATTAGGCCTCAGGGCGTTTACTTGTGCCACCGAAACAAGCATATTTTCTCGTAAAGCGTAATCTCCCAGCTTGGGCTGACGTTTTCCGCCAAAAACCGATCTTTCCGGCAGTTTCTACACGCCAAGCGCACAATATAGATGCGCAAAAATAAAAACACTTTTGCCCATTTAGATTTTTATTTACGTTGCTGATATTAGTTTTTCAGCTCGACGAATAATCAGTAAAATGCATGTGCAGTATGTCTCCAGATTGAGTTTACAAGAGGGAATTAAATTTTCATTTTTATTTTACATCAAAGTGTTATAGGAATTAATATTCCTGCTTGGTTTGTAGAGAATTTTAAGACTATTTTCAGTTTTTGAAAAACAATTCGGCCTGGAAGATAAACCAAATAAGTCGTATTTATTAAAAATTACGGTTTAATCTAAGTAGGTAGATCTACCTGAAATTTTGTAGAGGGCCACAATTTCTTATTCTGAACAACGTTTCTTAGTAATATTTTGCCGTATCATGAACAAAAAGGGTAGTTGACTTGAAAAGAAAAAAAGTTTTGGCTGTCAAGGCCGACTTGTTTAAAATTATCTACAAACCAAGGAAAAATTTGAATTCCCATAACATGTTTATGTGAAACTAAAAATAACATTTAATTCCCTCTTGTAAGCTCAATCCGGGAACATACTGTATATACAAATCGGCTGTATATAATAATTTTAATCCAATAGGCGAGCTGACCTAGCTTTTCGTTTCAAGAGTTCGTGTAATATGTTTGAAATAGTGGATATCAAAAGTTTTATGCAGATTTATATCCTCTACGATATGTTACGTCTAATTTTAAGTTTTGCATGCAATATTAGAATTAGCTAAATAGTTTCGATTTTAAGGTGTTTATTGAATAAATTTTCCCCTAGTATATAGGCAACCCTAGTCGCATCTTTAACATTCTAAAGGTTTACAGTTATTTATGCTATCTATGTTTCCAGTCTTGCATTCCAATAATTTTTCTTGGGCCATATCCTTTTTGAATCTCGATAACAGGAGACTGTGAACTATGTTTTTCGTTCAGTTTCATATTGGTGCTTCGAGCAAGAGATGTTCTGGCTTATGGGTTCGACATTTTGCTAAGGCTTGGAGCAGCTAGCTCTGGATTTGGATGCATCGTAATCTTTTGAACGCGCTGGTATTTTTGGGTTTATTTTACCCCCGTTCGCCTCGCTTTTGGGCGGATTTAATGGCATCTTTGTGAGACACACATGGTATTCTTGAATCAAATGCGCCTGTTGATTGCAGTAGATTCCTCTTGGTTTCGCTGCGCCTGAACGAGTCATTCCACTAGCTCGCAACGAACTTCCATCTTGGCACGCCTTCACGGATGTTATGCTCCAGGTTACCTGATGAATTTCAAAGCAGCTGCATTCACTTGTTGATACCATCACAAGCCGAAATACATACTTACCATGTGCCTTTTACTTTGCAAGGTTATGTAACTGTTTAGAATGAATAAATAGATGTGTATATACGGATTGAGGCTTTCACGGTTACTCGAATTATTCTTGTTAATATAGAATTTCGGTTAAGACCGCGTAGTACCAAGCATTATCTGGTATAATGTGCTTTGCACCTTGTGAACTTGAGCAAGGATCCACGTGATGGTCATGCTCTTTGGTGGCTCGTGTTGTTTGAGTACCTTGGGAACCAGGATACTGAAGTAGATTTGGCCTTTTTGCTGTTTGTGCACCCATATTAACTAACGTTTCGCAAGACCTTGCAGATTGCATTATGGTAGTGATAGTCACAGTCACAGAATTGCTGAAAGTTTTTTAAAAACGATTTTCAATAATGGTGAAATCCTTTGAACAAATTGTTTCATATTTGATTCGCTTTTCCATTCTTCTACGTTCATCGTTTATGAGTCATATTATATTCCTCATCTAACCTGTCTATGTTTTGTTACAGTTGAAACCCGATTCATTCTTGAAATTTACCTTATGTCTTAAATGGTATCCTTCCTTCTTTGTAGATTTAACTGTGTCCGGATCTTAGCAGTACAATTCATATAGTTTATTTTAAATTGTTAATTTGTCAGTAAAGAAAAACTCCTTTGATGGCATTGTGCCATTTGCTTCAATCCGTTGTCGGACTCTCTGTTTACGTCTTTTTTTTTCAAAGCGAAGAAATTCTATTTAATTGACTTGGGTCAGTAAATATAAATAATTTTTGTTTATTTTTGCGGTAATTTTGAAATAGATGGAAGTAGTAATGTTCACATAGATCAGGCTTTACACTTGCCTAAAATAGAACTCAACAGATACAGGATAATGTCACCAAAGAGTCGAAACGTTTCAACAATAAGACCGTTCCGTTAAATAGAGGCGCGCGTCGCACTCAATTCGATACGGCTGGATGGCACAGTTGGACTCATCGATGCGGTTACGATCGCTACGCAGATGCGGCGGTGTTCAAACCCCAGCGGAATACATTTTTTTAAATTTGCAAATTGGTCTAATCGCGAGAGGGAAGTTCCGTGTAAACCTCTTTACAGTTTTTTTTAAGTTTAAAGATATCTAACTTAAATTATCCCACTATTATTATAATGTTACCTATGAATTTAAGGTATAAATTTGGTTTAAATTACATATTTTTGCATGTTTGTGTAGTTTATTAGACTGTGTTAAAGTTACATGAACTAATAATTCAGTTAATTGTAGTTCAAATGTACTTAGTTCTACATAGTGCAGTGAAGACAGATTTTTTATGGGCTTCCGCGATTAATTCTATTGTTTATCTCTCTGTAGCAGTATGATGTATTTTTCCGCTACAATGTATACATCATGTAATGATAATCTAACATTTCACTAAACAAGGTCTCCGGCAATCAGTGGCGTAGTTGTTCATTTTCTAAAGACAGTTTTTAAATTGAATAGTTTTGTATTATGCTAGTTATTATTATAAAAACACAAAGTGACCCTTGACTTCGAAAGTTTTATAAGTGTACTTCCAAAATTGATCTTTCTCTAAAAATAAATTTATAAAGAGTTTCTAAATCAAATAGGTTAAGTGTTGGACATTTACTTAGCAAAAGTCATAATTGGCACTTTGGTGAATACAAATGTCACTTTACTATATGGTAATGTCACTGTCAAATTCGAGGTTTGCAGGTTAGGTTTTGCATCAGTCTGTGTCAAAACTGATGGAAAACCTAACCTGCTAACCTCGAATTTGACATAGACTTACAGTGCCACCAACCATACGTTTAAATGTCCACAGCCGCCTTTTTTAATGAACCTGTGGTATAATGCTTTTATATAATGAGATGGAATCTCTGTTTAAGCTCCACGTTGCGGTGCCATTAATATGTAATGAAATTGTCTCTATAAATGGCTAGCTGTCTGATTAAAATGAAATGTAATATTTACTACAAAATAAATGGTTGTATGCCCTTTTAATATTTTATCCAACTGCAACATTTAATGGACTAGCTCATCGATAAAACATGAAACTGATTCAGGTGGGATCAGAATGGGACTTTACATTCACGTTTGATATGAAATTATCTGTCTCAATACAAAGTTATTAGTTCAACGTGCGGTTCGGTAGGTCAAAAATCCTCAATTTGGCAGATGACGCAAATAATTATGGCAATGCAAGTGTGCGTGTCTGAATATCTTAAAACTCGATGAAATATCGTGAAAAATGCACTAGGTAACTCATTTGAATTTTTTCCGCTTGCAATTAAGCTACTTTTTGTTTTAGTGATGACGTAGGAAGAACCGGGCCTTCGTTGTTCTCGAAAACACGCCACTTCTGGCTTTTGTTTCTCGGCGGCGTGCCTTCTCGCCAAATGTACAGAATTTACCCAAGCCACGCTAATTCTGAGCAAAAAAAGCAGATGGGCTTTTGGAAATACGCTGGACGTCTTCGGGAAGGTTTAATCTTTCGTTTCAATGCGTTTCCCAGCTGTGATCCTTAACTTTTAGGCTAGTTTCCTACCTTGTAAACTCTGGTCGATTTGGAACGAAGCTGCACTGGGTTGCACCGTGGATTTTCCTCGGCTAGAGACTGCCACCTTCTTTCAGGATGCTGCTGTACGCCCTGCTAATCTCCTGGTTTGATGACCTCTTGCTCTGGATGCATTATTCGCTTGTAGATGGGCCTCGAAGTTTTTTAGGCTGCGGACACTGCTGCAAATACTTGTATATGCACTTGGGCACTATAGCAATAAAATACAACACTTTTCAACAGGTAAAAATACTTTTATTGTAATTAAAATAGTGTTTGAAATAGGCACAAAATTCACACAGCTATCAATTAATTTATTGCAATTGTTCTCTTAGTTTCCTAAACAAATTCGAATCTAGTTGATAAGTTATTTGAATCGTTTTTGTTTAAGGAAATTAGTTTTGATACAAAAAGTTACAAACAGAATAAAGTTTGATATCTAAATTTAAAATTAACATTTCTTAAAACTAAGTTATTGTCTTTTAATCTTATAATTTAAAAATGTCTCTTTGCGTTGCACTCACAAACATTATTTTAATCACGGCTCTGCTCTGTTTTCACTTTGTTTTTTTATAAATGCACTAATTCTTGAGTTCCTCGCTTTCATGTCTCTTGCCACAAACTGTTGCCATTATTTAGCTATTGCTCTCTTGCAATTTCTTTCTATTCTGCTTCGTACTGAATTACCTTTCTGCTATGCTCACAATTTTTGCCATCTTATGTTTTGACTTAACAAACTCACGCTATGTTCAAATTGCAGCCAACAAACCATTTGTGTTAAATAAATTTTATGCGGCTTGGCTTTGCATGTGCACAAACCTTTCATTTTAAAATTATTAATTAACTAGCCAATTCAAAATTCCTTGAACATGTCCTGTCTTAGCGTGCCTTTCTCTACTAATTATTAGTTCTCGCATCTCATTATGAATGCATTTACTATGTTACTTTTGTTTACCATTGCAGTTATTTAAAATATCTCAACTCAGTGCTTATTTGAATGTTGATGATCCTGCACTGCAGTCAGAGCCAATTCGTGGGCTTAATACCATTAAAATAAGTGTTTATTTATAAATACTAATACAAAATGCAAAATAATAGTGTACACACTTCGTAAGAAAAGTAGTTTTACTAAACTTATATAGCTGTTTAAGTTACTCGCTCGCTTCGCTCGCTCGTACTCAATCAAGCTATATTCGTTTAGTAAATCTTTACTTTTCTAAACTTGTTGTGTAATATGCTATTAAGGATATTCTACAAATACGCTGCTTGATACTATTAATGTAAACTTTATTAACAGGTATTTTTATTAGAGAGCCATTTATTTTTCTGTTGCAGTTTCTGTACGCTAAACTGTACTAAGAAAATCTCAAATTTTGTAGAAAATTAGATTTACTGGCCCTCGAGCTGGAATAAATTCAAGACTGATCTCTAGACAAAAGAGCTCAATTAAAATTTTACTCATGAAGTATTTTGTTTGCCGAACAACTTCCGTTTCAAAACTTTAAGAATTAAAAATCTTAAACTTGAATTCTGTACCTAAGCAAGCTAACGAGAACCATAGACCGATTTCTGAGATGTTGTAGCTACAGTTCATATCTTTTTTGATAAGAAATATTGATAAGGGTTATTTTTTAAACAGCTGCACAATTTCCCATGCCTTCATTTTCATTCATCAGCGAGTCGAATTAAAAAGAGGGATTACTCAAGAGATTCTCTAACCACAGCCACGCAGAAAACTCGTTAATTATTATTAGGGATTTCATAAAACTTTTCTATATCCGCGACCTCCAGCGCGGGTGTCAGAGCGACGAAATAAATGTTCGCCAACATCAAATGGATATTGTTGGATGTGTTGAATAAGTTTGCTGTTTTCTGACGAGTCGTCCGTGTTTGAAGAAAACATCCTGAGCCCGACAGCAAACATATTTTATTGGAATTCATTGCTTTTCGTCGCCTTGGCTACTATGCGCTCTCGTATGTGGAAAATGGCAGGTCTGATAAACCGTTGGACTTAAATTCCAAGGTTGGCGAACATTTGGAGACATGTCCTCGTATCATATGGTGATTCATGGTGTTGAAATTCCGGGGCAGTTGAGAAACAAGTAGCATTCCTATCGACACTT
The DNA here is from genome assembly GCA_940337035.1 of Agriotes lineatus. NCBI lineage: Eukaryota > Metazoa > Arthropoda > Insecta > Coleoptera > Elateridae > Agriotes > Agriotes lineatus. Next base: position 60,172,945 of record OW679196.1, read on the forward strand.
ATATTAATCCCGTGGCGTGTTACGACTGACCTCAGAAACTTACGAGTTTGGTCTGGAGTTGTTAGGGGTTGGCATTAATTTGCGGTCCAGATCTCATAATCGTTTCTGTTCGGCAATTGTGAAAGCACTGAGGATTCTGGCCGGAATATTGCAATACCTTCTGTTTGAAGGATAATAGTGCAACTGTGTTGTGACCACCACAGGGGGGGGGGGGTATTTATATTTATCCATCGCAGACTATAGTCGAAGTTCTTAATTTTTTTCTAAAGTTCTTAACTTTGTGTAAAATTTAGGTTGAAGGACCAACAGAAATTCCTATAAATAACACCTTTACTTGTGTTTTACATTTTCTATAGCTCTGTCTGATGAATTTTCGATATTAGCTTTTAAATATCTTCCTGTTTTTTATACAAATTCACATGTTATTTTGAGTATACCGCCATATGATATTAAATGATTAATTATATAAAAAATTGTGATAGATACCTTATTTTGAATTGCTAGCTAGATAATAATACAATTTTATTAACATGATTTTATATAAAACAAACTAATAATGGAAATACCACTAAGTATACTATACCTATAGCTTTTTTACAGTTTATCTTCAGTATAACATGTATAAACAGCAAGAATTTGTTAGAATAAAATTTAGAAAAATAAGGATGCCCTTCTGGCATATGAACTATTGGATGAGTGAAAGATGATGGTAAAATATGGATTTGTATTGTGATATTAAAAGATTAATCAGGTAGATTCAAAATGACACAAGCCTAATAGAAAACGATGAAATATTAACAACTACTGTGCTATAAAGTACTGAAAACAATTAATTTGATCCTGCATGATATATATAATTGGAATTGGAAATAGTAATTTTTGTATTAAGTGCGCCAAATGAGTGTTTTTTTATGGCGCGTGAGAATGTCAATTTTCGCCGAGACCGTTAGGTCGAGGCAGAAAAGTCAATCAAACGCGCCATAAAAACACGAATTTTGCCACGAAATACAAACAACGTTTTTTCTACAGTCGTCAAAAAAAGAATAAAAGATTATCTGCAACAAAATCATACGTATATAGCAAATAAGTAGAGTAATATTATTATGTACGTAACGTTTTATATGTGTTATAACTAAGGAAATGGTGTTCCAAAACCGTTTTTTCACTACTAGCCGTGAAGAAATATTATTTTTCGTACACTAGCAGTGAAAGAGCTACTTTGCCGTACAATTTATTAATCAGAAAGTTGCACTTTGCGGTATTCGTACGGCAAAGTAGTATTTTGCAGTATTCGTACGGCAAAGTAGCCGTACGTTTCCTTAGTGACAACACATATAAAACGTTACGTACATAATAATATTACTCTACTTATTTGCTATATACGGAGGATAAATTTAGTATTCCGGTTTGTATGCTAGTATACGAAACAATATTGTACGAAACACGTATGAAAGTGGCTTTTGCATACTCGTCTCGAAATTCCGGACTCGGCCTAACGGCCTCTTCCGGAAACATCTCACTCGTACTGAAAAGCTCCACTTTCTATACTTGTTACGTAAATTACTATTTTCCTACACTAGCATTGAAAGAGCTACTTTGCCGTACAATTTATTAATCAGAAAGTTGCACTTTGCGGTATTCGTACGGCAAAGTAGTATTTTGCGGTATTCGTACGGAAAAGTAGCACTTTGCCGTGCGTTTCCTTAGTCACAACACATATAAAACGTTACGTACATAATAATATTACTCTACTTATTTGCTATATACGAGGATAAATTTAGTATTCCGTTTTGTATGCTAGTGTACGAAAAAATATTGCACGAAACTCGTATGAAAGTGGCTTTTCCATACTCGTCTCGAAAGTCCGGACTCGGCCTAACGGCCTCTTCCGGAAACGTCTGACTCGTACTGAAAAGCTCCACTTTCTATACTTGTTACGTAAATTACTATTTTTCACTTGTTAAAAAGGTTAAACTTCGCGTATCTATAGCTATGCATAAATGTCACGTTTTTTTTACGGCTGTAGAAAAAAAAAATCTTTTTTTTTATGCCACAGCCAACTATGCGTTCCATATACAAAATGCAACTTTATGCTATAACACAAATATCGAAAATATTTTTGAAAAATTGGCTACGCCACTGCATTCTTATAAAAACATCTAATTCCGAATTTGATCAAACCCCAGCGGGATACATTTTTTTTATTTGAAAATGCATTTAATTTATTAGAAACGTGAAGATAGTTTTACTCCTAACTTAATTTGATTTTTACAATTATTTTGTGTCACAATGTTGACGAGAGAAGTTCTGGGTAAAGCATTTTACAGATTTTCTATGTTAGTATTTTTATAAAACGACGAAGTCCTGGAAGTAAATTGTTAAAGTTCCGGTAGTTCTAATGGGAGTTCAAGTAGCACCCCGGTGAGTTCTATCGTTAACTTTAATAACATTTTTTGATAGGACCCGAAGTAAAAAAGTTAGGCCCATTTCTTGGTACTTTTACAAAACGATGAAGTCCTAAAAGCAATTTTTTAAAGTTCCGGTAGTTTTAATGGGAGTTCTAGTGGCTTCCCGGCTAGTTCTATTGTCAGCTTTAATAAAAAAAATGATAGTGCCCGAAGTAAAAAAGTTACGCTCATTTTTGTGGTGGTATTGTTACAAAATGGCGTAGTCCTGAAAGTAAATTTTTAAAAGTTCCGGTAGTTCTAATAGGAGTTCTAGTAGTACCCTGGCGAGTTCTATCGTTAACTTTAATAACATTTTAAGATAGCACCCGAAGTAAAAGAGTGACGCCCATTTTTTAGTACTTTCACAAAACGACGAAGTACTGGCAGCATTATTTCCCGATAGTTCTAATGAAAGTTCTAGTAGCACCCCGGCGATTCATGTCGTTAACTTTAATGTAATTTTTTATAGGACACGAAGTAAAAAAGTTACGCAAATTTTTTAGTATTTTTACAAAACCACGAAGTCCTAACAGCATTTTTTGTAAGTTCTGGTAGTTCTAATGCAAGATCTAGTAGCACCCCGGTGAGTTCTATCGTTAACTTCAATAACATTTTTGATAGGACCCGAAGTAAAAAAGTTACGCCCATTTTTTGGTACTTTTACAAAGCGATGAAGTCCTAAAAGCAATTTTTTTAAAGTTTCGGTACTTCTAATGGGAGTTCTAGTAGCACTCCTACGAGTTCTAGCGTTAACTTTCATAACATTTTTTGATAGGACCCGAAGTAAAAAAGTTCTAGTAGCACTCCGGCGAGTTCTATCGAAAAGTGTTATGACATTTTTGAATAAGTATGACTGAAAAAGAGTTATAGTGGAATTTGTCCGACGAAAAAGTGAAGTTAGCACCCCAAATTTTCGATTCACATTTTTTCTCTTAAATACATATACCTATTTTCAAAAATAGCAAGGAACTCTAGAACTCTTTGGGATACAACGACAACTCTTTAAAAAACTAACATTTTTTTGAACTTGTGGTGCTAACTTCACAGAGGTTGTTTATGTTCCCCTAATTATTTGGTGGTTTCTTGTTATTTATATATAATCATAGACGTTCGCGTTATTAATATATTTATTCGCCTTTATACAGTACAACTAAAGAGCGACCTGATACTGTCAGTTCACTAAGGTGTATATACTACAATATTAACAATGTAAATCTGATATTCAAATAAAACGTGATACTACTGAAGGCAGGTAAGCGAAAACATTTTTAGGCAACATTAAATATTTTGAACCAATACCATACACGAGTAACCTTGCGAAACAGTGTCGTATCTTTTTCACATTATTTACTAATGTTTGCACTTCTGAAAAAAGTGGCTACTGGAAATAGTTAATCGAAGCTCATACAGCATGTCGGTAAAATGTTAGCATTACCCTACGGCTATCAATTATTAGCACAATTTGCATCTCTGTTACCAATTTAATTACAAACACTGAATGAGCCCTGACACCCGATGTGCCACGCTGACATTGTGAATATTAGTATGAATAATTAGTATCTTACATTTCTTGAACTCAAAATTAGATAATTAGACTATTCCTTCTATTAATACGTATTCAATATCTTGATAAGTCGACCAGTCACATATAGTGTGCTTGCGTTGTCTCTAACGCCAGTTAGCTAATCATTCCGATTGATAACAAAAAGCTTTCAAATCCATGTTTGTCGGTTAAAAAAATAAGGTTATCTGATCGTTATTTCGCTGCAGTTGCACCTAATCTTAAAACACTTTGTTTTTGATATGAACGAAAACTGTCTGCTTCCCGTGGAACAAGCGGCTTCAGACCGTTGGCTGGTGTTGCTCTGTCCACACATGGCCGGACAACGGTCGATACAAACTGTAACCGCTCGCTTCTCGAAAGAAATGTAGACAGCTTGGACCGTTTGTTGACATCGCTTTATTGACGTATGGATGGCTAACGGTTAAATATAAAGATTGCCCACCAACGATTAAACACAAAGGTAGCGCGATAACAATAAAAAACGATAGCTAATACAGGTTCAATAGGAATCCAAGTATTCGTATAAAAACGCCCTTCTGACTATCTCGCCAGATAACAATTAATTAGGCCCGATGGCCTAATTAATCCAAAGATAGATTCGCTTGATTAAAATAAAAACTGCTTGGAACATCAAGTGGGTTACGTATGATGTCAAAATACCTAGATTTAGGTGATCTACAACATAATTTAGGTTAAATATTTCTTGGCTGCTGCTGACAGAAGTGTTATAGCCAGATTTTGTAAAAAGTAGAAAATTGACCCGACAAAGGAAAACATCCCGGCCAATGCGACGACGGTCTATGCAGGCAATAGGCTCAGTCAACTTAAATAGCCCCTACATTCGAATCAAGAGCTACTCGATCTCTAAAGCCAATCCTTCCTGTTTGCCTGGAGGCTTGGCAGCCAAGTTTTCCCTGTTTGTCTAAACCTTTAACGTTCAATCTCTGCCGCTAAACTATTAGTTGGTCCAAAGTATTCTATCATCTTCGGCGGTAGAACCTCTGTGGTCACCCCCCAGCTATTTCGTCACCGGAAGGCCGAACCAAGTTCCGTCTCCGCTATAGCCCAGTCTAGACTGAACCTTTCATTCGCCGCCTGCAGCAGCTTCGGTGGCCGAACCTTCTGGTTGACAACGAGCTCCACAGTCCCGTCCAGATTGAACCTCTCAACGCCCGGCATTTCCCATCTGTCAGAAGGCCGAACCGTCACTTCTGCCGCCAAGTCTAGGCAGAAACAGCCCTTCGGTTTTTTCTCTTATTAAGCCCCCGTAACGTGGTCGAGTGACTTTTGGAGCCCTTCCCAACTTCGATCCGGGAATCCCCGCTGCGCAGAGCAACCAGAAGAATCAGAACCGGTGCCAGATCGCAACCACGCCCCAATTATTTAGTTAGTGTTTATTGTATACCTACCGAGTGATACCTAACTACCAAACCTGGCCCTAGTGAAATAGTTGTTTGATAAATACCAAACCCGGCTGTTTAAAATTATGCATATCTAACAAATATATATTTGTTTATTGTTATGTTGACAGCTGTGAAGTAGGAGGTAATGCTAAAGGTATCAGACATCAGGAAAAGACTATTTCCCATGTTAAATCTTTAAGGCCGAGTTTTGTAGGTATCAGTCAATATATATCCACTAAACAGATGGCACCAAATCACTGCTCTAGTGTTCTGATCACTAAACCAACCCCAAAAATTTTAACTACCTATACATTGTGTTAGTATGTTTTCAAAATGTAAAAAATTCGACAGTGGCAAAGACAAAACAATATTTTCAAGCATAAGATGTTTGATATGCAATAAAGTAGTTAGATGAAGCTTCAGATATACAGAAATCTGTCGACAATAATATTTACGAACTTAAAATAACTCTAAATCTATCCGTAATAATATTTTGATTTCCAATTCATTTCCGAACTACATATCTGCTACATTACGAGCATTGTCATTACAAGCCCTATTTTTAGTAAAATGTATCATTCACAGCGTTTAGTTAACGGCAACTGTCATCATAGAATTAATAGTATGTAAACAGCCGTAATTAGTAATGCGGACTATTCTTTGATATGTTGAGTAATTAATTATCCCACCGTTTGTATTTGAAATTTCTGATCAGAGTACACATAGGTATGTATTGCACTGCACCCCAATTAGTATAGTACGCCTGGAATTATAAAATATCGACAACGTTAGCACACTAATTTGATTTTCTTCCCATTCGTATAAAATACGCATTCATTCACGTATCAAATAATGTAGTACCTACAAATTTAAATTTGTATTTAGCACTTAACTAAAATTCCATTGACGTAAAGGCCAACAAAATTTCAGTGTCAATCAAAAACCACAGTAACCTCTATTGCTGTTTCTGTATTACATAAGGTTGACGTATTTTTAAGAAGATAAGTGGAAATTATAAAAGCACCTAAGTTGTCTATCTCCTTTCGCACTTTTCTAAAGGTCCTAAAATTGTTTCCCTTATTTTTATTTATTGGCGCACCACGTTACGTTTATTTTAATCCGTAAATCTATTTGGCGGAACTAATTTATTCGTAGAATTCTCTTACCAGCTCGATCTTGTTTACTTGTTTATGGAAGATTTAATCGAGCGGCACCGAACAGATCGCTACTTAAGCAAAGAGCGGAAAGCCTGAAAGAATTCGTGGAATTCGCATAAAGGACTTCACCGTCACGGTTACACCCCAGGCGATGGGAATTATAAAGGCTGCAGGTTGCACATTTCGTTTTTCGATCTTTAGTCGGGGTTCACCATACTAGCGGGCATGTAGCATCGCTCTTGACTCCCCAATCTACCGGGAGAAGTAGCTGGGTGACTTATAGAAATTCAGCTGCAAGTGTCGGATTAAAGATTGCCGCAGGTTATAAAGTTGGCTTAATCTCGTGCGACATCCTCCTTTTATGTAATAAAAAGAATCCCTTTTCAGGTGCTTCGAACTGCCCCTGTCGCTACTCGTTTTTTTGTCTTAAGTACCTATTTCATATATAACAACTAACTTTGCGAATTTTGAGGGCCCGTGCATATATTAGTAGGTGTATACGTCTGCTCTAGTTTTCAATTTTTTTAGTCCTAGTGTTGGTGGGCTTCAACAATTTTTTATTTAAAGTTGGCATTTTTCATTTCGAAAATTTCTACTGCATAACTGAGGGTTAAAGTATTTTAGATTTGCATTTTGGAAGCTTGTAATGTTTAGTTTACTTATGATTTCATAAGGCGCATTTTTGGGTCCGATTTTGGTACGTATTCAGGTGCAGAGTTGTAATCGTTTTTTAGTTCTGGCCCTCTCTGGTCGATATAAGATTTTATGGTATTTTAGAAGCAACTTACTTTTGGATCTCACGAAATCACAGTTTCGAGACGGGTCATCATCGTACTTTCACGTGATTTGGAGTTTGTTTTACTAAACCTTTACGAATCTATTCTGTCCTTACCGCAATACACATTGCTAGCACATATGTGAGAGGATTTTTTGCCTTTCGACACCCACAATTAGTGAGTGTGGAGGACAGAGGTACTTTACTGTACAGCTACGTTTCAAACGTTTCTCGCTTCGACTGCAGTCACGTTACTTTTCGAATTACATTTTGATGAAGGTTGCTTACCGTGTATAGGCCGCTCATTTTAAAACCCGAGCCTAAAATTGTGTAAATAGGATACACACAGTGCAGGCGCAAAGCGATTATACTCTAAAACAAAGTATTTCTACAATTAAAAGCAGAGCAATCATATATCATTACTCCAATGGTTGGTTTATTGCTCAAATTGGATGTCATTGTATTATGTGTCGCAAATCTAAAATATTTCAAATTGGAGGTTTTGTAATGAGTACCCTGTATATGTAACTAAGAAACAACTTACGTATTTGTCTTCCAAATTTATGCTCCATTTGCTATTTATTAAAATGCTATACTGAAAAATGGGAGGGATACGGAAAGTTCGTGCCCCACATTTCGTTTCCCACATTTCGTACCCGGAAACTTCGTTCCCGAGCGAGCTCAATTTGTTTTCTAGATTACACGGTGTTGAAAAACGAGTGCAGCGATCGGAATACAGTTAGAAAATGAAAGATATTTTAATTAATTTATTTATTATAAGAACAAAATAAATTGTATTTATTAAAAATGACGAATTAATCTAAGTATCTCCCTGATACACTTATAGGGCCATAATTTCACATTATGAACAACGTTTCTTAGTAATATTTTGCCGTATCATGAACAAAAAGGGTAGTTTACCTGAAAAGAAATCATTTTTGCTTAACTGTCGAGGCCGACTTGTTTTTGAAAAACTGAAAATTTTCTTAAAATTCTCTACATACCAAGCAGGAATTATAATTCCTATAACATTTTGTTACGTTACTTTTGGAGCGACCCTCGTATTAGTAAATTTTCGCTAGTTGAATTTTCAGCTTTTGAGTATTGTTAGGTGGCTTTTTGGAAATTCTTGCATGCTTTAAATTAGGTCTGATTAGCTATATCTTATTTTTAACTATCCTCCTATAATTATGAAGCACTTTCGTAAGCATCTCCCCGAATAACTACCCCTAGATTGCTAATTAAATTTATTTTCGCTTCATTTCTACATATATTACAGATTGGTAGTTAGGCAACCCTCTTCGCTCTTCTAACACTTTACAGTTATATTGCTGTTATCTGCAATGGCACTGGTGCATTCCATTAGTTTTTCTGGAGGTCATGCAGTTTTTGGAACATTGATAAGAGCAGACTTGGTGCTGCATTGCTGGAAATTTTCCCTTCCTGTTCGACATTTAGCTGTGTTCTAGTGAAGTTGTACCTATTTGGGCTCGTTTGCTTCGTAAGCTTTGGTAGCTTTCTCGATTTGAAGAGGATTTTGTCGCATCGAAGCCCCATGGACGTGCTGGTAATTTTTGGTGTTTTATATTACCCCGTTCGTATCGCCTGTTGGGCGGATTTAATGGTACCGTCTTCGCTGAGCACATGTCGAAATCCTTCAGGCTGCCTACGATCGTAAGGTTTGTGGTCGTTAACTGCTGATTCTAGCACCTTCGTATAGCTGTGATTTTGTATTTCAGCCTGCTTGTGACCTGGCCATTGCTTGTGACCTGGCCCTTGCTTGTGACCTGCTCATTGTTTATTGCTTGTTTGCTGCCGTTGTGTCGTTGTGAATTGGCTTTTCCCTCGTAACCTGTGGACGAGCACATGTTATCTGGATCGACCCCAATGAGCTGTCGTAGTACAAACCTGCTGCGGAAGCTTCTGCTAGTCGCAGTCTCTCCCCCGCTGAACTCGTAGTTTGGGCGAGAACTTCTCCAGCTCCGTTTGGACCTTGCACTGGGCCCCTGCCTGCGAGATTAGCCCCAGCTGCTGTCGTAGCCTACGGAAGTTACCTCCTCCTGCTGGCCGCTCCACGCGCCAGAAACTCAAGCTGGCCATAGGCTAGTGCTCCTACGAGGTTACCAAGGTCAAAAGTTGTATCGTTAGCTGTATTTTGTATGTTCGTATTGGAAATTGTAATTTTTGCTGTGTTGCCCATTTTATAGACGCGTTTAGTAATGTTGAATAGCTGCGTTCGCTACGCTTTGAATGTAAATGATAGTACTCACCTGCTTAATTAATAATTCACTTTCTTGGCGCGTTTGACTTCGTTTATTGTTTTGCTTACTTGTTGCGCGATATCTGTCAAGTCGCTTCGGGGCTCGTTCGAACTACGTGCGTGTGGCTCCGTTCCAGCCCACGGGATTATTACGAATTTGAATTCATTATGTTGTTCGACGTTTTTGCTTCTTTAATTCGGGGCGTGAAGCGTTAGCAAGCATGCTGTTTATTTTTCAACAACTATTATATTATGTCTTTCCTCTAGGGCGTACGGAACTGCGTGAGATCTCACTCTATCTAGTATATCCCGCCAATTAGAAAAGTTGAAGCGTAATTATTCGGGCAAAAACTAGCGTCGTGTGTCTTTAGCTAGCAACCACTTATCGCTTGCGACGTTTTCACCCTCTTTTGGGATCTCTGCTTCACAGAGGGTTGCACTTTGAGTCAGATTTTATTGCTTTATTGGTTACGCGTGTAGATCTGCTTCACAGATCGCGTTAGTTAAACTTGATGATTGTGTTTGCAAAATTTATACTTTGATTATTTGGCTACGCGCTCAGGAAGTGAGTATTTGGTTATTCGTTATGCGGCAATTGTAATCTGTGATATATTTAGGGTGCTTGTGTGTGCAATTTATATTGGTATATGTACGCAGCATTGATTTTAATGTGTTATATTTATTATTGTTTCATTGTATTGGTCTTGGCATGTGATATTTGGGCATTTGGTTGCAAGCACTATAGAACCTCCTGTGTTAATAAAACTTGTTATCAGCTTGATTTTGGTGGTGTCATTTTTATTGCTTTTGTAAGCTGGGTGTATCCCAACCTTCGGGGAGGTTCGACCCAAGGATTTATTCTTCGTCGAGAACCTGGCGCCCTTTTTAGAGTTTGGAAGTTTGGAACCCCGACCTCACGGCAAGTTAGCCGCCTTAGGCCGATATTTACCAGCTGACAAAATACCTAGTACAACTTTCGTCAACAGGTAAGGCCCACCCTTGCTCCTTTTATCGTTACAAAAGGATTTTGACGCCCAACGTGTGGGGCTTGACGTAACGACGCTGTCACGACGTTTGTTAGGTGGTTTTGGTTCTATAGTGCATTGCCAAGGTGTTAAGGTTTATTAATTTTTGGTGTTGTTTTATGATGGACTCCTAGTTAGAGAACTGATTATTGGTGTGTTTTGATGAATCTTTCTGATGATTTGGATTTGGATTTCTATTGGCTGCGTGTTTGCGTGTTTTATTGAGTATTGGTTGGTATAGTTTGCTTGAGTTTTCTTTGTGTTTTCTTTGTGTAGTTTGTTCTCTTGCCTTTTCCTTTGGAATGATGTTTAGGATTATGGAGTGTGATTGGTGTGTTTGAGGGGTACACTTTTGTGGATTTTTAGGCTCTTCAAACCATCTTTCCAGTGTGGATTGGTTTAGCTCTTCTTTGATTGGTTCTTTTCCTCTTTTATTCTTCGGATTGTTTGCTAGTTGTTCGGTGGCGATGCGTTTTGGGAGATTTGCTTCGGCAGATTTGGATAATCTCCTGAACCTCGTTCGATTGTTTTGAATAGCTCTTTGATTGGTTCTCTTCTTTGTGTGGATTGATGATAAGTTAGTTATTTGGTGGCGATGTGTCTGGAAGATTTGCTTCGGCGATTTGGATAATCTCTCCAGCCATCTTTGGGATAGATTGGTATAGTGATTGATTGCTTGACTTCATTTCTTTTAGGATTTCTTTTGTCCGCTTTCTTGGTGAGGTTTGAGTGAGCTTGGTGGATGCTTGTAGGGTGCCCTTTTGGATTTTTGGATTTTTGAGGTATAGCTGATGATGCCTATTGCCGTCAGCTATACGTTTTGTGTGTTTGGTTGGTTGATAGGGTATCCTCTCGCTTAGGCGGATTTCAATCCTCAAGTGAAACTCGCTCCTTGCCTTTGGGCACACTTGATGTTTGGGAACGGTTTTGCCCTCTTTTAGGGCCTCAGTGTTGTCTGGATTTGTGGAACCCGACTCTTTTATTGAGCCTCTGTCCTTTTTGGTTGTGCGTTTGTGTGTGCCTGGTGATTGAGGACGGTTTCGTTCGCTCTTTTAGGGCATCGACTTTGTCGGATTTATTGGGACCTGAATCTTTCTCCAAGGCATTATGCTCTCGCCAACCCTTGTTGTCTTTGTTTGTGTGATCTCGTCTACGTCTTTTTGGGTAGGTTGGCTGGGTGACGTCTGTCGGTTCACTAGGATTCAATTCCTCTTTTCTTTTTCTAGAATTGGAATCCTGACATTAACAACTAGTCCCTTCTTTTCTCTCATCTCTCTTCTTTTCTGTTGTTTTTTTTGTTCATTGGAAAGGGATATTCCCTCATATAGTTGTGTTCGTCTTCTTTGATATTTTGAATTTTTGGATATCTTGCTCTGTCTTTGGTTATTTGGAGATAGTTTCAGTGTTGTAGGTCGATCCTGGGCCTAGGCACTTATCCCTGGCTGAGTTTGATTTTCCCTTCCCTTCCTTCTTCTGTGTCGTTCGCTTTCCTGTCTCCCACTCCGCATTTTTCTGAGGTGTCTGCGTTTCGGTTGCATCTTCGTTGCAACCTGACGTAACTTTCCCTTCCACCGGCGCAGCTCACGTCATCTTGCAGCGACGGAAGAGGTTGGTGTCTAGTTGTTTTCGACGATGTGCTTGAACTCTTACATCCTCTCTTCCTGTCTACTCTTTTAAGTCCTCTGTTTCTTCCCTTTGTATTTCTTTCCGGCAGGCATCGTTTTTTTTTTGGGCAATTCGGTATTGATGGCAGTTGTATGGTCAGGTAAATCCGAAGGGATTTACCCTCCCTTTTGTGGGGGGAGAATTTGTTACGTTACTTTTGGAGCGACCCTCGTATTAGTAAATTTTCGCTAGTTGAATTTTCAGCTTTTGAGTATTGTTTGGTGGCTTTTTGGAAATTCTTGCATGCTTTAAATTAGGTCTGATTAGCTATATCTTATTTTTAACTATCCTCCTATAATTATGAAGCACTTTCGTAAGCATCTCCCCGAATAACTACCCCTTTCTACTGCATAACTGAGGGTTAAAGTATTTTAGATTTGCATTTTGGAAGCTTGTAATGTTTAGTTTACTTATGATTTCATAAGGCGCATTTTTGGGTCCGATTTTGGTACGTATTCAGGTGCAGAGTTGTAATCGTTTTTTAGTTCTGGCTCTCTCTGGTCGATACAAGATTTTATGGTATTTTAGAAGCAACTTACTTTTGGATCTCACGAAATCACAGTTTTGCTCCTTTTATCGTTACAATTTTTATGTAAAACTAAAAATAAATTTTAATTCCCTCTTGTAAACTCAAGCCGGGGACATACTGTAAATAGTTCTTAATCAGTTTATTATAATAAATAAATTAATTAAAATATCTTTCATTTTGCGAACTGTATTCCGATCGCTGTACTCGTTTTTCAACACCGTGTAATCTAGAAGACAAATTGAGCTCGCCCGGGAACGAAGTTTCCGGGTACGAGATGTTGGGAGACGAAATATCCCGGGAACGAAATGTAGGGAACGAACTTTCCGCAAACCCCGAAAAATATCACTGTTACACTCATTATCGAATAGTTGAAGCTGAGCCATTTCTTCTGGTCTACGCTTACGTTTGGTGCCATAATCTGTACTTTTTTACCATTTGACACGGCATACTGTATACTGTTCCCCGGCTTACAGTTCACGTATTATCGGAGAGTTAAGTGCTCGGCGCTGGAGCGGTTCCGAAGCGGAACGTAATTAGTCGTATACCAGGAGAATATTATTTAGGGTGTCTTTTATATTACGGTTGAATACCGGATTTGACTTTGATTAGCGACGTGTTTTGAAATAACGGGGTGGTGTGTGTTTCGCTTAACCAGGTAGACTTTAGACTGTGCTTAAGCTTCATACCCCTTTGTAGTCGTACAGGCGAGTACGTGGCTATTTCATTCTCCTACGTGTATATCTTCTCCAACGAGAAGTCAACTCTATCTTCGAGTGCTAGCGAAACGCCTTCCAGTCATTGACGCCATAACCTAGTCCTACAGCACTGCGAGTTACTAATCAAGTAGACATTGTATTTTAACTTCATGCAACAAGAGCGCGTAAATAACAAGTGAATTAGATTATCAAAAAGTCAACTTCTCATTTCAAACGTTTGATCAGAGCCAAGTTTTGCGCTGTAACGCTGGACCAAAAATATAAACTGACCGAGGAAACCCATGAAAAATACTGTCTACACTGCACTTTATAGAGCCAAGTACACTTGAACTAAAATAATTAAATTATTACTTCATGTTACTTTAACATAGTTTAATAAGCTACACAAATATGCAAAAATATGTAATTTAACCAAATTTATACATTAAAATAACAATGGGATAAGTTAAACAAGATGTTGAATTTTAAAATTTTGAAAAGATTAACAATTCTATGTCAACAGAAAGCATGCTACAGAGTAGCCAAATTTTTCTGTTCTCAAAGGCTTCGACGAACAAGTTTATTCGTGATGTCCCTATACCTACATTGAGAACCCCTTTAGGGTACGGTGGCACGGCGCTTGCTGATGTATGATCACTATGAAGTTAGATCTTATAGACACTGACGTCATTTAGGGTAGTATTATGTTGCATTTTTCTTATGTGTAAAATATGAAGAGCATGCCGAGAGCCGCTAAGTACATCGCCTAAATAAACTCCTTGAATTTCTTCATTAAAGTAGAAGAAACTAGGCAGCTCATTCGGACATGCATTGAGAGCTATCATATACCTATGAATTATCACTAGCAAACTCTCCTTTCTCGACTGTTAGTACTATTGACATAAAATTACAAAAAGTGTTATCCAAAGGTATGAGTAAATTTAGCAACACGACTGAGGGGTAAACAGATAAAAGTATTCTGACATCTTGAAGTTCTTTGTCTTTTTTTTTCATACTTTAGCATGAACTTATTCGTTGTTATCAAAGTTGACATTTTTAATCAGAATTTATCATGGGATACAGGTTTCATGGCTTACCATTAATATTTATTTGAAATTGTTACAGTTAGAATTTTCAACTTAGGAGCTAAAAACCTCTGCAGCTTTTGTTGTAACAACTTTAAATATCAATAGATAACCCATTGGTGAATGTTCATTTTTCCTGTCCTTTTCAAATTGTCTTTTATGTTAATATCATACTTTGCGCATATTATACTTTATATTTGTTGTAATTATTAGCAAAGTTGTGAAACTCTAGTTTAATTAAGAATGTTAATTTGCTGAGCGCAGGTAAATCGCGGCAGCAATATTCTCAGTAATAAATTAATTTATTCAAAATTGAGATTCAAAGGGCTTTATCATTGCCCGACCTTGGGGATGAAATGGAAATGAAGTGGATATGAAACAAAAGCAGTAAGTAGCAGCGTGAATAATTCACGATAGGTGAACTCTGTGTAAAACGTAAAGATAATCCTCAACTTGTTCCACATAGCACTTCGTTTGACGTAACAAGTTCTAGCCGGCTTTAAGCGTTCTCTCAGCCAGCAGACAAACAAATTTATAAGGACATTGAACCACCCGAATACGTAAAGAGGGTTTGTAATTAGAATTCGATTACTAGTTTAGAAAATTTGGGCCTCAAAGCTATGTATTTTTAATTTCTAATCACTGCGATTTCAAATAAATACTTTACATTCGACTTCTAACTGTATTCTGTGGTTAAAGTAATCTAATTTTTGGGATTAATTTCCAATTGTTATTTAGGAACGAAATTAGTGTCGACACCTTCTTGACCTTTTTGACTATTCGACTACTAATAAAAGAAAGAATTTATTTTCAAAGTGACCTGGTAGTTGACGTGTGGTGTTGCAAGTTCGGTTAGCTGACAGCTGCGATTTAAACTACAAGACCTGTGATTTTATTGACTGGAAAGCGTTGAAAGCTTTTACTGCACCGCAGCTTGAAGTGGTAAAATAGAAATCGCACTGCTGATGTTGCTATTTAAATCCAAGTGTAATAGAAAAACGGATAACCACGACAGCCTCAGCTGTGAGGTGGTGCTTTATACAAGTTTTAGTTTTATAGGTGGTGTTAAGTTTTAATATTATGACATTTAATGCAGGAGATAAAAAGTGAAAAATATATAGCTGATTTTAGAGAGCAACATGTGATAATATTACATGTACAACCAGTGACACAATTAAAAAAAAAATAAAAAAGAACAAGAATGCATTTTCATTGAATAAATACAACTTGACCATCTTAATGGGGTTTCATCTCCATATATGAGGCGTCAAATCACAATTACTATTTTAGCCTTCGAAACCGCTGCTCTACAAAGCTGTGTAGAGTGACAGTCAAACTGTTCCTTGGACTAGCGAAAGATCTTCTGCATATACATGTACGTGCTTCTCGTTTCTTACATGCTCATTCCGCAAGTGTCATTATTTCTGTCATCTGTTGCTGTTCCTAAGTGCCTATACTTAATAATTCTTTCAAATGGGCCATTTCCAATGTATAGTGTAATGATGATTGACAAGGCTCCACGTTGCGGTACCTGTGTGTAATGAATGCCTTTAATTTATAAAGGTTATTTTTATATTGGAAAATTAATTATTAGTGCAAATCACCAAACATTTCTCGGGTTAATTTATATTGTGCTACCTTTGCCTGTCAGTAATTTCTAGACTAATTAAAATTGACATGTATTAATTACTATTCAAATAAAATGGGTAATTGCCTTTCTTTATATTTTATTCAACGGCAATATTTTATACTAGCTCGCGGCAAAACACAAAAACTCTTTTCTCAGGTGGGATCAGAATTTGACTAGATTCAAAAGTTAGTAGTTCATATGCGCGATTCTAGTTCATATTGTTCACCACCTCTTAAATTGACATTTAACACAGAACGTTGTACTCGTAAATGCAAACCAGCGTTTATTTGAATAGTTTAACTCGTGACATGAAGCAAGGATACCTCAGGTAAATTGATTTAAATATCCCCGATTAGCAACCACCGACACGAATTTGTTAATAGCTGTGACGTAGATCCACGCCATGAGATTGAAGCTGCCCTGTCCCAATTAAAAAACAATAAAGCCCCCGGACCGGACAGGATATTGGCCGAAATGCTAAAGGAAGGGAAGAATATAATAATGGAAAAATTGAAAGTGCTATTCAACCATTGCCTTCATAAAAGCGAAATTCCCAACAACTGGAACGAGAGCATAGTTATACTGCTTTTCAGGAAAGGAAACAGAGACAGCTTACAAAATTATCGACCTATCTCCCTGTTATCACAGATTTATAAACTTTTCATGAGAGTAATAAGCAACCGATTAACACCCAAAATGGACGCTTACCAGGCTATACAACACGCTGAATTCCGAAAGGGTTATAGTACATCCGACCATCTACTAACAATGAGAACATTAATTGAAAACGCAAATGAATATCATCTGAATCTATATCTTGCCTTTATAGATTATGAAAAGGCTTTCGATAGCGTGGAACTGTGGGCCGTGGAAAGAGCCATGAACAATTGCCGAATTGATTCTCGCTACAGAATACTCATTCATAACATATATGAAAAAGCGACTATGACTGTGCAATTAGATAAAGACACCACTAAACCAATATCATTAAAAAGGGTGGTTCGGCAAGGCGATGTCATCTCCCCAAAGCTTTTTACACTTGCAATGGAAGACATGTTCAAAGAGCTAAACTGGTCACAAAAAGGAATAAATATAAATGGAAAAAAGCTAAACCATCTCAGATATGCAAATGACATCGTACTCATTACAACAGACTTTGAAGAATTACAGGACATGGTAACACAGTTGGCGGAAGCTTCAGAGAAAATAGGCCTTAAAATCAACATGTCTAAAACTAAGATAATGACTAACACAGATGATACAAGAAAAATAAGCCTCAACAATGTTAACTTAGAGACAGTAAATGAATATATATATCTTGGACAAATACTCAAAGTAAATAAAGAAAACCAAACGGCCGAAATCATAAGAAGAGTTAGACTAGCTTGGGCTGGTTTTGGAAAATTAAAAGGAGTGCTAACAAACAGAAAAATACTTCAATGTCTTAGAACAAGAGTATTCAACTAATGTGTTCTTCCGATTCTGACTTATGGCTCACAAACTTGGACACTAACTAATCGTTCTCAGTGACGTCATGTAGCATTTGCGACATTTCTTGTGCATTGTTGATGCACGAAATGTATATTGATACATTTATAGCAACATTGTGTGTCGAATTAAAAAACTACTACAGAGCTTTAAATTCTATGTTTGGTATTCTATCAGTCCTATAATTGGTGTACTCGATTGCCTAAAACAGTTTATATTAACAGTTAATTCAGAAATCTCCTTATATCTAGAACCACACAAACTGAGTAAGAACAAATATAGATGCTAAATTCCCATTTTATGATTCTCTTGCGAAAAAGTGTAGAAAAATTTAGGAAAAAGTAACAAGTGACACTTTCTTCCGATGCCCTACATAAATATGTGATACAATAATGTTCGTAGCTTCTTCGAATTGTTGATTAAAAATTTTGTAGTAAATGTTTCTGACAGCATTCGGTTATCTAAGGGATAATTGAGCTTCATTCTTTCTGGATTTCCTTTTTGTAAAAATATAGGGCAACATCTTCTTTATAAATATGACTCGAGGGGATAAGCCTCGATTTCGGTTTTGCTAAGCTTTCTTAAAAACGTTAAGAAGGAAAAGTATACGAGATTAATTTATATAGGTATTTGGGTGGACTATTGTGATCATTGGCATTGTTGTGTCTACCGACACGTTGAGGAATTATTCTATCCCACACGTAGTTGGTGTGGGAGTTTTCTATCCCGATGTTGTTGGTTTTGCTGAGCTCATTCACTTCGGCGGCTCTCTAACCCTGAATAACATTCGTGCTAACAGTTTTCGAGCACGTCAATCTGTTGTTGGAGGCGTTCTTAGGGCAAAACTTCCCAGCCGCAGACTAATGCCCCAAGGATTGCTCCAAGTCCTAAGCTAATTCTGGTGTGTAATCTGCCTATCTGTCGGCGCCTGCATAACTACGTTAATACAATACATTTGTACTGTAAATGGCATAAGTGAAATAATGTTTTGAATATAAACGTTTGTGTTCAGAAATTATGTGTAACTTTGCTATATACAGAGTTATTTATTTTCGAGGTTCGCCATTTGGGTTTCGGAAACCGTAAGAATTCGAACAGGTTAAAATTAGGGCAACTCTATGAGTAGATCCGATATTTCCCAGTACATTCATTTGCAATAGAAAAAGCTTCGTACATTAGACTTACCTTGGAACAGACTAGTTAACTAAACATAAAGAAAATCAGTGCCATTGAAATGATTGAGATTATGTCTAAAATGATCGGGTCAGCATTTATGTGATGGCTTTGTAATTTACTGTAATGTGACTGGTTAAACCAAGATCTAATATTATTTAACGAGGATTCAAGTTTGTCACCGCATGACATCTCAGTTGCGTATTACTGAATTTATTTTCCAATACTTTGTGATTCTCCAAGTCACCTTAAAGTTACTTCCCCGTTGCTTTTTAGTTATATTACAAGCTGAAGATAGCTTGTAGAATAACTTGAAGGACTCTTAGCAAATTAACGTATTATATTGAACCTACCGAAGTATTAGCAGAGCGGTTCTTAATACCCTTCACCTGCTTGATTGCACCCAACACCCTATGAAAAAACTGCATCGTACCGAATTCATTCCACGTGCTTGCAGCCCCAGTAGGCGAATCCAGGTAACTATGGCCAACATGTGGTATATGTTAGAAATATTTATGCTACTTTAATGAATTCGTGATATCATGTAAGCCGAATTCACGTTCCACGCTAAAACAAGCATCGACTACTCCTACCAACGTTGCCTTTAATGAAGGTTATTTACCGTTTTGCTTCGATTCGCTATGATTTATAATCAGTTTGGCAACTTTCAACTCATTTACCTTCACGTTGTAAAATAATAAATTGATTTAATGATTTAATGTAGCAGTAAACTATTCTATGCGCGTAAGTGTGAGGAATATGGCTAAGCTCTTGTACCTAATTTGTTGATAACGATTATGAGTGGAAGCCTTTCCGTAACTGCCCATTTTAATTTAAGGATATCTACTTCGCTTATTCGCTTTCGAGCGCTTCTAAATGATAAAAATTGTACTCTTGCCATAAACCTCCGTATGCTATTAGAACATTAAATCTTTATGATTGTTTTCATTAAATACTTTCTGGAATTATTTAGTGTTGCTTGTTTTTTCTAATTAGTTTTCTTGAATATTAAAAATTGAGGGTGTAAACAACTTCTGCTTGTATTTATTATTTTTGCACTGGTGTAGTTCGAGGTTCAGCTTTCCACCTGTAGAACGGTTTGGACTGGCGCAAACCAGTGGCACTTCTGGACTCACCCTCTGCTGAAGAGTCAGCTGGCACACTTGCTACACATCTGGCAATCCGAAAAAACAGTATAAGTTTTAAGCATAGCAATGTGAATAACAACTACAACTTAATTTCTTGTAAATTCCGACAACACACAATTAAAGACGTGAAAGCTACGAGGGGCGTTCAAAGTGTATTACAGTTCGGTAACTGAAATAACTAGTAGCAACTACATTTATTTATTATTTCTCAATATATGTAGACATTTTTGTTTCCCTGACTCTGCAAACCACACTTTTGTCTCATTTTTTTTTGGTTTAGGAGTAAGGGAAAGTCGCTGCAGGACAACCCGTGCAACTCTGGCTTTTGGACTGCAGCATTGCCATGCAGTAGAAGCAACCCAAAAAAACAGATGCCATGCTTTTCGCAGCATTGAGGTCTCAGTAATGAAGCCATGTTTCATCCCTAGTCACAAGTCGAACCATAAAGTCATTTCAACTAGAATTGAAAAGGCTGATGAACAGGCGTGACGTTTCTCTTCTGCAGTGCTTACCCTGAATAGAAAGATTTCTGGGTACCCACCTGGCTAACACGTTCGACATATGCAGAAAGCCATGGATGATGTTATAAACACTTCCTTGTGAAACACCTATCTCTTGAGTAACTTTTGATACTTTTATACGATTGTTGGCGAGTACGATCAGCGACGCAGCCTGCGCTAAATGTTCACATCATCAGTTGCAGTTTTCGGTCCTCCGCAATTTGGATCGTCTTTAATGCTCTGACGTCTATGCCTGAATTTTTTAAACCACTTAGTGACTGTATCATACGAAGACCCATCCAATCTGTACACTTTCAATAAGAGATAAAAAAAAGTCTTTCGAACTATATTCAACCATATTTCATAACTGACAGAAAACAAAACAGATAGAACAAGATAGGACAACCTTACAAAAAGGATTACTAGATCTAATGCCTCAAAAAAAGTTGCACGAACATCTAAACCTTGCGCGACACTAGAATAGTCGCAAAATTTAACAGAAAGTGATTTAGTAATTAAAGTACAAAGGAAACTGTGTGGGTAGAAAAAAATACATTTCATATGGTAATCAATAGGAATACTGTCAATAATTCACAGAAAAACTAAGATCAAATATAAGTTGTTTTTCTCTGTGGAATTCGTTTACAAGTTAATATCTGCTAGGGATTTTGCTTATCGCGAGAGATGACGTCATGAGCAGCTAGAATTCTTAAGAGTTCTCTTCCACTAGTGAGCAATTCATGAATGCTATTTTAACAGAGTCATTAAATGTACTATAAAATTGTATTTGTAGAGCAACCTGCAGTTACGCGTTTTCTTGCAGTAAAACAAGCTTTTCAGAAATTAAGCAATGTAACTTACATCTGGAGCTGAGCATGTACGTTTCCTATTGTCGCGACGAACATCTTTCTGGCAGAAATGTCCCCAGCGAATCACCAGTAAATAAAACGCCAGGTGGCGCCCTTAAAAATGACACGAATTTGTCTCCGTATCTTTCCAGGTACAATGGTTTAACTATAGAGAGCGAGCCGTTCTCTATTTCAGTGTAAAAGCCACCTCTTACGTTTAGCTGCTGAACCCTTTTGAGCTTGTTACCTGTGGTTAACGGACCTTTGTAATATTGCAGCGAAATCAATTGAAAATAAAGAACTCAACATCAATGCAAAATTAAACCTTAAACCAAAATTTTCTAAGGATTAAGATATTCTATTTAAAAAAGGATGTATATATTCGTATTTACATTGTCAAAAAATTTCAAAATTACAAATTCTACAAAAACTATGCAAAATAGAGAGTTAGTTGAAGAGACCAATTTTGTCTAGAATTTTAAGCTGAATTTAAAAATGTAATAATACACCGGGTGTTCTATTTAAACTACGAGTTAATAAAAAAAATAAAAAAGAAAACAAAAGAAACCCATTTTAAAAGTATTCAACTGGAAAATCACCTATCTCACATCAATACACATTAAACATGTAATAAAAATGTGAAGTTTGAAAAAAAACTTGCTGTCGCATCGACATAGTACATAAAACTTATATATGAAGTTTCAACGTCATACCTCTTATATGTTCTGTTCACAGACACACAGACACACACACAGACAGACAGACACACAGACAGACCAATAAAAAAATATGTTATTTGGGTTCAGGGACTCTGAAACGTGAAGATCTGTTGAAAACTTACTTTAGAATTTTTGGGTTGAATCCAATACATCCTTTATTGTAAAAGGAAGTAATAAAACTATGACACCTGTGCTATTTATTTAGTTATTTTTTTTTTTTATTTTGGTACTCATCCAACAGCCTTTAGGCCAGTCGTAGGCGACGCTGTACATTTTATGGGGACTTCCAACCCCACTAACGACTGTCATGATGTTATTATGACATCCGGGACCAACTATTTCCGTGATAGCCGTATCACGAGGCGCCGAGAGAAGCAGCCATGAAACTCCCATCCAAGTTCTGACCAGAAAGAGCTTTGCTTAACTCTACTGATCGAACGTGAACGTTTGTTCATGCTACACCACCCGGGACCATATGTAACGTATAAAAAATCAGTGAAATAATATTTACAGTCAACAACGAAATTTTAATTTAAGGTTTTAGGTTACTGTACGAAATAATTTCTAACAGGGTAAACGTTAATTATGACACTGTTAATTAGTAAACCAATACTACGGTTCCGCTAACACTCAGTAACCCACAAAATCAAACAACCCTGCAACAATAAATTGCTTCGGCTTACTGGCCGTCGAGATAGAAAGTCGATTCGACTGTAAGGGGTAGGCGATTATGTGCTAGCTTAAAATAATGGTTTCTCGATGTTAATTAAATACCAGGGCACCACGAGGTCGGGATTCGTTCTATCCATTCAGATCTCCAAACCTAGACCAACCATATTTCTCGGGAGGCGGTGTATCGGCAGATGTTGCTGATAAGAAACTTACACTTAAACGTCACCTGAAATACCTGTCATTGGCGATCTAGATTTTTTAAGATTTTGTTGTTTTACAAAAAATACAAAGCAAACACACCCGTAAAATTATTTAAGTCGGTATATTGAACACACACGGAATAAAGTAATGAAGGCGGTCATACACATAGAAAATTATCAGCATCCTAAGTGACGTTACTGTATAGAAAGGGTCCCAGAAATAAATACACAAGAATTCAGTACCCTCAAGGTGAGAATTCGCTAAAAGAATTGAATCGTTTTGTAGTTTTGTTTTACAAATTTAACATATTATAACTAAGTTATTTTAAATTATATAATTGGACATATCAATTCATACAGAGAGAATGTAGCAGACGACGGCGGCGAATCCGTTACTGAAATATTGCAAACGAATATACCTGAAGCAATAGATAAGCTTAAAAATATAAAGTCACCTGGAATAGATTCCATTCTAAATGAAATGCTTAAGTACGGAGGCGAAGAATAGCTCCTAGAAATAATTTCGTTATTCCATTAAAACAGACGTGCTAGATCAATGACGAAAGAATATTACTATTTTAATTTTTATAAAGAGACGTAGACAAGGCCTTAAAAACTGTAGAGGGATATGAAAACTAAAGAAAGAAATTCGCGGATAAAATAGCACTGGAAATTCGTGAAAAAAACAGTGTTTAAGGCAATGCCAGGTACTTCAGAAAAACAGACAAAATTGAAGACAATACTTGAACATAACAGAAGAAATGACCTGGCAAGGTGCGTAACAACTCAGAAATCAAACGCCAAACGAGGTGTAGAAGATGGAATTTCAGAGAACGAAAGCAAAAATTAATGTCGAAAAATAAAAAAAAATTAAAAGCTGAGCAGCTTGCAAGAATGGATAATAGGATCCAGTAATTTACTACAATTTAATTTACTAAATATGTAATGTACGAGACTTACTTAGTTATCAACATCCGTTAAAGGTGGCATCCAAACAATCTTATATGAAGTTGCTCTCATTAACATACAACCTAAAATATGCTAAGGGTAGCTCTACTTTGACCTCATTAAAACTCAAATATGCTACGAAAATTTATCGGGAACAATGCAAAGCGGCTAACATTTTCACATTTACAAAGAAGACGCTAACAGGAAAATATTTAATTGGCAACCTTATTACAGCTACACGGCAACATCACCGACGAAGACCGTTTGGTAGTAGCCGTTTGTGCGAGTTCGCAAGCATACGTATTTCGGCAAATTGTCGGCTTTCCTTTATGTATCCCACTTCCCGATTTTTGCCGATGCCACAAATCCGCGGTGATCCGGAGTTATTGCTTCTTTTGTTATATCGCATTCCCGCAGTTGACAAAAACATCAGGTCGCAGAAACGCTTTAAAGTTTGAATTCGTTTATATTCATATTCGAAACGCCGGTTCGGTCCTTGAGGTAAAGTTAGCGCCGAAGTAAAGCTAAACTGTAAGTAGCCGAGAACGGCGAGTTCGGTGCCTCAGATTAGGACCAAGAGGGTTGTTTCGGTAATTGGGGTTGCCTCTTGTATAGCGCTTTATACTCCCGTCCCGATTATGAGGCATAAGCGAAGATTGGCAAACCGGAAAACTGATTGGGAATTGGTAACTACCAATTTTTATTACGGCTGTGCAATACTTCACGGTTAGTGTAAGGTGGTAGTAAAACACCAATGCCAAAAATATAGTAAGCATGTCTGATCTTAAGAATTCCCAAAAATTTCGTCATTAACATTATTGCTGAAGCTCTTTTGAAACGTTAATTCAAGGATAGATGAAATACTGCATCAGGCAGTAAGAAATAGAGGAAAAATGCAGCAACTTGAGAGCTACCCTAAGATTGTAGCATTTATTTTGTTATTTCACATAGATACACTTCTTGTATCTGAAAACTAATAAATGTTGCAATGTATGTGGTCTGGAAAAAGTTTTTATAAGTATTATTTCATTGTCGAAGTTTTGCAACAGTAGAAAAATCGTTTACGAACCGCAACAAGTTCAAAAAAGTATTCAAGTTAGCTCAGTGGGAAGAAAGAAGGGCGAGTAGTATGCTGAAAAAAATACTAGCTTGCTATGGTCAACACAAATCGCGCCTTGAAGATACGGTAAGAAACCTGTATAATTTCGACAGACGTTACCTGATCTGTCTACCGGAGATGGAATGGTGTTTTAACCAGAACGGTGCCCTCGGTAAAGACTCACATTCGAGATATGACAGACCTTACGTCCCAAATTATGGAATACAATACGAGAAACGCCTAATAGATGTTAACCCCTGGCAAAATTCCACAAAAAAAAAACAATATTGATAGCCTATTCGCCTTAGACATACGTCACTCGCAATGGGGATCTACTTAAAAATTAGGTTACCCATAAAGCGACCAATACATGAATATTTCACAACATGCATTGCTTAACTTTTAAAACATAAATATGCGGAATGGCGGTAGTTCACAACATTCATTGTTTACTAGTAACAGCATCAGTTTGGATTTAGGGAAGTCACATTTCGCTGACGCAATGTAGAGTGGGCAGCTGAGGTAGCGGTTGGAATTTGCCGATCTGCCTCGAAATTGTTGAATTAAAAAATGGAAAGCTATAAAGGATTTGCAGTTCCGCTAACTGATGTAAATGGAAACAAGGTTTGTCAGGCCTTTAGGGGTGAAAATGTAATTCCACTGCGCCAAGTTGAGACAGAAAACAAAATTGAAATTTGTAGGTTGTATCTTGAGAATCAGTAAATCAAACTACTTCAAAATATATCAAAATTTGGAAGATGGCGGCATCAATTACTAAACTAAATTACTAAAAGTAGTACGAGTATGATTGCTAGTTTATTTCCAACAAAACTATAATAAAATTAAATAATTCCAAGTAACAACTCCAGCTATACAAATTTTCTAATTACTATGAAGTTTGACCCATAACGCAATTAATACTGATATTATAACCATCGTTGGCTAACAAACGCTATCTCCGACACTATGGTAAGCTAACATAATATTTAGTGTCAGTAGTTGACTTGTTTTGATTATTACACACAACTGTCACATAACTGATATCATCGAATGAGAACCATGCATTTTTTGAAAATCGACCAATCCTGAACTGATTACCTGATAAGCTCCATAGGGATACTTATCAACCGATAAGCTCCCTAGTGCTAATTATCGACCCCGTAGATGGTGTCATAGTTAGAAATAGAAATGCAAGAAACAAGCAATTTGAGTTTTTTGGTATTATTAGATCAATTTATATCATAATTCGTATACGGGTTTTGTGTAATAATTTGCAAAATACCACTCTTGCATACCATATTGATTCTAACATTATCGACCATTTGGCATGCACTAGAGATATTACTACTGAAAATATTTACGGACGAGTTTTGTAAAGACTCATTTTACGTAAAAATTAAATGATGAGAATAAATATTATAGGTGTTTTTGAACTCTGTGTTTACCAAGGCTGCGTCTAACAGGCTTAGTAATATGCACCTTATAAAACCATAACTAACTACGTTGTATCACTTTTGAATGGGATTAAAATTTAAAAAGAAAACCAATTTGGAAAGGAAAACTTTCCATCAACGTCAACTGCATTTTAGATTTAAAAAGCACAAAACCACTAAACCTGCGTATCTTTTGTAGCACCTTTTATATAATTTATTTTGCAAAAACACCAGAAACTGTTGTAAAACTTAGCCAAAAATCCACAAGGGAGAATATTATCTTGCTTATATAAATAGTATATGCCTACTCTTTATAGTTGATCTTGTAGCGATCTGTATGTTTTTAATCTGGACAATTACAGAATAAGTCCTAGGGGTGCAGGAATGTAAAAGAATGCAAACCAACGGTATTGTGCTATCTCACACAAGAAAGGTAGTAAAGACTTGGTTCCCTTGGTTGCGGATGGAATGTCAGAACGCCTTGTGCAGTCTCACACAAGGAATTTAATAAAGACTTAGACCCGTTCGGCAGAGGTTTGAACACAGAAAGATATCTAACTCTATTAGTTTATTGACTAGAAAGTTTCTATATATACATATACATAAAAATATGACATGAATTACAAAGATTGAGTACATTGTCCCAGTTCACATTGAATTTCTACTGGCGTGTTACATTTCATAACAAACTGTAACATCATCAATTCAGCATAACTGCAGTTTATTCACCAGGTCCGTCGAGAAGTGCTGACTGCGTGTCATGCATTTCTATCTACAACAATTGGTTACAAAATATATGCATGATTAATTATAAAAGTTCAAAATCATGGTTTGGTTTCTAAATACCTACTAAGATTCACGCATATGTTTTATATGCAATGTTACAATTAATTACTATATGATTGTAATTCTAGTGAGCTTTAAAGAGCTTAAAATATGTTTATTCTTAGAGACTTTGTGTTTAGAATATACAACATCAGAATGTTGGAAGCGTATCTGGATTTCCTGTTTGATGAAGCTTCCTCATCTCAAAAGTGAGCTTTGAAATGTGGATTCTGACGATTAGGTTTCCTTAATCAGTTAGTTCTGAATATAATTTTCTCGTGTGATTTATTTTCTCGCCACTTTTTGTGTATTTACAGCAATACTTTTTGTGTTAAATATATACATATGAATATTTTTGCTGTAAAACAATTAAGGCGCAATTACTATCTCTGGTTATGCAAGTTCTAGAAATTCTAGTTCCTTTTTGTTGTGCTCTCGATGTCATATATGATCTACCATGGATGGGAGTCCTCTCATTTTTTTATCCGTCACCTACCTTCTGAAATCTTGACGGTCACTGTCGCCTGACGAATGCAATACTCGTTTCCTCTAGTTCACGGAAAACTGAGAGATATGTAAAACATTTTGGCACTTAAAAATATAATTTTTAGCACATGCCCTGTCCCGTGCAAAACCGAAAAGTTAAAAGAAGAGAGTAGATACATTATTCTTAAAATTATATTTTCTAATGCACACTACAAGGAATAATAATAATAATAATACTTTATTAGAAGTCTGTTACGATTAGAGTGGGTCTCTATAACTTTACAGGTCTCTGTACGCGCAGTTCATGTTATTTCGAGGTCCGTGGTGCATAATTTGAATTTCGCTCGCTCCCCGACCGTTTGTATTTTGTTTTTATCGGTAAGGGTAGCGATAATGGTTGGTCTTTGTTTCCGAGTTCTTTCCTTGTGTGCTATGAAGGCCAACAGTTAGCGTCTTTTGAACTTTCCAAAGTTTCTGTGGACATGTGATTTTTGAAACAATAACTAAACTTATCTCCAGAGTTCACGTCTTTCCTAAATATTTTAAATGTTCAAGGTCCTCGCTAATGTGTTTCAAATGGTGTAGCTTGCGGATGCTGCTCTATTTTGAAATATATTACGTTCGAAGCACTGTAAAACGTAAAATGCATTTTATTAGGAGATTTTGTCACATTGTCTATATTCTAAAAATGCGTTTTATGAGGTGACGGGGGCTTGAGGATAAATAATTTAGAGAGTGGGTTCTATTCCCTAAAATAATAAAAACTCTCGAGGAAATGCAGTCTCCGTAAATTGTTTGTTGTCTGACTGTAGAAAACTAAATCTTATTATAGAAGCACCAAATTTTAAACTACGAGTATTTACAGTGTTATTGCAGTAAGTAGCGTAAACGTTAGCAGTGATGCGTTTGATGGTGGTAATCGTAGGGTGCATATTAATTGCTTTATATTTTTAAATCCTATTTGTATACGACCTGTTTGGGTTCTCAATTCAATTGTAAGTAAAGAACGAAATTTCCTTTTTCAAAACTATTCCGATGCACTTTTACGAACAGGTATAGGTTTTTCGGAAGTTCCTTCTAAAATAAGTTAGAAATACAACCCAAGCGTATTGACACTATAACAAATACTTGTAATAAATATATGTAAAGGTTAAAATTATTACGTAGAATTTATTGGTGGATTAGAGAAAAGTTTCTCAATTTCTCTCGCTGTATAAGTAAGTTTCCTTATAATAACTTATTTTCCTTTTTGACAATACATGATCAGTTTGCTTTCATTTAAACATTGCTAATAGTTCTAAAAACTAGCCTTTTCATAAAATTCAGTTGCACTATAGAACCCATTTTTCCAGTACGTATCTTTTAAGGTACGTTTGAAATTTATCGAAGATCTATTAAAGATCGTTGGACCAAGACAATCAGGCGAATTAAAATAAAATTTTGTCTATTTTTGCTTTAACTTAGAAATCGATAAAAGTGATATTTTGTACATAGTGCACGACTTTATTCTTGCTAAAAAATGGGACCCAACAGCTACAGGATAAATGTTGTATTAAACAAAAAGGGGCAACCAATAAGCGATTTATAATAAATATAGCTGCACGAAGGAATTCGAGGCGGCCCTGTGGCTCACGATCGAATCCCAGCTTCACTCGTAAACTATCTCCGAACGATGAAACGAATGCGCCGGCTTGTTCTCAGGCACTGAATTTCGAGTCTCATCACCGGTAAGATTTTTATCTTTGCTTTAACTGAGATACAGATGAAAGTAACAATTTGCACATAGTTCAGGCTATAGCCGTGACGATAATTGAACCCAACAGATACAGCGTAAATGCTATAAAGCAGAAAAATGTGTGAACGAATAATGGGTTCTATTTAAGGCAGCCGCGATGCGCGGATTTAAGAGGTGCTCCGTAGAGCATGTAGGGTTCGCCTACTCTCTTATATGCCGCTAAGCGATAGAATCGCATACGCAGCCGCTTGCCCTTGGAATTCGACCACCGTAATGGTTTTTTATTTGAAAATGTATGTACTTAACAATCGTATCCGGAATGAACTCAAATAGAACAGTGCGATGCTCTGCCATGTCCCATGTTAGTTAAATTAATGCAAATGTGGCCAATCGTTAAGATACTGGCATCAGTTACACTACTAATAAAATTTTTGCTATTCCTATCATATATTCACGTCAGAACATAATACTAAAGAAACAATTCTTATTGAGACATACTTCTTAATATAAACGCACGGTAATAGAATTTGCGAAGTGTCAAGGTAAAGTATGAAAAACTTTTAAAAGAAATGTAGGATTTAGAAAACTGCGTATTTTCGTATTTATAAAACATGTTGAAGGGAGTTTCTCCGCTTAGAAGGAAGTGTTTGTGGTTATTAAATATGTAGGTTTATTTAGACAGTTGAAAAGGGAACACATTTCTGCTATAGAACCTCTACGTCAAACATGCTAAATGTTTTATAGTGATGAAGAAAATGTAGTGGCACCCAATAGAGCTGATGTTAAATATCTTAAAGGTGATTACCGGCTTCCCATTTTTCAGCATTTGCAATTCCCGTCGCGTTGTAGTAATAAATTTCTGAAGTATTCTGTTCAATATTTAAAATTCATTTCTTAGCTTCGTCGGCTATCAATCACGGCGATCAAATACAAAAAGCGCTTTTCATCGGAAGCCTACGAGTGTGTGTATTAATGGAAGTGTTAAATATTTATCCCCGCATAAATTACAGCACAAATATTTGGAGCAAGACAAATGGGTTTTGTATCCATTCTTGCTCGCACTTTCACGATTGTTTATAACAGAACGAATGCACTGAAGTAAATAAAATTGAGGGTATTTTTAAGATTGCTCAGCTGTA
This sequence comes from Agriotes lineatus, assembly GCA_940337035.1. Classification (NCBI taxonomy): domain Eukaryota; kingdom Metazoa; phylum Arthropoda; class Insecta; order Coleoptera; family Elateridae; genus Agriotes; species Agriotes lineatus. Next base: position 60,203,593 of record OW679196.1, read on the forward strand.
AATATATTGACATTTCGTATAAAACGTGATGCTTCTAGCATATAATTTGTTCCTCTGTGCGTTGTTTTTAAATTGTATAAATCAACATTGCTAACTTTCATTCACAAATAGGAATATGTCAAGTAGTAGACATTGAAATTACACATACAACTTTTCAGTACTTATTTCGACATTGAAGAAGCCAATATAGTACTGGAATAAATAAATATGTATAATAATTGGTGATATTTTGTCGAGTTTAAAATATAGAATATCGCTTAAGCTGGAATGGAGTTGTAGAAGTTATTGCCAATCAATATTCCAACCATAATTTGATGTGGCGCACCTAATTCATTCGGAATTTGCAAAACACTGGAAAATATGATTTTCCCTCTTAGCGTCAGTATTAAAAAAATTTTGAATTTAACTTTCAGTTGCAGCCATCATCAAGATTGTGTAATTATATTTGGGCTATTATGCCCCGGAGTCTCTGAATTCAGCGACATACGATTCATTGAAGTTATTTTGGCTTGTACTCCATAATTTTAAATTGATTGAGCTGGAAAATGAATAAGTCGTTAATTATAGTTCATTACACTTGCGACCTGAACTATCAACATGTTACGATCAAAATCGATCGGCGTGAATTTTTCGCCGCATGCGTTACAGATTCGGAAATTGAGACCGCTTGCACGCTCTTCAATCCGAATATTTGATTTAGTAGGGTCGAACTAAAATTTTTATCTGATTTTCAAACCAATTTTATGGGGAGTTAATGACCATAGGCCAATTTATACCTCAAGGTAAGCTATTTTCGAGATTAATTCTTCGTGTGATAATGACAGGTAATCGTTTCAGGTCTTCTATGCGTTCCTATGTTCTCCTCCGCTTTCCCTCTATCTGTTTTCTTTGTTTTTATTTGTCTTTCTTTTTGCTTTTATTTGGTTTGTTACATAATTTCCCTTGCTGTTTACCTACGTTCAGCTATCCATTAGGTCTCATGCACGTTTTTAAATTCGTTAAAGATTAAGAGCAACAATTAATATTGGTTTTTTTAATTTAGAAAATTTGGGTTTTTGTTACCTGGCATTTTTTGTTTATTTTGGCTCAAGTCGGTTCGAAATATAACCTATAATTTATAGTTTTGACATTAGTAGCTTTATTAATTGTTTCTAGTTACCCATAGCTTGACTTAAAAGTATTAACCATGATATAAAGGATTGTTTTTAACTTGATTTTGACATTTACAATCCGGGACTATAGTGAATAGAGTATAGAGTAAGAAAATAATTAAAAATTGTGAACAATAAAGACAAATAGACCAGAAACGTATAAGATCTTTTTAAAACCAGAAAACAGGACTTTATTAAAAATGTTATACGTTGTTCATAAGCAAAAACAAGCTTGATAAATTCAGAAAATTCACCTTAAAACGGTTTTTTACAAAACTGACGGTAGTTAATCACTGGATGACTAAAAGTGATGTGGGTGTGAATGAGGCTCTAAATCTGCTTTGAAGCTCGAAAACTGGTACTCCTCTGCATGGATTCGATGCATCTTTGGAGTACGAGGTCTCAGTTCAGGGTGGAAAGTGGGATGGACTCTCCGATTGGTTATGAAGGTGGAGAGCTATAATTTACTGTTCCAGAGTGCCAGGGTAACATTGTTGGAGTTTAACATGGGGTTGCTCTTGTGATGGGAATTGCAAAACATTATGGCTTTTGTTAGGGCTGAGTTTGATTCTTGAACGTTGAAGCCAGCAGTTGAGACTGAGAAGTGAAGCGGATAGAAGTTGGAGGCGCGAGCACTACTAATAGCTTCGACCCAGATGGATATGTTATCTGCGTATTGAAAAAAGATGAAATCTTAGGCTGAGTGGAAGAGCAACGTCAGCTCAGGAAGTAACAACGAGCAGAGGGGGAGGGTCGGCGTTCGGAAATCCCGGGCATGTCGAGAACGGTATTGAAATTGTACCACGGACTGTCACTTACTGATGACGTGAGATGTGATAGCCGTTGTTGGTACTGTAGAAAAATGAGATGACTTAGAAGGTAAGAAGTTTGGGCAACAGTCCTTTACGCCAGACGAAGTCGAAGGCTGGACTTGATGTTAAGAGTTGTAATATCGCCAAAAAGTATTAGGCTTTTGCCTTGATAACCATTTAATTGTGTATTTAATTTCTTTTTTGAGTATTTACAATTTGTTTTTTCGTATTTTTTTTTTCAGTCTTTTGTTATGTCATGCGCTTGTTAGATGATGATCGGATGTACTTTTGAATAGATTTAACATGATATCATGAAAATTGCACATTTAAATGTTTATTCATTGACAAGAAATTTCAATTTGTTTAAAAACCATATTCTTGATTACAACTACGACGTCGCAGCAGTGTCAGAAACGTGGTTGAGCAGTTGGATTTCAGATGAAACCGTATCTATTCCAGGATATGATTTCATCAGAAAAGATCGTCCAAGTCGTGGTGGTGGAGTAGGCATCTACATAAAAACAGGTATGAAATATAAAATTATTGAAACCGATTCTAATATTGAGCAACTTTGGATTACTCTAAATTCAAATAGCAGTAGTTTTGCTTTTGGTGTAATTTATCGTCAGCCTAAATCAAATTTATTGCATTTTCTTGATAATTTTGAAAGCAGTTTGTCTTCGGTGCTACTTGTTGAGGATAAAGTAATATGTACTGGTGACTTTAATGTTAATTTGTTAGACTGCGAAAGTCCAGGATCCGCTCATTTCCAATCATATCTGAACGGCCTTGGTTTTGAACAGCTTGTGAAAACTCCAACACGTATCACATCTAGTACATTCTCTCTTTTAGATTTGATCATTACAAATGTTCCCGCTTTAATTGATAACATCGAAACAATAAGCATGCACGAGATTTCTGACCACGAACTAGTGCAATGTATCGTCAATATTGTTGTGCAAAGGTCAACCCTGTGATCAGAACCTATAGAAATTTTAAAAATTTTAATTCTCAACATTTTTATGATCAATTAAGGTCTATACCTTGGAAAAACATTTATGATCTGGATAATATAGACGACAAAATCGAATTCTTTAATGATAATCTTCAAACGCTTCTTGATTTACATGCGCCTTTCGTGACATCCAGATTCACCAAAACACCTGCACCTTGGCTTAATGAAGATATACGATTATTAATTTCACTTCGTGATCATGCTCTTAATCGTTATAAGTTATCAAAAAATTCCAGCCATTATGTGTATTACAAACAGCTGCGTAACCTTGTTACAGCTGCCGTTAGAAAAGCAAAAAAAGGTCACCTACGTCAAAAATTTCAAACAAATACCTTAAAGAATTTTTGGAAGGATTTATCAAATTTCGATATACACAAAAACAAAAAGCATAAAAATCGACTTCCTTCAAATTTAGCAGATGCTGAGCAAATTAATCGTTTTTTCATTAACTCAGCTCCCAGTGTAGCTTCTCAAAATGAAATTGCTGACACAGCCAACTATTATCGCAATAATATTCAAGCAAAAGTAAATCACATGCTTAAATTACAACCTATAGATGAAGCTCTTGTGATGAAATATATAACTTCCATCAAATCAAAGTCTATTGGTTGTGATGGCATTGGAATATTGGTACTGAATGCTTGCCTACCATTTTTACTCCCAATAATGACACACATTATAAATTACTGCATAACATTTTCAGTTTTTCCCAAGTGTTGGAAAAAGGCTGATGTTATACCTATTCCCAAGGCGACTACACCGTCTACGTTCAAAGACCTACGGCCTATCAGCATATTACCTGCCCTGTCTAAGGTCTTGGAAAAAGCAGTTGCAGCGCAGCTTAGACACCATCTTGACAAAAATAAAATTCTTCCTGAAAATCAATCGGGTTTTAGGTCAGGTCACAGCTGTGCTTCGACACTCGCAAGCGTTGTTGATGATGTACTACGAGCTATGGACTGTAACCAATTGACTTTATTGGTACTGCTTGACTTTTCCAAGGCCTTCGACACCATTGATCATGATATATTGTTGGGAATTTTGCATTATATAGGTCTTGAGAACAGCGCTGTGAAATTCTTTGAGAACTATTTGTGTGACAGATTTCAAAGGGTAACGGTAACGGATTGTAAGTCTACGTTTTTAAGCGTTGAGAGTGGAGTACCCCAAGGATCGATATTAGGCCCAATTTTATTTATTATTTATACTTCGACTTTCTTTCAATGTGTAAAATATTGTAACTATCACTCATATGCTGACGATACACAAATATACATTTCTTTTAATTCTAGTAACCAAGTTAACGCATATTCCTTCTTGAACCAAGATTTAGATAAATTATATCAGGTATCTAAACAGCATTGCCTGCAACTTAATCCCAAAAAATCTAACGCTATTTTGTTCGGTAGTAAAAACGAACGATTAAAAATCGTTTCTGATTTTAAGGTATCGATTAATGGAGTATCTCTGGAATATAAAGAATCTGTGCGCAATCTAGGCCTTCAGATAGATGATAAATTACGTTTTAAAGACCATATTAGCAATTGCCTTCAAAAAGCTTACTGTAAAATTAAGACGTTGTTCAACAATAGAGATATATTGAGCACTAACATGAAGATATGCTTATGTAACGCACTTGTACTTTCGCAGTTTGACTTCTGTGATACAGTATACGGTCCTTGTATAGATTACGTTGACACTAAGCGAATTCAGAAACTGCAAAATTCATGTTTGCGTATGATTTATGGCATACGCAAGTATGAAAGAATTTCGCATAAGCTACAGAGTGCTCAATGGTTCAATATGAAGAACCGGAGGTACTTACACGCTGCTTGCTTTTATCGTAAAATTATATTAACTGCATCCCCACCATATTTACATAGAAAGTTAGCCTATCGTACGGAAATACACAATCTGAACTTGCGTCACCGAGGTCTTCTGACAGTGCCATTTCATTATAAACATATTTTCACCCGTTCTTTTTCGTATTGCATAGTAAAATGTTTTAATAGATACTACATGGAAATGATGAAACCAGTAAGCTCAACCGTATTTAAAAGTAAATTAAAAACGATCCTGCTCAATGAACAACACGCAATGAATACCATCAAGTAGGAATTTCAATGTGTATTTATTTCACAATCACATCTGACAGGCGTATGTACCGGAATCATATATAGGTTTATATATTGTATATTGTATTATGTTCATAAAGTTAAGTTGTAGGTTAAGTGGAAGAGCAGCCAGCATATCATTGCAACCAGGCTGAACTTCGCCTGCATTATTTAAATATTTTTTTCCTTTGTTATACCCTTAAATTATTAGTATAATAAAAGACACTTTATTATTATTATTATTATTACTATTATTTTACAATTACTTTGCTCATTTATTTTATTTTGCCACGACTAGTTCAAATACCAAGGCGCGATTCATAACGGCCTTAGACTATAATTATTTTAGTAACGTATGTATGATACTAAAATAATAAATAAGAATTCATTCTGGACGGTGGACGTGAAGCTGGCTCTGGAAAATCTACAACCCGCCATTCACGGACTTGGTAGTCGGAACGATTGCTACCTCATAATGGCCTAGCATTGCGAGTTGTAGCTCGGAACGGGTGATTCTGGTGTTAAACATTAGTACAAAAAGGCGGAGTTTGTCTATATTCGGTGTCAAACTTATGTTACTAAATTTGAACAAATTCTCGAGTTGTTTTTCTCTTCCTCGGGGGTGAATCAGGCAGTACTCGTGCTCGACGGTCGTCGGGACCACATTTGACGACACTCAGAGTGGTGCAATAAACCAAATTCTTAAATCGCCAAGCGCCCGACGGCGCATGGAGAATTTGGTCGAATTCCGTTAAAGAATTTGCGCTCGCCTTGTGGTCTAAGTAAGAGCTAGAATTCGAGTCTGGCTTTACGGTAGGACCTCGCCGATGGACAAGAAGGTGAATTCGTAACAGTTACATTGTGCCCTGACCTAGTTCTGGCTAGGAATCACGTAGAGAACGCCTCAGAGACAGTAATTTGCAAAATCGTTGCAACGTCTCTGAAGACCCGTTCCGTGTCGTCTCTGTTGGCATAGAGCCCGAGTCCAGAACCCTAAAAGAATACAGGCGAATTTAAACGTCGTATCTTGACGGACCTAAGAGATAGAGTAACAAGGTCAACATACAAAACGCACACACACCTCACACAATGGTTGCTGTGCAAGCATAACAGGCGCGCTCCAACTTTGTATCCCCAATCCTGGGCAAGTTGAGCATTGTACCGCCAGATGCAAGCACATAAAGCACCAGCCTCTACACCGTAAGGTAACACGATGTTATCGATTATACATACATACATCTTGATACCGGATCATCGGCGACCAGAGATACGACTTAAAGGGTCTTAAGAAAGTATATGCTGATACTGGTTAACATCGGGGACCGGACAAAATTTTTGTTAGAATTGCTTCTTCATATAGGATCATCGGTGACGAGAGAAACAGGCTTAGGAAGGTTTTGGGTGCTAAAAAAGGTTGGGCCCATAAACTCAAGTGTATGTTACCGTTTGGGAGAGCTTCAGCTAAGCCTAAAAGGGTCTGAAGCTAAGGGCTCTTCCAGGTACATCACTGTTAGATGTATCGCTGGATCGAAATGTCTGCAGCAAGTCAGACATCCTGGTTATATATACTTCCAAGGCCTCTCTGTCTGGGCCAATTTCTAGAAAGAAGGCTGAGTGGGAGCAGGCTGGGCTTTGACTCACGCGGCGAAGCGCATCTCGGTGGTTGCGCTTATCTTCAATGCTTGCGTACGTAAAAATCAAGCTTCGATTGTAACCTATCAGGGGCGTTCAAATTCCAAGTATATTATTTACTCATTAATTGAATTTCGTTCAGGTGCTAACGTTACAGAGTGAGATCGTTTTGGAACTGAAACAGACGGTTGTGGTGGTTTTTATCTGAGGACAGAAAGTGTACTGGACGTGGGGGTTGGGCCTTTACCTATCGTCGAAGGCTCGAAGCGAGGATCTTCTCGAAGGGTTCTCCTAGTATGGTAACAAGAGTGATTTACCGATAACACGAGGTAAGGTCGAGTTCTTTGAGAGATTTTGGTAGCATCACCACGTGAACTGTTTTGAAAACCAGTTGCGAAAATAGAAGTAGTAGCTGAAGAGGAACGTGAAAAGTGTGATGGCTATTGCGAGAAGTTGACTGAAGGTTCAGCGGGTAAGCCCGTCGCTTCCGAGAACTGCCAGGTCGTGGAGGAGTTTCTTTTCTTTGATGGAAATGAGAGGGTTGATGTTGGGGATCGGCTGAACTGGTGGGATGATTTAGAGAGAGCGAATTCTGGGGTTGCCGACGATGACAAGAAGAACTTCGCGGTAGTGTTGGTAGGAAAAATTGAGGTCATTCAGGATGCGGCTGACCTGTTCCAAGTTGTTGGAGAAGATACAAGATATAGTTGTAGCAGAAATTCTTATGTCGATTTTCTAGAAAAGGCATACTACTCACCATATGCATATAGATGATAATATATGGTGAGTATTTTTCATGTCTTTCGTTAAACTATGTTGTGTTGTTATATTTCTACATTTTTTAAATATTATAATGTCTCTTTCATTTTACTTTGGGTATTTCTTCTATTATAAAACATAGATCTACATTTTATGCATTAATTCGTGGTGGAAAATTTGAGCAAGACGCTGTAAATTTATACTTACCCTACTTATTTCTTTAATACAATCTTCTGCTACCACATTAACAGTGTGGATGTTCTATGATCTTCTATTTGGTTGTCATTATCAGTTTCTATAATTTCCTGGTCTGGTTTTAATTTTGGTCCATACTAGTTTTTTTTTTTGTAAGTACTTTTCCATCTGTCCAGTCCATTTGATTCTGGATCTTCCTAGTGGCCTTCTAATTGGTAGCTTTAGATTCCACACTGTTAATGTATTGGTGCCCATTCCTATTAACTGATCTTAACTGATTTATTTTATATATGTCCTACATCGTCTTTGTGTTTAATCCTTCTGTAGTTTCTTGATTTATAACGCGATTTTAATACCGGACACTTTTCTATAATATGGCATATTAATGGCCTATAACTGTTTTTTTAGTTAACAGCCATGTTTTCCTACCGTATAATGTTATAGACACTCGCACAGACTTAAAAAAAGAAATTTTTCTTTTCATTGATATTTATTTTGTATTTATAGAACATTACTTCTGCTTAGGGCGTATATTGGTTTGCAGGTAGTTAGTAATCTATTATTTAAATTTGTTTCCATTTTCCATTTTCTTATAATCTGTGGCCCATATAGTATTTAAAACATTTCAGTGGGTCTACTAGCTGATTATTTACTATTATATTAACTTTTTCGGGGTTTCTTGATATCATCATTTCCTTCGATTTTTGTGAACTTATTTCCAAATTCTTCTCTCAAAGCGCTGCTTCCCAGACACTAATATTATATTGTAGGTTGCTCAAGTTATTGTATGAGATCATCTAGTAAAATTATAAAAAGATTAGGGCTTAATGCCCCTCCTTGCCTTAGACTCTCTGTTGTAGTAGATTGCTCAGCCTCCCTATTTTTTGTCCGGACGTTACTTGTTAGGTTGTAGATGCTTCTTTATATTATTAATTTAAAATTTTCGTCCACCTCCGTGGCAGGTAGGACGTTCCACGTATCTTCTCTTTTAACTATTTTCAATTATTTTGATATATCGATACGTATGCCTTCCTATCGTCCTCTATTACGCCATTTATGATGAGTTTGAAGGTAAATATTGAATCTGATGTTCCATGTTCCATGTAATTTTGTGGAGCTGTATTGTGCATCATTCATCTTACCTGCTATTGATGATCTTAATCTAATTTCCAGGTATTCTCCTTTCAGCCGTATTTTATTATTCCAGTAAAATGTCAGATTTTTTCCTTCCTGTGTATTTAGTATACTTAGATGTTATTTTATCATATCTCTGGGCTTTCTCTAATTTCATCGATTCTATTGCTCTAATTCTTTACTGGAAACAATTTCGATTACTTCTTCTATTCACATTTCTCGCTTCCTTTATTGTATTCTTAACACGATATTCTCTTCCTCAAAGTAATTTCATAAAATGAATCCTCCATCGTTGAATTATATTTTTCTCTTTCTTTTCCTGAAAGTGCTTGAAATATTTTATAGACGAGTTTTTAGATATTCTTGTAATTGTACTTCATCTTGTCCCTAACCTTTCCCGTGAATATGTTTTGTTTTTATGATGGTCTCTTTGAGCCTTTCTTTTCGGCCTTTTTCGTGTTCCGTTATTTTTAGCCTTTATGTTTTTTTTATTTTTCTTTGTTGATTGATTTGGTCTGTCCGTCATGCAGTTGTCTTCACATGTCTTTGTTGCCGCTTTTAACAATGTAGGTTTGAATTTCGTCCAGTTGCCTTCTATACCTTCTTCCCACACTTTCCTACTTATTTCTTCAAGTGGTTGTTCTGCTTGTTGCCAATATATTCCTCTATAGTCTTGCCTCTTCGACGTATGTACTTTTATGATTTTACTTTGTTTTATAGTAAGTGATCACTGATCATTCTTATTCATATAGATAGATAGATAGATAAAGGAATTTATTCAGATAAGTATATATACAAATGTAAATACATTAAAATGATACTGACCACAAAAGATAACTTGTGCGTGGCCAGTTTCTCTTCATTTTGACAAATTAATATAATATATTTATAAATTAAATTGAATTGAATTAATCTTCGCATTCATATTTCATTTGTTTCTAATTGAAATTAACTTAAAAATCTATTCTTAAAATCTAATTAATGGTCCTACTTAGGCAAGCATAGTAATCCAAGGCTTTACTCTTAATCCATTTTTTATTTTTTTATTTAAAAATATTCAAAGAAGAAATATTTCTCAAATTTATCGGAATCTCATTGAACAATTTTATACATAAATAACTGGCATGCTTTTGTGAAACTGATTTCATTGTTTTAAGATCGATAACTAGATGCTTTTCTTTACTTCGGGTTTGACAGGAATGAGCCCACAATGTAAAACATGTATGATGTTTAAAAGCAAAAATAGCCAATGTGTATACAGGGTGCCCGTTTTTGGAGCTCCACCATGGGGATCTCGGTAACCATAAGAGATACGAGGTCGGTTAAATTGGGGCAAAGTTGCGCAATTTGGAGCTCAATAATATGCCGGTTTAAAATTTCAAAAATTCCGATTACCTCCGGAGATATCCGAAAAAAACCGGAATTTTGGAAATACGTTTTTATTTTTTCCTCGGCTTATTTGGTGACCTAATTCAAAATGAGTGACACTTCGTCATTGCAACTTTTCCTCCTCTACAACCTGCCGATGTCATATTTGAAATCAGACGTTTCGATTTTCGACAATCATCATCAACTTTGGTTTTTCTTATGGGCACTATCTTGGATTTTCACATTTTTGAATTCAGCTTTGTTTTCTGATTACGGTGATGTATCACATGTTAAGGTTCAGTGTTGCAGTTTGGGTGAAATATCAAAAATTCTGTTTTGCAAAGACTGCCTTGGATATAACATCCATACTTTTGTTTAACAAAGGCATTGTTGACAGTTCGATTTAAGTTGGCTTAACGTCACCTACAGTTACAAAATTAGTATAAATTTATTAACAAAATGCTCTTTTCAACTGAAGAAAAACGAGATATGCTAGAAATTTATTTATTTGACAGTAGGATATAAAAAAGAAGAAAATTATGTTTTAAATTTACAACATAGGATAAAACTAAATTTTGAGAAACAAGTAAATAAAGAAAATTATAAGAGGTGCTCGAAGGGTTCACCCTCCACTTCCAAGCACAGCTCTATGCGTCTTCTTAAATTCTGCATTGATCTTAAAACGTCCCTTCTTCTTATTTTGGTCCTTAAAGTTGTGATGATCTTCCTTCGCAGCTCATTAATATCGGCGGGTACAGATTTATAAATGAGATCTTTCATAGTTCCCCATAAATAGTAGTCTAATGGGGAAAGATCTGGTGAACGTGCCGGCCAACGTATGTCTCCACTGTTTGAAATGACTCTACCCGGAAATATTTCAGACAAATAATCAGCCACTCTCCTAGCATTATGTGGCGGAGCACCATCTTGCTGGAACCAAAGGTTATTCAAGCGGTTGAGGCAAATGTTGTCATCGATGTAATCCGTAAGGTAGGTCCTTAAAAAGTGCAAATACCCATCTGCGGTCAAATTGTCTTCGTAAATGTATGGGCCAATGATCGTACCGCCAAATAAACCAACCCATACATTTAGCCCGAAACGTGCTTGTGGTCGACGTCCTTGGTGTTCGTGTGGATTTTCAGTGGACCAGACATGTTCATTGTGACGATTGAACATGCCTGAGTTGGTAAATTTGCACTCGTCCGTGAATATCACGTTGGAAAGAAAATGGGGATTTTGTTCCAACCGTGCCATGATATTCCTACAAAACGCTGCCCTCCGTTCAGTATCTCCTGGATGCAAGACTTGGGTGATATGAATTTTAAACGGGCGATATTTATGTTTTTTCAAGACTCTCCACACTGCTTGATGTGATACGTTAATTTCGTCTGCTATAGCCCTTGTTGAAGTTGAAGGATTATCTTGAATCTAATGAAGAATTCAATTCATTGCCGTTTATTATTTTTGAGAAAGTTTTAACAATTTACTCACCGCCTGTAAAATTTCCACTTCATTCGCATTTGGTCTATGAACACGTCTTCGAGGCTTAGAAAATGCACCAAACTCGGCTAAATTTCTATGAAGGAATAACAAATAATTTTGAGCTGGTTGTTGTCTTTCTGGATACCGCTGTAAATATCTTTCCGAAGTAACTTGCGCATTTCGATGCGAAGCGTAATAAATTTCTAGCATATCTCGTTTTTCTTCATTTGAAAAGGGCATTTTGTTAATAAATTTATACTAATTTTGTAACTGTAGGTGACGTTAAGCCAACTTAAATCGAACTGTCAACAATGCCTTTGTTAAACAAAAGTATGGATGTTATATCCAAGGCAGTCTTTGCAAAACAGAATTTTTGATATTTCACCCAAACTGCAACACTGAACCTTAACATGTGATACATCACCGTAATCAGAAAACAAAGCTGAATTCAAAAATGTGAAAATCCAAGATAGTGCCCATAAGAAAAACCAAAGTTGATGATGATTGTCGAAAATCAAAACGTCTGATTTCAAATATGACATCGGCAGGTTGTAGAGGAGGAAAAGTTGCAACGACGAAGTGTCACTCATTTTGAATTAGGTCACCAAATAAGCCGAGGAAAAAATAAAAACGTATTTCCAAAATTCCGGTTTTTTTCGGATATCTCCGGAGGTAATCGGAATTTTTGAAATTTTAAACTGGCATATTATTGAGCTCCAAATTGCGCAACTTTGCCCCAATTTAACCGACCTCGTATCTCTTATGGTTACCGAGATCCCCATGGTGGAGCTCCAAAAACGGGCACCCTGTAGATATAATTGCCTAATCGAAAAAATATTTGTTTCTGAAAAAAGTAGCTCCGTGGAGTAAGTATAATCTTTATTGAATATAATTTTAATTACTAATTTTTGAAGAATTTCTAAAGGAAACAAACAGGAGTCCGCTACACCACCCCCACCTATTATTCCATACTGAATAACAGATTGAACTAAGGCATAATAAACGTTTAATATTGTTTCCCTTTTTAATATAGTTTTAAGCAATTTAAATTTATATAAAGATTTCCTAATTTTAGTTACCGTTTCTTCTAAGTGTTTTTTCCATCTCATGTTACCGTCAATGTATATTCCAAGATATTTAATATAATTCACAGATGTAATAATTTGAGTACAGTTGCAATTATATTTATTGTTATTAATACAATTCAATGAGTGAATGCAAATATTTGTAATAGGTGGAGTAATTTGTTGTGTTAAGGAAAAATATATAAACTTGGTTTTAGACAAGTTCAGCAATAGCAAATCGGTTTTTAATTTATGCATTATACGTGCCATTCTATCTTCCACCTTGCATACTAGTTCCTCATGACTCTCTGCCGCAAATACAATAGCTGTATCATCAGCAAATGAAATTATGTCACCGTATACATTCAGGCTCGTAAGATCGTTTACATAAATCAAAAACAATAAAAGTCCCAATACAGTTCCTTGTGGAATTCCCATTTTAACGATTAATTTATTACTCAAAGCTTCATTTACCTTAACTTTTTGTGTTCTGTCTGATAAATAAGATTTAATTAATGCAATTGCTGTATCCATCTTTATGACTAGAATTCGTTTTGATATATATCCAATTTTTTATGTATCTTAGCCACTACTGCTTTTTTATTAATAGTGATTATATTCCAAGTTTCAATGTTAAAACCAGTTGGTCGCCTTGTTTGTCTTCTATTGTCTGTCTATTTTATTGTTTATTGTTAATTTTTTAAGGTTGGGCCTCCATCTTTTATTGATTTAACTTTGCATAGTTCTTGCTTTATTCTACTAGGTTCTATAGTTTATTATACTTCTGTGGTAGCCTAGATTTACGTTATCGCCCTTGTGTATGTCATCGCTTGCTGTTTGTTTAATTTCCTTCTATATACGGTCTATCATTGTAGATAGTAATTTTTGAATCTACATTCTTTCTCTTTTGTGTCTGCACTAAGCATATTATCTTTGATTTTACAAGCCACGTGGTGTCTACCATTACTTTTTTTCTTCTCCCTTTCTATAAGTTTCAATTCTTGATATTTTCAATCTAATTTTGGTTTTTCTTCATTTCATTTAACTTCTGTCTCTTTCACCCCTTCTCTTAATATTTGAATCATTTCGTTGTGTTTACAAATTTTTGCCGTCATTTCCTGGTGTAATTCATTTTTATTGTTTCTAATTTTGTTCTTTAGATCTTTTATTGATTTTTCGGTTTTTCTCTTTGTTAAATTAATTTTGCTGTCGACGAGTAATTAAGCTTTCAATTACTTACTGCCCTAGGTTTAAATTTTAGCGGAGGGGCGCTTACAATTCTCTGCAAGTGCAGTGTGCGCGGTTGGTCAGCCTATATATTTACACAGAAATTCTAAATAAAAATATACGCAGAAGGTGGAAAGTATAAATAATATAAGGGTAATCACTTTGTAATTTTATTGTAATGCGATGAGAGAAATAATAAATATTAAAGCTTGCAATAGTACTTATTTTATATTCGCTGCTATTGTTAGTTACTTACTATTTTTGTGCAACGGATTTTGAACATCTTTCCGAAAGTCACTTCTCAAGCTGATCTAATTTTTTATAGCTTCTGTTTGATATACAGCTTCCAATAGACGAAGCAGAATTGAGCAAATACAAGACAGATAAATCAATTTTATACATGAATTCAAATTATTAGGAAATTTCAGATAATATTAGGGGTAACATGTCACTATGATATTAAAATATTGATCCAGCTGTCAAAAGAACTTTCTTATTCCAGCGGTATTTACAAGTACGGCTAATTCATAATATCTAAACAATATCTTGGTAAACAAATGCGGCGTTGTTTGCGGTATCAAACGAACGTTATTAGATTTATTTCGACAAGTGAATTCCAATGGAAAGGTTATTTTCAAATAAAGAATTTCTGTATCCTGACAAATATTTAGCAGCACAACAATATTATCAGATGAAATTTTATTTTAATTCTGAGTTTATCATGAATTTCCGTCAGTAGTTAAGAAGATTATTGTGCTAGCTAGATTCATAAAAACCAATGAGTTACCTTTTCAGTTCTAACAAACATAGACTAAACAAAGTACATAAAGAATTGGATCACTGAAGGGAAAGGTCATGTTTGTTAAGCATTAGAAAAATGCGTAAGCATTACTTCGTATCTTATTATTATTTTATAACTAAGTTTAACTACCAATAAGAAGTGAATACTTCCACCACTATTGTCACTAAATTTACTACTTGCCTGGAAAACTATCGAGAGTTCTGTGGACAAATGACGTTTGCTTCATAAGAGAAACGAGTACTAGTTTTTTTAAATTTCCGTGGAACAAAAGGCAATAATTTCCATTTAATGCGTCAACTTCTGACATAAGGGGCCCACCCGTATTCTTAGAAGATGTTTTGTCAATAATTTCCATTTAATGCGTCAACTTCTGACATAAGGGGCCCACCCGTATTCTTAGAAGATATTTTAAGGACTCGTACGTATGCCCTCAGAGCCCTCATTATTGCAACGAACGATTGAATATTTGAAATACAATTCCTCAAAATTAAGTTATAGGTTCATTTCTGCAATAAATTTCATGTAATATCAAGTTTACACAATTACAATTCAGATTGAATTTCATTCTGGTGTCTTTTCGGTTTGTTTTGCTATTTCCTCCAGAGAATGCATAAACCATTGAACCTTGTACATTTTTACGTTTCTATAACAAAAATAATTTTCCTCAATTGTCAAGTAGGCTTCGATGTGTTGTTACACTTTAAAATACACATACGAGATGTAACAAAGCAAAAATTGCACATAGCTAGCTTCATTAGGACACTGGGGAGGTTTTATTCAAAAGCGTAGATGGTTTTCTCTAAAGGTCAATTCTATGGAGAAGGTATTTGTTAATGATTTATGAGGCGCCATTGAATCGAAAATTCTTGCCTAGAGAATTATTTGGCGTCTCCCAATTCAGAGAAAGACCTGCTTGTGCTGAAGCCCTTGATACATTTAACTAGATACAGTCGTAAAGGTGAACGCAGTGGTATAACTGCAACGGTATATTGAGCATACAAGCTGGCCAGTTATCAATTTATTACTGCAAAGAGGATTGAGATATCCTAACGATGACGTAACTAGTTGCGCGTTTATTAGGCTGGTTGCAATCCAGCCGACGTTTTCCACATGGTCATAGCATCTCAGGGGAGAAATATTTCTGGTTTCCGACAGGCGAACACAAAGAAAGTGGTATCACTTTCAATTTTAAATAGGCAAGTGGCAAGTGACGTGCAGTAAGTAAATAACGTGCAAATGTTATATGAAAAGGAGGTAATTATACCACAATGCAATTTCACCAATCGCGATACGAAGGCAAAACGAGTTTTCAGCTTGAAGTAGCGCAGATTCATTTGCTGCGATAGAATCAGTGGCATAACTTGCATATGAAGGTAGTCGCTTGGATGGGAACTCTGGATTCCGACCTGGTTCGTTTGGCTCATAAAGGAGGTCGCTTAGATCGCAGAAATGCTAGAACTTGGCGATGAAGCCAAAGCAACCACAAAGTGGCATATTCAAACTTTAAGTAAATGTGAGAACCGAGTCCGAAATCAAGCGACCGCTCGGGTCCGACGGAACTGAATTAGCGACAACGGCACCCTCCAAGTGAACAGCAGTTGTGAATATACTGAGAAACATTAACAAGCCTCCACAGCAACGAAAAGTATCAACCAACCATTGTCGCATCCCGTAAAACTACAGTAGTTTAGTCACTTCTGCCTGTTTTCAGCCTACTCTTCTTTTGTCAAAACGTTAATAACGGCAGCGTTGTCCAAGTAAGGAACCAACGTAAAGACGGTCGGTTTCCGAGCATCCTTTCAACTCTAAGTGGTATTTGGGGCTTTCTCTCCTCAAATCCTTTTATTTGTACCTGGACATCTGCCCCCTGGAAGTTTAACTGTGGAGCTCAGCAGTAAAAAATACGATAATTTATAAGCGTTACGAGTACTTCCGGTTGCCAATAATTTCCTGTAGTGAACTCAGATTTGGCATCTTCTTGGTTACAACGTACAACGTATTACGGCAACGAAGTTGACATTATGTTTTATATTACACTAACAACCAACTATTACCTACACCTGGAGGTTTGCATTACGTTTTGTACAAATTAACTATAATAAACTGAAGTAGCTTACTAATCTATTTACTTTCTTGTGGTTTATATTTCCCCGGTTATTTATAACGTAAGTTTCACCCATAACTGAGGTTAGCTATTGCCCACTGCTCGCATACTCTTCTGTAAAGGCAACTCTCTAATTTAATTATTCTCTAATTACTACAACTATAATATGTTGATGCATTACTTAGTGAATACTTAATAATACCATACAGCGTTTATTTAATGAAGATTTTGTTTATTATGTTGCTGCTTATTAATTACTAATTATTATTTTATAAGTGTATTGTATGCAGTTTATCTTTTTATTAGTATCAGATTTTAAAATAGTTCCGCCAATTAGATCATAGTGTGATCAGCTAGTTCTTGAACTATAAAATATTCCAGGTTTATTTCTTGTCCTCAGTTTTTCGAAGAGACAATCGAGTACTTCACTTGCGTCAATTCTGCAGATTGTACGTAAATTTAATAAGTCATCTGAACTTCTTTGCTTATAAGTCTCAAACGCCACTAAGTACTCAGAACAAGTTCTTGGCTTTTCGTTCCTTAAATAGCTTAGGTTCTTCCTTTCAAGATGCTTCTAATTACGAAAACATAAGAAACAGTCTTCATTAGCGCGCCGAAATGATTAATTAGCTTAGAATTTCACCCCACATTCGGCATCGGAAAGCCATCCATCCCAAAATCAAGACCTCGAATTGAAGGTGCGATGGGTAATCTGCGTTTCTTTCCTGGATGCGACCCAAAGTGTCAATTTCAATCCTATCTACGGAAATCAGGGTTGTATCCGGTGCCCTTAGCCTTCGTTCGGAGGACGTGAGCTTTTAACGAATTCATAAAAGTCGTGCCTTTCAAGGCAACGGCGGAACTAGCAGGCCTTTTAGTCTAGGAAGGATCAAACGTAGAACCTTGATGCTCGAAAATGGTAAAAGGGTGTTATTTACAACTATTATAGTAAATTGCAATTGTTGTCAATCAGGTAGTGTTTGTATGGAAGAGGAAGTGCCAAATTCGTCGCCATTTGAAGTCTGAAGCCCGAAAGCGAAATTACTTGTTGAGTTTTTAAACTGAGTGAGTTCAAGTTTAAAATTAGCAGCGGGGTTAAGTTTCAGCCTTTCCAGACAGTGAAAAGTAAGACGTTATTGCAGCTTTTTGTACTGAATTATTAATTTTCGGCTCTGATATGCAAAAGAATTCGCCATCCTCTAATAGGCTTTTCAAATTGAAATTAGCCTAAATTGTTTTCCAACTCCACGCAGCTTCCTAAAACAAAACAACTTATTTTACTCGAGAAGTTTGTTTTTGCTTATTAGTAAAAGCTTCTAGATGGGAGCAAAAACAGAAGTTGTTTCGCTGATGTTGATGAGAACTTGAAAACCTCCTTTTATGTCTCCACCTTTCATACTCTTTTCTCTAAGTTCTAAAATTAATTTGTAGTGCGTCAGTGCGTCAATTTTGAAAACTAAAGTGTTATTACATGAGGAATAATTAAAAGTCAAGTCATTTCCTAGTTTCATGTCAAAATTCGCGCCAAAGTGTAGCAGATAAAATTAATACACCAATTGAATCGTGTCCGGAACTTCGGGTATCCTGTTGCTGTACATTTCCCGTATTGATTTCGACCAAACTTTTGATCGGCTTACGCGATATGAACTTGTCGAACAATTGCTTGAAATGTTCGGAATTCCCTTTGAAATTTGTCCTTTCGGTATTAGCGATGCTGCTTATTTAGTGGATTAGTTGTGCGGTTCTTTGGCTAATAGAATCGTTGGTGGTTTCTTACGATAACAACCGTTCATTTATACTATCTGAGAGTTAATGCTATCTTGTTATTTTAATTAAAGGTAGTTATACTCTTGCATTCGCTCTATAGTGTGATGGTATATTGCTACAGCAATTCTGGTTGCATAACTAAGACACGAACATGAAATAAATATTAAAATAGGCCCAGAATTGATATTTTGTTTATTGCAACAATAAAGTCATTATAATGCATTAATAATGCACACGATATGATTAGCAGTAGCTATAATTTGATTGACGGAGGTTAACATTAGAAAAGACAAGGGTTACGTTTAACTTAATTTCCATTTTATGCTCGTTATGGCAGATGCACCCAATTTATGTTGACTAACAGATTTGATGTGGTAAATTCAAGGTAATATTGTCAATGTACATTGATACAGAGATGTTTGTGGTGTTACAAAAATTATATGCAGCGTTAGTGTTAAAATTACCATGTCAACAATCGCTAAAGCAGCGGAATGGTAAAAACGGTGGAAGAAAGCATAGAATGCAAAGAAACTTGATAAGACAACTTACGGTAGGATAAAAACTATAGTGCAGTGCTGATAAAACTCGTGAAGAAAGTGCTATTGAAAACTAAATTGCAATAAGCAGAGATGTGACGTTATGAAGTGCTACGATTGAAAATTAACAAAAAAAAACAGTTTAACTTCTGAGTAAAACATTGTACAAAACTTACTTGAAAACAGTTGTAATTAGTTGCTAAGATACGTGATGTTCCATTGCTATTGTTGACAACCCAAACCATGTAAAAAATAGCTGTGTGGAAAGTTGGCTCCCAAAAGTTGTACTATTTTTGAATATAGAAATTATTTGTGTGAGTCCAAGAGCTGTTTTTATTGTTCACCAGTCCTCAGACTACCTTTCTGTAAAGTGTCATCGAGTTATTGAATTCCAGTGAAGAGGGAAGTGACTTGAAAGTTTTGCTCATGTGGGTCAGACATCAAGGCCATTTTTAACGAGTTTCGGAGCAACAGATGGGTGCAATTTGTATCCAACCTGTAGAGGAGATCTTGCTTGCTGCCTAAGTCCGGAAATCAGTGGCAGAAAGCCCTTCAGAGATAAGCAATTCCGGTAGCGTCCCCTGATTTTGTGAACCAGCAACGAAGCTCCACTTTCAAGGTAAATTCGAACAGGAAAGGAGGTCCGAGGGTCCATCAGAAATAGACATTATACGAGGTCCAGAGAGAGCTTTTCAAGGTCCTTTCAACGGATCTTTATTGCGATAGTCTCATGATTTTGCGGTTGGCGTCAGATTTGGATACCAAAATTGCACGAAGTTGAACAATTGCCCGCAGCGCTTTCCTTTGCTGTGACGTCACGAAAGAAAACAAATAGGTTAGTCTAACTGCTTAAGTCATAAGTAAATCACAGTAAATGTTATACTGGATGTTACAACCCAACCCTCTGATTTCGAGTTTTCTCATGTAAAGCCGGAGTGATTTATTTTTAATTCTGGTTGCCAATAAATAAAATAGGAAAGGCAATAAACTATTTATTTTACTAGTAAATAATACACAGCATAAATTTTATTAACCCCTGAGATCGATACCATATTGAATTCTATATTAAAACTTATTCGTATTTGTGGTGATATTCCTACACATTATTTATTTATTTATAACATATTATCATCAATTAAAGTAGGGGAGATTTATTATAATACCTTTAAAAATAGACATATATTTTCAGTATCATCGTTCCAACTTTTCGTTTTTTTCTGAATTTATTCAGTGCGACTTGTATGTAAATATTAAAAAGCGATGACAATAGGCCACATCAGTGGCCTAGCTACGTTGAATTTTTTAACTTGTAAATAAATTAAAATATTCAGTTAAAATGAATTTATTATCCATATTGCAAAAGTGCTAAATACTGAAAAATAAATATTTAAAAAAATATGTGTTGAATATCCTGAAATTTGTTAATGGTTATAGACTTATATATATGGTGTGTCTATTACCCATTACTTTAATACACCGATTTCCAAACAGGAACACAAAATTTAATGAAATTTTAAGTGAATGATGTTTTAATATCCTGTGATAGAGCTGATAGCAAGCAATGCTGGTACTTCTCAGTCGAATACAAAACAAAATGTTGGATATGCACGAGTAGTAACATATTCTAACTGTTCATTCTTTTATCAGGTAGTGAAAGAGTGGTTCAGTAGCAACCGTATTGTACTGTGTGCAAAACGTACAACTTTACTAATCAGAAAAACAGATCGATATTCTTATGTATTTTCTACTTGGACTGTTAACAAAGGCAATTTATGCTATTATTATACCACAAAAGAAAATAAAAAATTTACGCCGTTGTGCTCGCTTTAAAAGATAATCTCCGCACTCTCCACCCTAGAGATGAATTGCTTCCGCTTCTTAAATCATTTTAGAACCCTAAAGATTTATTAGTTGAGACGAATTATTTTTAAATTAGATCTCTTTAAATTCTGTCGCCTAGTTTAAAAGTTCATCAGTTTGCACTACCAGAAGTGGTGACAAGTTGATTAATTTAACGTCACTTATTTTGTCAATGAAATTCTAATTAGAATTAGAGTAATTACATTTCCTCTAAACCACTATTCAAACGAAGTCAATTTTAGATTTCTTGGTGTTTAAAAATATTCATATTGATAATAATTGAAACAAATTATTAGTAGCTTCAGCGTACTTATGCGAACGTTTTGTCCGTCCGTCCGTCCGTCCGTCCGTCCGGATCGCCTGTAACTTTCGAACGGCTACAGATATCGAACTTTTGAAAGGGGGCAAAGTTGTTGCTAAGGTCCCGAGCACCTTCATGCGCTATTTGGTTTTGGCTTTCCACTTTGCAAAATTTCCAAGCATTGTAGCACAGTGGCGGTTTGTCCACTTGGCGCCATCTACAGAAGCTCGGTGGTCACGTTTTGAACTACACATTCTGAAGCTACTCGTTAGACCTGTCCTTGAGCAGTTTATTTCTTTTAGAAACGAGTCATTTCATTCAAAATAACATGTATGAAATGTCCTGTAAAATTATTTCTGGGACACCTACTGCATTACATTTCGATCCGTATCGGCTAGCCATACAACTTGTTTCCTCTAAATATTTCCTTTTGAATTATTTACAGCTAATTCAGAAATTATAATAATAATAATAACAAAGGACAATAACCCAGTGGTACCCACTCAAAAGTAAATTTCAATCTGTAAAATTTTTGGGAAATTCTTTCCGCAATTTTCTCTGTAGAATTACTTCTCAGGTTTTAAAATAGGTATTAATTAGTTATCAGTATCACAAATTGAGGATTTAATAAAAAACGATTGTTGTATAATAATTAAATTAAACTTTACTTACAAGTATATAACGCTATGCAAAGAGCACTTATCATATTTAGATTAAAATGTCTCTAATATTTTGATCCGTAACCTTTTTCAAGCATTGCAAATGCCAACAACTGAAATAAATTTCAATAATGCATATTACAGTTACGAAAATAACGATGGAATACAAAAATACCTGGGTTGGTATTAAGAATATATTTTTACGAACGCTATCCTTAACCTTAAACAAAAATATCGGCATATGAATATTGAATCAAGTCTCTCTCCTCCGTCGTGACGTTAAAGTTAAATGAGGCGTCAGTATTTTTTATACCAATTACCCTGTTGTCCACCTAGTTAATTCAGTGTACATGAAACTTTCGACTCGTGGATAGGAATGCGAAATCAGTAGGCTGACCTGAACATGTAGTACCCTCGGCAACATAAATAACTATTCTAGTCTGCCTATATTCAGCATTTGTGTTATACGCATATTCTCATTCATGATTTGCTCAGCAATGAACTCTTTATTATTGGAATGTGCTCTATTGATATAATGTGAGCTATAAATCCGCGATATCGACTTTATATAGCACCTCTTGATTAGTAGCGAACATTATTTTTTCTTGCGAAAATGATAATCTCTTATAATATGTCTCAAAAGGTGAAGTAGGTAGTGCTCAATCTTCCATATATGAATGTGCTAATAAAAAATTGATAACACAATTCGAGGTTAGAATGCATGTGTTGGTAAATTTGTATTGAATCTGCCGCATGGAAACCTTGGGGGTGAACGGGGTGAACACTACTAATATCAAAATACCTTTGACTATGACATCTGTGAAAAATGTTTTACTTAAATGTCATAGGCAATCGTATAATTATGGTGTAAAGAATACAAGGTGAAACGTTCCAGGAGATGCTTAGTCGTTGAAGATGTAGAGGGGAGATGTAAACCAATCCCCAACGCACATACTCAGGATATCCTTCATAGCCGCGATCATGGTGTAACCATGGCCGCGATCGTATATTGTTGATGACGCTGTTAGTTGATGTCAAATTCTAAGTTAGCAGGTTAGGTCATTAGTCTGACACAAACTGACTACAAACCTAACCTCGAATTTGAGAGAGACAGTGTCTTCAACAATGTACTTCAGTACTACCATTCGCGCCCTTTGTAGGCGCATTCTTATTGGTTGAATTTGAGGCTCCGCCCATAATGCCTCCATTCTGCGCAATGTTACACCTTGTATTTTTTACATGGGTATGATGATAAATTAACAGTATTCACCACAAATTACAAAGCTTTTGTAGATTACTTACGCCCATATTAGCTTTTGTTTCCTGGCGATATGAAATAATTCCTACGTAATCATTACAAAATACAAGCAATTATAAATAATAGAACAAGCGTACGTATCTAAACGTTTATTAATGTATATAGGTTATATATGAAGTATAGTTTAGGTTAGTTGTTAGGTCTTGATGATTTTTTTTAGAAAAAAAAATATGACCGGACAGTATACCTACTGAATTTTTACCCAAGTCACACGTTATGGTAATTAACGTATTTACAGGGGTAACCCAGTCTTGACATTCGAACATATTTTTACCACTCGAGCGAGCGTAGCGAAACAAGAGTGGTAATTTATGTGAGAAATGTTAAGACGGTTACCTCTCGAAATGCGTTCATTAGTTTATTGTTGATTGAGGCAATAATTTTAAATCAATCATAATTACTAAAAACTGCTAAATCGAAATCGGACTATCATGAAATCGTGTGATGTTACTATAGTGCCTGTTGTAAACAAAATAAAAATCTTAAAATGGAAACGCAAAACGAGTTCCTTATTATACCGGATGAAATTAAAAAGATTGCCGCCTCCGCCACGGAGAAAATTGTCCCTTCGAATGGATGCATGTTAAATGTATCTTAACATTCGAGGATGCGTTCATGTTAACACTGTTTAACATTTGAATGAACAATAACAAGTTAAATTTTACAAGTTAAATAATACAAATCATGTAATAGTCGTCTTACGTTTAACCTTTGTGGTTGATGAATATAGCAAAACGGTAAAGCATTTGCTTTATTAATACGTCTTGGACTGTGCATATGATAGGTAGATCTACGCTGCTGACAAGTGATGCAGATTCTCTATAAATACCTTGTAGGTTAAAATATAAAACCACTTACTTTATGCGAATGGTATAGACACTCTACAACACAAGCTTCTGTTCAGTTTTAACGCCTCTTACCTACGCTTTGGGCACGCAATCATAAACGAAGTCAGCAAGAACTCTTAAACGCAAACGAAGTTACAGTCAAAATGTAAATAACGTGTTAGACTAGTGATGACGTTTAGAAGACCTCAGCTGGTGTTCTGTCAAAAGTGACAGCATTTAAATCGCGCAGGCGTAGGAGAAAAAATGGAGTTCCTAAAGTCTATTTTGTTTTTAAATCAGCTGTCAAAGTGTTGTCAAGTTGGTATGAGGAATTGAAAGTAGCAAATAGTGCATTTCACAATGTAGGTTGGCAGCGTTGAGCCGTTCAAGGTCATGCACGTTCGACATTTCCACGGCCTGCTGAATTGTGTGACAAACGTCACTTTATACGGCCTGGGCATATGCAAACTTTTGTGGTTCTCCGCAGAGCGCTGCATACCCACGAGCGGGAATTTCAAATTTGCAATGTTATAATGTTGACTACGATGCAAATATTAAATTAAACTCGCCGACGTTAGTTAAAATTTGACAATTCATAAAATAACCCTCTCGTGCGCGTCTTACGTTTGGTTTTCTATTGTGTTTTTTGATCAGTTTCCTGTTCATTTTCTCGTTCATTTTCTTAGTTACATTATTTACGTTCACAGTTTAATTTGTTGTTTAATTTATTTGTTTTTATTAGTTACAATTTGGTGTTGTTAAAATGGCAAGCAGTTCTTCATATAATAGGTGTTGTATTTCAACGTGCAAATATACCACTTGGGGAAGATCTTACCATGAATTTCCATCAAATCATGATTTACGAAGGAAATGGTTTGAAAGCTTAAATTTAAATTATGGTACTGATTCTCAAACAAACTACCTGTTTAACAACTTCTATTTTCTATTTTTATTTAAATACAGATAAACAACGAAAACTGCAAGAAAGAGCTGTTGTTTGTAGCTTGCACTTTGAAGAAAGTTGTTTCCGAGTTACTTCCTCTGGGCGAAGACTATTAAAGCACACTGCAGTGCCTGTACTTTCATTGGTATGTTTCTAATTGCTACATTTACAGATAGGTAACCAATAAAATCTACAAATAACTTCTACATGTTTAATTCTAAAAATCTTACAACATATAAACTTACAGCCTTACAATAGCATACAAAATAAAATTACAACCTAAATTTCTAAGAATAATACAATCATCGGCATATCACATTCTATTTCAGGGTGAATCTGTGAGCTATCTAAATAATAGAATAGTTGAAGCCCAATCATTGCCTGATAATGTTATTCTGTCTTCAACCCAAACTTCTGATTTAATTGAATTTAATGTGAATTATGTAAGTATACTTACTACTATGACAAGGTTAAGCAATAACTGGTTCTTGATTTTCTAATACGAGTACCTATTACAGACAGCTGACAAATTCACCCAGGTAAACATTATTACTCAACAAGAAATTGAAGAGTACAAAAAAGAAATAAAAGCATTAAGAGTTAAAATAAAAAAACGGACAGAACAAGATCAACTGAAAACCACTGAATTGCAAGATATGAAAGAAAAACTTGATAATTTTGAATGTGAAACAATAATACACATTAAAAAAGATGCAAATAGCAGTAATCTTCATGCGACATTTTTGCTTGACCAGATCACAAATTATGGTAAGCAAAAGCCAAGATTTTCTGAAATGACTGTGCGTAACTGTGTTATGTGGAGAACATCTTCACCTAAGGGATATGAATACTGCAGATCCACATTGTTAAAACTACCCTTTAGACGAACTCTTCAGAGTTATATTGGCAGCAATAAAGAAGTGTCGCAACTTATAAAGTCTAGAATTACAACGGAAGCTAATTCCCTGCAACCAATTGAAAGAATCTGTAGTCTAGTAATCGATGACATGTCCATTAAAGAAAAATTACATTACAGCCGAACTGAAGATAAATTTTATGGCTTAGAAACATCTAAACCTTCCCTAGCTGTCAGCAAAAAACCTGTACTGGCGAATAAAATGTTATGTTTTTTTATACATGGTTTATCCACAAAATTGACTATACCTGCAGCGTACTACTTTCATCGAACAATGAAAAATACAGAATTTTACAGTTTAACACTAAATGTTCTACGTCAATTACATGAATGTGGCTTCGTAGTATTACGTATAGTAACAGATAACCATAAGGCAAATGTAGCTCTGTTTAAAGCACTTAGTGGTAATACATTGTCAACACGTGTGAACAGAGATGCCTGAGAGGCTGTATCAGGACTCCGTTACTTTGCGCTGATTCTATCCGTCAAGCACGTAAACAAGACTGTGTTTACGTTTTAAACCAATGTAGTCAATGGTACTTGAAACGGACGGCAGTAGAGACACTAACCCTCGGAGCACAGCCTCATGCCCCGTGAATATTATGGCTTAGAAAGGGTAGTGAATGAATCAAACATTAAATGCAGATTGATTTTATTATGAAAATAGACTAGTATTTATACAAATAAAAAATGCTTAACGCAGTAACAATATCAAAGTTCATATGTACAGTTTAGTAGGACAAAGTGTTTAAATTACAAAACAGCAGATAAGCAATTGTGCAGGTTTATTTCCTGGTCGAGCGAAGGTCGCCCGTTGAACTCGCTGCTGTGGGTCGATATTATGCAAGAAGTGCAGAATTGCGTTTTCCTGGTTTTTAGCTCATACGATTGTGTAATAACACTGGTTTTTAAATTACGAATAATGTTTCGTAAATTTGAACTGAAATATATAGTTTTAATCTAATTTAAACATATTAAATTTAGTAATTGGTGATAGCAATATTAAATAAATTGCATTTAAAAGCCATGCAACTGGATTTCGTAAATTTTAGAAAATAAAATTTATGTGTGTTTAAATCAAGTTTAAACAACGTGTGAAACATCCAGTACAGCCCAGTATTCCTCTATTTCTTAGTTTTAACTATTTTCATGCTATAAAAAATGCTAGAAATATATTTCTTGATCATAATATGCAATCAGAAGATGGAACAATTTCTTCAGATTATTTAAAAGATCTTTATAAGCTACAGAAAAAATTTGATTGTGAAGCCAGTTAGATTCTTAACTCAGAAACATCTCTACCCAAGTAACTTTGAGAAGATGAATGTACGAAGAGCAGTAGAATTGTTTTCACCAGCAGTAAGTGCTGCAATAACATATTTGAGCCAGTACCAAGCCTCAGTATATAATTTTTCGAACTCTGGAGCTACTACTCGGTACATGGTAATGATGTATACTTTTTTCCAACTGCATGATGTTAGTGATAAAGTTCAGTATTTCAAACAATTAGATAAAAAATGTGCACCCTATGCCGATATTAATGATGAAAGACTTGTGTGGCTAAAAGAAGTATTTCCAGGGTATATCGACTCAATTCAAGAATATTCCAAAATCAATGGTTTAAAAGGACTGACCAAAGAAACGGCAGAAGCATTAAAGTTTACTGCTCAAAGTACTTCCCAATGTGTTCACTATTTACTAGAAGAAGTTGGATTTTATTATGTTCTAACACAATGCTTCAGTTCAGACGCCATCGAGTCTACGTTTAGTACCGTGCGTATGAGAGGAGGCTCTCAAGATGCGACTGATGCTCAAGCCGCACACAATGCCATTAAAAAAATAGTACAATGCGGGCTGGTAAAAACATCAGATTCGGCAAATGTATTTGCTGACTGCAGCTATAATGTACCGCTGGTCACATCACAGAGGAATCCATTGAAGCACCTGACTATAAGCTCGATCTTCCTGAAAATATTAAATAAGCAATAGATGAACTTAAAAATGTGTCCACACACCCCGAATATGGAATTGTTTCTGCTTCAGTGGCATTTTTGAGTGGATATGTAGCACGAACAGTTGAAGAAAGAGTTAACTGTAATGTTTGCTTAGAATCTCTTTTAACCACTTCTTCCTCAAATCCATTATTAGCTCTTATACGTCTACAAGATAAGGGAGCATTGAAATACCCTACTAGACGATTTACAGCTTTAATAAATCAATTAATTGATCTAATTTTAAATATAATTCAGTATTTACCTGGACAATGCAATCTATCGAAAATTATAACTGCGCACTTCTTGAACCACTTGCCTCATCGGAGTTTTTCATTTGTATGGATCATAGAGATAAAATCTCTATAATAATCCTTGATAAGTTACTCAAACCAATTCTATCAAACATAGGAGCTACACGGACAGATTCAGTTACTACGAATTCTTGGAGTTCAAAACTTGAAATTGAAACTGTAAATATCTGAAATGTACGTACACAATACTATACCTAGATTATACGATTAGTATTTATATTAAATTCAAGACAATAGGCCCTTCTTGTACTGATACTGCACGTCAACAAATAATTGTAAAAAAACGTATTATTCTTGACACCAACTGTCATTTAAATGTCATCGTGGGTATGTGGCGCCAAACGGCCAAAATTGGCGTTTTCTCAGAAATGAAAAAAATAAAGAATTTTAAAAAAATGCTCAGGCCGTATAAAGTGACGTTTGTCACACAATTCAGCAGGCCGTGGACATTTCAATTACATTATACAGACAACCTCAATTTTGACATGGGGGAAACTGTTATACAGTTGGTCGGTAAGTACAGAATTTAGGGTAACACAGTCTGGTTTTTATAAGTTTTGATACTGACAGCTGATTTTTAAAAAATGGACTGTATATGTACTAAGCGTCGTCTGCGTTGATTGCAATCAACGCAGACGACGGTACTAAGAGTTGAACCATTAGATCCACAAATCAAGGACCATGTGATGTAGGAAAGATATATTTCATTTGTTTTCGTTAAAAGAAGTATGCATACAGTTTAAGATCGGCAAAAAATCAGGTACTCCATGGTTTGTGGGTCCACAACAAGTCACCTTACATGTCCCAACTCTTGTATATACAAGGTACGGCCTGCTGAATTGTGTCACAAACGTCACTGCATACGGCCTGGGCATTTTTTCGAAATCCATTGTTGTTTTCATTTCTGAGAAAACGCCAATTTTGGCTATTTTGCCGCCACATACCCACGATGAAATTTAAATGACAGCGTTTGTTATGGTAAATACGCGTTTTAATAATGATTCTTCAAATGCAGCATCATTAGAATAAGGACCTATTGCTTTGAATTTAATGTAAATATGAATAGTGTAATCTATTTACAGTGTCGTGTACGTATATCTTAGAGATTAAGGGCCGGTTGCAGAAAGCAATGTTAAGTCTGGTGTTAGCTAACGTCGAGTCAAAGTGAACAAAATCGCATCAAATTTTGTTTACTAATGTATTAGTTACCATAAGCATTTGAGATTTGATTCGTTTTTGTTCACTTTGACGTCGCGTTAGCTAACACCAGACTTAACATTGCTTTCTCCAACCGGCCTTTATAGTTTTAAAATTGTTCTTGAGATACATTTTGAGCTCCAAGAATTCGTAGTTGAATACAAAGTAATATTTTCAGGCAGGTATTTTTTAGATATCTCACACATTCTCTCTAAAATAGATGTGATATGCAGATAATCGTATTATTCTTATAAATTTGGAAGATGCTACTAGGTGGTAACAGTAATGAAGTATTTTGTTCTGTATGCTATTGTAAGGTTGTCGTTTATGTGTAATTAACTGCTGTAAGATTTTAAAATTAAAATGTAAAAGTTCTTTGTTTTATTGGACACCCATCTGTAAATGTAGTAATTAAAAATGTACCAAAAACGTGCAGGCACTGCAGTGTGCTTAATAATATTCGCCCAGCAGTTATTCTCGCAAACAACTTTCTTCAAAATACAAACTACAAATCATTTCTTTCTTGTGGTTTTCGCTGTTTATCTGTATTTAAATAAAAATAGAAATTGTTAGCACGTATGTGGTTTGAAGAATCAGTTCCATAATTAAATTTAGCTTGTACACCATTTTCTTCGTAAAACTTGATTTGAGGGAAGATATTCTCCAATCTGTATATTTGCAGGTTGCAATACAATACCTTTTATACGTACAATATGCAGAACCGCTTTCCATTTTAACAACTCCAAGCCCAATTGTAAACAATAAAAAGGAATAACTTAATCAACAAATTAAACTGTGAACGTAAATAAGAAAATACACAAAACAACTAGCAGGAAACTGATAAATATTTGCATCGTAGTCAATATGGTAACTGATGTTAGATTGCAAATTTGAAATTGTGGCTCTTGGGTATACAGCGCTATGCGGAGAATCGCGAAACTTCACATATGCCCAGGCAGCGGCCGTAGAAAGTGATGTTTGTCACACAATTCAGCAGGCCGTGATACAGAGACTCTAGAAAAAGTCCCTATGAGGCCGTCTCATTCATCTTCTCACTCTCTCTAACTTTCAGAACAGTCATATAAGGTTACTAAATCATAAAGGTACCGCCAACTATGCAAACGTATATATTTTGTCCCTTTTAATTTGGGGTTGCTGTCATTAGTGTCTCACTCTCACTCTCACTTTCTTACAATGTTCTGTCCTTTTTAATTTGGGGGAACAAAATCTTGGAAGAGAATGGCGGTACCTTTATGTATTTAGTGACCTTACGATTAGTCGCGGCCTTTGTAGGCAAATTATTTAATTTTTTGGCATGTAAGTGACATATTTAAAACTTGTTGAAGGTCATTCACTTTAAATATCAATTGTCAATGTCAAAATTAATATTAAAATCGCCCTTTGTAGATGTATAGATTATCTTTACTACAACTGCATGTCATTAAAAAATTGCTAATGTCAAAGATATGCGAAATAGGTTAGGTTAGAGTTCCTAATAGTTATTAAGGTACCAAGGGGCATTATGAGTAAAATAAAAGCCCAAGATTGTTAGTGTACTAACCGAGGGCCTTTGGCCCGAGGTGTGTACAACAATCGCGGGCTCTTAGCTCATAATGCCTGTGGTGCCTTCAAGGTTTTATATCCTACCAATTTTCTTACCTAATTCATATTCATATTCAATTCATATAATTACTATGCTATGGTATTTAAGATTAATCTAGTTAGCTGATCTAAGTTAGATTTGTGACATTAGATGAGCTGTCATTAATTTTCATTGTGACAGTGGTGCATAATTTTTGAAATAAAGGTTGTATCCATGGAAACAAATACTGTTAATTTTTCATAATAGCCCTAGTGTTCTTATGAAGAAAATAATAGCCCTGGAGCGTTATTTTGTATCTAAGATACCTTAAAATAGAGTCATCAATTTTAATTAATGTACTGGTAGGACATAAATATTATAAGAGTTGAGACAAGTCGGGAATAGATGCTGATTGGTTGTGATCCAATGCGCATGCGCAGTTTTGTCTGAAATTGCGCCAGATTTAAGTCCTATAATACTGTAGAAACCAGTTCTGAGAATGTCACATTTGACAAATTTTTATTTGACTTTAGGTCTAACACTGACTGATGCAAATGTATTAATATGTGTTCCATTTCTACCTGAAAATAGTTGTTTAAATAGCATATCTTGCAGAGTTGTAAGTATGTATATGAAATTTACTTAAAAATTAGTTACCTAAATGGTACAGTTTTTGAAATACGGGTTGTTGCATTTTTCGTTTCAAAAGTAGATTTGAACGGGGCTTTATATCCATTGACACAAATTCCCAAAAACGAGAAGCAAAGAGCTGAATAGTTCAAAAATATAAACTGAATATTCACAAGTAGAACCAGACCCGGTGGGAAAAAGTGCGTCTGGGTGGCAAACGAAAACTAAAATCCAATGCTGTATCTACTTCGTTTACGTTGTCCCAACTCTTTCTAAAAGATTACTTATGCATGATCCGTAGTACTCGTAGATACCTACCAGTGTAGTTTTCATAAACTCTTTAAATTAACCTCTTTTGATATTGTCAAAATGACAAGTAATTAAATCCATAGGTGACACATACTAAGAAAGACAACTCTGGCCTTGTATGCTATCATTTATTTTTGGAACAGTAATGGCGGCTGACATTTGCGTTGTCTCAACTCTTTTACTATATAGGAACTCTAGGTTAGGTTTATCGTTCTAACAATGCTTCTGATATTATTGCAGAATACGTATTGAGGTAGATTTTACGTTTTAAAATAGTTAAATATTTCCGCTCAGCATATAATTGTGATACTATCGGTTTCTTAACTTCTGCAGAAGAGATGCTGGTTTTATATGAACTTCATGCTGACATTCACGAACTGAAAACAAAAATTTTATTTCCAGTCGATATTTATTCTGTATGCTACTTTTTGTGCTGTACATCCACTTAGATCCACAAAGATCCAACACAATCCTGTTTTTTTATAATGTAACTTTTACAGCTATTACATCGTATTATTTTAAATTAGCTTAACTAACTCAAATATGTTAGTAAATACTATACCGATAGGGCCACAATTATACAGGGTGTAGAAATGCTTGACGCACCATAGGGATTTCAATGGTAATTTTTTCATATGAAAATATTTGCTTCCCTAATTATTTTAGAGCAAACTTGTATGGAAGTGTTTTGTAGAGAAAAAAAATCTGTATCCATTTATGGCAGCATTTGTCATTTTACATTTCGGAAAACCGAAAATTTAAAGCAATAAAATTACCATTTTTAGACAAATCAGTTCTGCCTCGAAATTATTGACGCATCTCAAAGCATCAACAAATTAGTTTGTTGTTTATTTGTTTGCATCTGTCAAATGTAGCGGCAACCACGGCACTTATTGCACCTGATCTGCTTCCAGCATACCACTACTTCACAATTTGCACCGATTTTTGAAAAAATTATAATTCTACTTTCTTTCATTATTAGGTTTTCTGACGTAAAATGACAAAAATGACAAAAATGATGGCATAAATGGATGCAGAATTGTTTGCTCTACAAAAAAACATATTTACAAGTTTGCTCTAAAATAATTAGGGAAGCAAATATTGTCATGTGAAAAAATTACCATTGAAAACCCTATGGTGCGTAAAGAATTTCTACACCCTGTATATAACAGCAATGAGATAACATGAACAAGAAAATAACACGTATTGCTTGGGTAAGAAAGCGATAAACATAGTAAATATTCGAGTATGCATGGCGCTTATTTTAATTATGACATAAGTGAACTAAACATGCCTACTAAAATAATTTTGTTGTTCATGTTATCTTATTGCTGTTATATATAATTATGACCCCTTCCGTATTACAAATATTGCAACTTTCCTTAAATTTTATTATATAAACGGTCTTTAATAATTCGTTCATACCTAAGTAACATGGACGGTGGTTCAGCTGCAAGGATATAAAACTTATTCATTAGGAGAGCAAATAATTCCATAGTACGTAGTCATGAACCGAGGGTACAGGTCACCTACATAGAAAATCAAACAGTTAAAACTTATTAAATTTACAACCTGAATTAGAATATGCCCAATTAGATGAAAGTAACAGATCTGTAACGTTTGCACGCCAGGTATAATAGTTTACTTTTAATATTGTCACTGAATGTCAAAAAATTTCTTGATATTTCAGAAGTTTTGATGGTTGATAATTTCAAAACTAGAGCACGCTACTAATCGTATTTGAGCATAGATAAAATAAAACAAATAGAACGCAAGCTCCCTATACATTTTTGAGATACAGCGCCATCTGATGCCTTGGTGACGGTTCAAAATCAGAGCCTTCTTGATTTGTACTTGATCTTTCTTTGATTTTTTTAAAATTTTTGTATAAATTAATAAAAAATTTAAAACATCAACACTACTTTCGATTTTTTATTTTCAGTCGTTTTTTATACATTTCTGCTTCTTTTGTATAAATGTTATTCTTAAATACTACTGTTCTGGCATCTTTACCACTTAAAATTAAATTTAACCCCTTAATATAAGTAAATACGGTTAGAGTAACTATCTTACCTAAAATTTCGTCTTCAATTGTATTTTTATTTCGCAAGTGAAAGAAAAATTAACATGATGTTGAACTACTGTTAAAAGTTTGTTTTTAATATTATCGACCGAAGTTATGTTACTTAATACAATTTTGGAAATATTATAAAT
This sequence comes from Agriotes lineatus, assembly GCA_940337035.1. Classification (NCBI taxonomy): domain Eukaryota; kingdom Metazoa; phylum Arthropoda; class Insecta; order Coleoptera; family Elateridae; genus Agriotes; species Agriotes lineatus. Next base: position 60,237,816 of record OW679196.1, read on the forward strand.
TATTAGTATTTTTTATAAACTCTAAATTGCAATATCCCAACTTTCGATTTTGGGCATTATACCTTCGTTGGTTGATTAATTTGTGACACTGATCATTTTCTGAATATTTACTAATAATTTGAGATTTACATTCTTGGCAATTTAAATTTTTTAATGTTTTGGAAATACAGCCTGATACGTAGCCTATAATCGATTGACGTAGTTTTTTTTTTCTAATTCAAATTGTTGTTGTTCATTTTGTCCACTAGTCCACGTATATTAAATAAATCGGGAATATTTGTTTCTTCACAGTTTGTTCCTATTGATTTTGATCCACAGAAATTTCGAATCAGAAGTGATTTGAAGCTGTCTCGAAACTGTAAAGCTGTTGGAGTTACAGCTCGATATATTTGGCTTCTAATTCTTCCAAAATAATTTTCTATAACGTCCGAGGTAAAAAAAACTTACATTTGCCGCCATCTATTAATAGTATATTATATCATGAGGGACTAAAGTGCACCATTTAATCCCGCGAGTGGAGTTTGTTGCCTCGAGGGCGAAGCCCGAGGGGAATAACCACTCAAGGGATTTAGGCACTTTAGTCCCGAGGTATATACGCTATTTTTTGCACTTTTGGGAACATTATCATCAAACATTTCCAAAATTTGGAATCTGCCAATTTGGAAAGTGACAATTATAATTTATTACAAACTGAATTGCAGCAGGTCCTGGATAGCCTGAATCAGTTGGCAGTACTGAAGTGTATTGTCAGTATATGTCAAATTCGAGATTTGCAGGTTAAGTTTTACGTCCGTGTGTGTCAGATGACAAACAAAACCTAACCTACTAACCTCGTGTGTACATAAATTTACCATAGTTACGGTATCATTTTTACTTTAGTCCCTAGGGATTAAATGAGTTACGTTAGTCCCTAGGGATTAAATGATCTACTTTAGTCCCTGTTTACGGGGACTAAAGTATCAACTTTAGTCCCGGAAGTGCAAAAAATTTTGTATAAATCCAAAAATCCTTCTAATGTTTTGATCCAATTCTTTAAAGAAGGGGGTACTGTTTTTTTCTCACTATTGTCTACAAAGTACATATTGCTTAAGTGTTTAACTGATTCCTCCCAAAATTTTGTGTGGCCCGAATTTTTGTAAACTCCACCAGAAAGAGGTTTCCCGCAGCGTGAACGAAGTGTCCTTCCATTCACACTATCAAAGAGTTTATCAAAAAATTTGATTATTTTTGCAGTTCCCAAGGCTTCCTGCTTTAGGTTGGTTCCACCTGTTAAATACATCTGTTAGGTTATTAAAAACAATATTACTAACACTTACCACTTTCAACTAATGGCTTTATAGTTGAAGCTATAAAATGACTCAAAACCTGAGTTGCATAGAACACCTTCATCTTTTGGACCCGTAACTTTGTAAAGTGCTCTTAGTTCACCACACTCTGCTTGATTAAGATAAGCCCAGATGATATCATCCCATTTTGCTGTTAAAATGTCTCCATCCTTTCCCAAATCAAATTTTTTGTTAGCATATTGTTTCTAATCCCTTTAATCAAATGTGGATCAACTAATGGTGTAATATCTTGATCCTGGAGTATTACCTTTCGTTCTATTTGTTGATTGCGTTGTTCATAAATTTTGATTGACTCTTTCACCAACATATTTACACCTGCTTGGTTTGTTTGGCCTTACGTGTCATACAATACTTTGTAGCCGATGAAGAAAATGCAAAATAAATAGGTTGTTCCCATTTTTTAAAGAGTCCGAGGAGATAAAACACAAGAACATGGTCAGCAATTTCTAAACTCTGATCGGGGCCGAAATCTTGAAAACCATAAAATTTATCTGTACGTTTGTCATAATCGATGTGTGGCATTATGGACATTTCATCGAAATTCAAGCTACAAACTCTGTCTCTTCCTTTTAAATTCAAAGCAGAGCCCCTTAGATTGTCAAATAATAATTTACTGAAACCGGGATTGATGGGAACCTTATTCAACATTGACATAATTGTTTGTCGAGTGGGAAGTGCAAAAAATTTTCTCAGTTCTGAATAACCGGTTCCAGACTGTTTATAGAAGACTAGAGCCAATATTTTTTCTTTGGTAGTGTACCTGCGTCCTCTTGGTTTTACATTTTTTTTTCTCAGTTGACTTAGACAAAAATTGATAGCATCCTGCCCTAACACTTTACTTTTCCATTTTATTTCAAATTTTGTGAATATTTTTAAACGTTTACGATAGAAAGCGGCTCTTTTTTGTTGTGTTTGCTTGAATTTGAAAGATTTGTAAACCTTATTTGAAGCAGCTGTTTGGGAAAAACTCGTATTTAGAAGATTTATGTCGACACTTGAAGTTTGGGGATCGGTATATTATTTAGGTCAATAGGTAACATCTTATCTCCTAGTACCATATCGTCCTGGTTATTTGTTTCTGTTTTGGTATTCACATTTTCTAAAGGAAATAAGGAAGTTGTTTTTTATTTTAATATTTAGATAAATATTTCTCAGAGTTACCACATGGTATCTGTAAACTAGGTACAGCCGTAGTCCAAAGTTTGTTATTACCCACATAATCAGAAGTTTTAAAATGTAGTCCACAAACCTTGTGAGATTTATAAACTTTCACAGGATCTGTGGAGAGCAGTGAGGGATTTCCAATTCGCCGTAACCATTGTCTAAATCGGATGAGATCTTTTTGAAGATTAGGTAATCTGTGCTTTGTAGCACCAGTATTAAAACATTGAATTGCTATTGAATTGCAAAACTATGACAGAATATTAAAATTTTTAAAGCATTTGCGCTCTCTTACGGTTTAGTGACGGTGCTCGAAAAAACAATGTATATGGAGTTTGCATTCTATATGTTTTATTTTATCTATGTATTTGAGTTAGACAGAGACAACCCCGAATGCGACGTCCTCATAGAGACTTTGTTCCTATAGATTTAGTTGGCCTTGAGAAAAAGTCGCTGCTGCTGACATCAGTGATTTGGAAGCAAAATCTATAGCATAGACATGAACCACAGCAAAGCCTTCCCATGAAGCTGAAACATCTATATATAGAAGTTTAGTGATTTGTGGTATTCACCACGCAGTGTGTCCACTCGGTATGCTTTAACTAATCCGTTTTCAAAAATGATTGATGCTCGACACTGAAAGGTAATAGAGTCTAAAGATAATGAATGGAAAAACGATCATTATAGTACTACTGTTATTATCAAAAACAAATGTTTCAAAAATTAAAATGAAAAATGTAAGTATGGAGTTAAAAGAAGAAGCAGCAAAATAGGATAGTGGATTTTTTTCAGAATTCGTTTGTTTGGGTTTGAAGAGAATTCACACTGCATCAGTAGCAGTGCCAGTATAAAATGGTTTTCAAAGAAACTAGTAACTGAAAGGCACATATACCCAGATAAATCTCCTGAAGATGCAAAAGATTATTGTCAGGGCGATTGTAAGTGGCGAGAAGTGCAATGTGTTCGTACATGAAGGCGATTCAACATGTAGTATACGGAACTCGAGACATTCAAAACAGGAATAGCCAAAATAATTGTTTTGCAACTTACAGAAGACCTTAAAAACGAAGATCGTAACTGATCATTTTTATATTTCTGGTCCACTTCTCTTGAGTTTACGTAAATAGATAATGAAGGCTACTTTCATATACGAAAAAATGGTGTAAAAGAAATATTAAAATTGGGTTATAATACCCAGGTGGAAAGATGCCAGAGAGGTGCAATTTCTAAATATTAGGCAAGTTTTGTAAATTAGCCCACCATAAAAGTTCAACAAAAGAGGAGGAAAGATACGCAAGCCTCCGTGTTGACATTAATATATACGTACCTGATCAAATGCAAGCTATGGTTTTCCTGATCGTGTAAACTGGCCTCGTAAGAATACTTGTGGATACAGCAATAAATCTTTTCTTAAAGCCATCGGATATGCGTTACTAATCTTTTAGTGTCAACCGAGGTCTTAGGAAAAAAGAACACATCAAGATTTTTATCTACGGTACATAAACATTAGCTTACATGTATATTGAGCGTTTACAATTTTTAACTTAAGAAGCTATAAAAACATTCTGAATTTTGCCATTTTAATTATGCTTTAACGATAACTCCCGATCAATTTAGAAAGTGTCTTCAATAAGCGACCTCTTACCATAAGCCTCGTGGTTATAATAGCAGATAATAATTATAACATATTTATTAAAGTGAAGTAATTAATAACAGAAACAATAATTTATCTCTAAACTGATGTAGCACTGTAGCTACTCGAGTACACTATCGCTATTCAAGCTTATTTTGCTTCACCCCTTTGATACAGCGTCGACATTGGGCATTCTAGTCAGTACACGTGCTCTTTATTTATAACCTAAATTTCAGCATATTTTACACTTTTGGAACAAACTCATAAGTTTATTAAAAGCCGGTCTACAATAATTAGTTGGAAAATCATTTATTCACTAATTACAAGTTTTAGTAACAGTTTAGAACCGCAAGATTACAAAGCATATTTCGATTTTACATGTCACAAAACGTCAAAATTTGACAATTAAAATTTTGCAGAACCTTCTAGGGCCAAACGTCAGTAATGTCGCCAACACGTTTTGCGTACAAGCAACAGTACACCCTCTTAAATTAGAACTCTTCATCTTCATTCCCACCACACTCGTAGTCCACCGTGTCGGCAGCGACCTCATCATAGTCCTTTTCCAAAGTAGCCATGTCCTCTCTGGCCTCTGAAAACTCTCCTTCTTCCATGCCTTCACCAACATACCAATGAACAAATGCGCGCTTGGCGTACATCAAGTCAAACTTGTGGTTAAGACGGGCCCAAGCTTCTGCAATCGCTGTTGTGTTGGAAAGCATGCATACCGCTCGTTGAACTTTGGCCAAATCTCCTCCAGGTACTACTGTGGGCGGCTGGTAATTAATGCCTACTTTAAATCCCGTGGGGCACCAGTCGACGAACTGAATTGTTCGCTTGCCCTTGATGACACCGATGGCAGTGTTGACGTCCTTGGGAACTACGTCGCCTCGATAAAGCAAACAGCAGGCCATATACTTTCCGTGCCTGGGATCACACTTAACCAGTTGGTTGTTCGGCTCAAAGCATGCATTGGTAATGTCGGCCACGGTAAGCTGTTCGTGGTAAGCCTTCTCGACCGAAATAATTGGAGCGTACGTCAGCAGAGGAAAATGAATGCGAGGATAGGGCACCAGGTTCGTCTGGAACTCGGTGAGATCAACATTAAGGGCACCATCGAAGCGAAGGGATGCTGTGATCGAAGACATAATCTGGCTTATTATTCTATTCAAGTTAGTATAGGTTGGTCGTTCGATGCTCAAATTTCTTCTGCAAATATCATACACAGCTTCATTATCCAACATAAATGCGCAGTCTGAGTGCTCCAAAGTTGTGTGGGTGGTTAAAATTGAATTATAGGGTTCGACAACTGCTGTTGAAATTTGTGGAGCAGGGTATATGGCTAACTCTAACTTGGACTTCTTGCCATAATCAATGGATAACCTTTCCATCAGCAAAGAAGTAAAGCCTGAGCCTGTGCCGCCGCCAAACGAATGGAAAACTATAAACCCTTGAAGGCCGTAGCAAGAATCTGCCAACTTCCTAATACGGTCCATGACTTTGTCGATTATTCCCTTACCAATTGTATAGTGGCCGCGTGCGTAGTTGTTGGCAGCATCCTCTTTTCCAGCTATAAGTTGTTCAGGGTGGAATAAGTGCCTATAAGTTCCCGTTCGTACTTCATCCACTACCGTTGGTTCTAAATCGATCAGAATTGCTCGCGGGACATGTTTTCCAGCTCCGGTTTCGCAAAAAAAGGTATTGAAACTGTCGTCAACGTACGTGTTCAATTTATTAGCTGGGAGGTGTCCATCTGGTTGGATTCCATGTTCCAAGCAGTACAGTTCCCAGCATGCATTGCCAATTTGGATGCCAGATTGGCCAATGTGAATTGATAGAACTTCACGCTGAAAATTATAACAATTAGTATATGAAAATAGCTTTCTGCAAACGTACCATGTTGCCCGAACTGCTAAATTTTGATCCCAAACAGTAAAAGTCGAAAATTAACTGTAAAATTTCGCACTGCGCACGCAACTATTTACATAATTTGTACTTTGACAGTAAACAAAACAATTTGTGGTTGTTATGGTTCTTGCCAAATCTGAGCCCAAAAGTAGGCTACGTACCGTGCATAATCACAATAGTCCATCCGCCGAATTTTCGTTCTCTTCGCCAATATCGGAGTAATGCTCAATGCTACATTTTGTATTTTTTGCATAAAAAATGGAAACTGCCAACACACTCTGTCGGTCAAGATAAATGGATAGAGCAAAGCTTAACATGTTTTAATATTTAGAATTAGTCCGTTGTATTTTTGCAACAAATTACAATAGAGGAATAGTTCTTTTTTTAATTGTTTCAGTTTCCTCTTTTATTACTCGTTCATTCGTTTATGAAAATTGTATTATATCTCCGCCTTGTCTTTTTGCTCCTTTTATGTAAGCCGTATCTGGGCTAGTTTCTGCCGTGTATGCAATTGCAGTTGTAGGTCTTATGAAGCTCTCAGATATCTTTGTCTTGGTCTCAATCCCGAGATAGTTGGTTTTCCAAATCTTGTAATTGGGGCTGCTAGAGTCGTTCTCTGATCTCCCTTTCCAGTTGTGTACAGCATGTTATGTTTGCCCTAAGATATTTTATAATCATACTTGGTCCACCGTTTGACCAGAAGTAACTGCTTTGCATCATATCGGCCCTTTGAGATAACCATGATATGTGGTATTATAGATTCTTGCATTATTTAAACGAATATTTAGGTTAAATGTTTTATTACGATATTACATTCATATTCATTATCGGCATCTCTTTTGGTCCTGCTGATTTATGTTTCTTGTTTTTGGCGGCTGCTTCTGGTATTTCATTTTCTGTCATTGTTATATCTGTATCTTTAATGCTACTATACTCGTTTCGACATTCAGTTCTTTGGCTACAATATTTGCAGAGCTCCGCCTTAATCAGTTGTTTGAATATATTGAGTAAATAATCAAATACTACTACCGGCCCCAAGACTGAGTAGAGGAGGGGGGTTCTTATATTTTTTTTATAACTCTTTCAGTATACAATCTGTCCTTCTTGAGGGTTTAAGCAGTCTAAGCTGCCTTACAAGAATCTTGCGTAAATGGATTTCAGCGAGCCCTCTCCATACAAAAGTTTCTTAAATAAACAATAACCATTACTTAATAAGAGTTTTGACATAATAAGTGGTAGGTATATGAGATTAATCAAATCGAGTCGGCAAATCTGAAGTTTTTTCAGCCTTCTTGGTTCCCTGTTTTCAAGCATTAAAGTATGAACGAGTTCGTTTGGATGAGCACTAAGTGCGCCTTTGTACTTTTTGTGTAATTTTGTATTTAATTTTTCACTATCGGAACACTCAGATCACTCAGTATAACTCTATTAGGCCCGCACCACGGCGCTTTAACAATCACACGAAGCACTTTATTTTGGAAGCGTTCCAACATCTACACGTTGGACTTGCTCTCTGTTCCCTATAGAGATATTCCGTATGTCTAGATGGGCTTGAGGGCTACTTTATGAATTAGCATTTTATTACTTAGCGACAGTTTAGAGCTTCTTCTAATTAGCCAGTAGAGTTTGCTAAGTTTAAGTGCCAGTTGCTTACGCTTGGTAAAGATGTGAAAGTAATATGGTGGGATTTAGGTTTATTAACTTGTACTCTCCAGAGTTTGAGTTATTGTTGGATTTTATTTAGGTGAGTTTATAAGTATCTGGATGCAGATTCAGGTTGTAAATGAGACGCTGTGTATAGTAAGTAATGTAAATTGCCTAAAACACTGCTTTGAGGCACTCCAGAGAGAATCGGTAGCTTCGTCCTTATATTTAATGCAAAACTGTCTATCAATCAGGTAGGACTTGATAATAACATATATTTGGCTGGGGAATAATTTTCTAAATTTGAAGCATAATAATTCATGCCAGACCTTATCGAATGCCAGCGAGGAGCAGCGAGGAGTCTAAGAATCCAGCAGAGAAGAATCTCTTGCCTTCAAGATCACAGGTGAATTTGCTCAAATATTCCGTGTTGGTTGCGGAAGCCAAATTGGTGATTTGGGATAATCTCTTGTTCGTCTAATATAGGCTTTATTCTCAGCAGGATTAATTTTTGAAGTATTTTCGACAGTATAGGAAGAATAGAGGATCATAGCTATCTGGGATATTTTCTAAAGGCTTGGGAAGTGTCCTATTCTCAGTATACCATTGAGTACGACTGCGGATTGCTTTATCGGGCAATTATTTAACACGTTGTCCGGTTATTATATCATAATCTGGGGCTTTCTTGGAGTTGGTCTTATAACCTATCAGTTCTAGTACTTCTTTTGCCGTAAACTATTTTAGTGGTAAGCACATTTGGAAAGAGGATTCAAGGAAGTTGTTAATTTCACAAGGTGTTAAAGAAAAAAGATAGTAAACATTAATGGGTAATAGTACTTATCGAAATAATATAAAAAGTTCTTACGAAGGTCCAAAATAGTAATTTAGGATACAATTGCGTAAAGCTAGTCTTTAGTCAGGAGTGGGGCAGAGTTAAAACGCGAGCCCCGCGAGTGGCTAAAGATGCTTTACGCATGTGTATTGTACAATATTTTATCTACTATAGAATCTAGAAAACACGGTAAATATAAAAAAAATATATTTAAATGTAAATTACGATTACTAGCAAACGGTCGTAATTTTCCGTGGGTAAAAATTTTAAAACGCGTTGCTATTGACGACGTGCCTAATGAAATCTTTTAAACACGTTGCTACTCACTACGTAAACTAATAAAATCATGTTAATAAACAGTCGTTTTACAAACTGAAAACTGCCAACTAAAAGTCAGTTTTACACACTGTCGTAGATAAATGTGTTTTAACGCAGTTACAGGCTTGAGAAGGGTAATAATTGAACAATAGTTTTATTTAATTTAAACTGAACAGTTGATTATTGGTACATCCCAATCACTCCCGGAGGTTCTTCAACCATGAGTTACGTCTTTTTCCTATGGATCTCTTCCCTTTGATTTTTTCCTGTATAATGACCTGAAGTAGCTGATATCTCTTTCCCCTCATAATATGTCCCATATATAACAGTTTTCCTCTCTTAACTGTCAGTAACACTTCCTTTTCCTCATTAATCCGTCTCAATACTTTGTCACTCTCTCTACCCACGAAATCCTCAGCATTCATCCTGTAAATCCATAGTTCGAATGGCTCCAGTCGTTTTTCATCGGTCTTTTTCAACGTCCATTCCTCCATTCCATAATATAGTACTGACAATAAGTAGCATCTCATCAGTTGTACTTTTATCTCAAGGTTTAGATCTTGCCCGCAGAAAACCCCTTTTTATTTTCGTGAATAAACGTCTTGCCTTTTCGATTCTGATTCGTATTTCTGGAGAACTGCTACCGTCTTCATTAAAGGCTGTATCTAAGTAGTTATATTTTCTACCTTTCAATAGGTTGATTATTAACATATACATTGCGGTTATCTTCAGTTGATTTTGTTATCAGCATATAATTTGTTTTGTTTATATTTAGCGATAGTCCATATTCTTCACTTATTTCGACAGTTCTATTAATTACCGCTTGTAAGTTTTCCAGTGTTTCTGCTAAGAGCACCGTATCATCGGCATACCTTAGATTATTTATTGTGATGCCGTTAATTTTGATACCTTTGGACTGGTTATCGAGTGCTTTACTTATTATGTCTTCTGACCGATCGAAGAGAATTCGTATTTAATTAAAATAATACAAGTAAAGCAAGTTTGGCATATCTATGCAATTTTGTATGCTGTATTAGATGACCATGGAAAAAGTTGGTATATATTTCAGAAGGGCTAGTTTATGCTTGGGTGGAGAGATGTTTTTTATCGTAACGTTTTACAGTCAACATTTTAGTCACTTCTAGTTGTTTTGAATATATAACCAAAATTTACTTAAACGTTGACTTTTTTAACACCCTGTATATCCCGGACCTAACTAAACCAAAAAGAGAAACCGAAAATGTGAATAACAACCTGCGGAATACACACGATAGTACCAATGACAGTAATAAACTCATACTGATAGGAGATCTAGATGCAATAATAGAAACGAAGAGATACCCCAAATTAAGCAAAGGTTCATTGAACCAATGAAAAACAAAAACGACGAACACCTAATTGACTTAAAGAACAATATAGAGACACACAACCTAAGGACAAAAAACTGTTATTGATTATACAGAGTGACTTTCTGCCACAGTTAATTTTGAAAAAAGTAATAGTTAAAAACCAAAGAAAGCTGTTTTATGAATGTCATATGACATCTTCGTTTTGAAAAATACCGTAAAATAGATTATACCAATGCTGAGACGACTGATATGGTATTAATTCCTGAAGTGCCTGTGGGAATGCTGTACTTCCTCGAGATTAGTACTGTGAACGTTTCCCTCGACGGAGACTGCTTAACATGCGAACCTTTGTGAGTATGGTTCAACACTTCGAAGATTTTGGATCCTTTGCAATGGACAAACTTAATATTGTCCGGAAACGTGAGACCCCAATCCTCAATGCTGAAGAGGAGATTTCGCAGGAAGTGGAAAACTAGCCTCAAATAAGTACAAGACGTCTGGCTAATCAGATAGGGGTATCCCAGTTTGCAGTATGGAAAACTAAAAGAACAAGCACTACATCCATTTCATATTCAAAAGGTCCAGGCTCTGAAACCAGAAGATCTACCTCATCGTGTTCATTTTTGCGAATGGATTCAACATAATCGAGGTAAAAATCCAAATTTTGTGGCCAATATCTTAGCTACTGCTGAGATTTGTTTCTCGTGAAATATGAGTCGTTGGAGATCATCTCATAGGTCCCTACGTTTTGCCCAGACGGTTAAACAGTAATGGTTACCTCGATTTTTTGGAAAATGTTCTACCAGAGTTGCTAGAGGAAGGCAGAACAAGCTTTATCTCCATGATGGCGCTCCAGCTCATTACGCTGCAAAAGTGACGGCTTGGATGAATAACTTGTTGCCAAATCTTTAGATAGGCCGTAATGGACCGATCTTGGGGCCCCCCAAGCTCGCCTGACTTAAATCCTTGTATTTTTGCATGTGGTCACATTTAGCATCTTGTTTACAGTACTCCAGTCGACACAGTTGAAGAACTCCAGCAACGAGTTAATAATGCTACATTGCAGATTCGTTAAAGTGCTAGAGTTTTTGAACGCTTTCGGAGGACTTTATCGCGCCGTGCGGAATCTTGTATTGCCAATCATGCTGGGCGGCATCCTTAGCGACTTGACTTGAATTTTTATGATTTAGTTTTCCACAATCACAAATAAAACGTTTCGTTCGTTGTTAATCTTTTGGTCTTTTTAATTCCAATCAGCTTTTTATCATTAATTCATAAAGGGCAGAGCGTTTCTTTGCAGGTACTTTTTACTCTGGTTCAACTGGTCACCTCTCATAATTCAAAACAAATATGGCAAAAGTCGAGGACCGAAAAATGTCGACGGAGTAAACAAAATGTATGACTTTTTTACAAATTCCGTAAGATGTAAAGTACCTCAGTACATCAAGCACGCATGATCCAACGCAGGAATTAAAAACACAGACAAAAGCGCAAGTAGATTTGGATGTCGGTATGCTGTAAGCAACAACAATTATATTCGAACGGGCAGTGAAGTGAGGATATATAAAACATGTGTACAACCGATAGTGACGTACGTAGTCGAAACAAGGGTAGGTACGAACAAAACTAAAAGCATGATAAGAACATCGACAATGAAAGTATTAAGAATTATAGCAAGAAAGCACACAGAGATCGAGTAAAAAATGATGAGCTAAAAAGAATATAAGGAGTGGACGACTTGCTCAGATGGGTAATAGAGAGAAGGCTCTACTAGTACGACCATGTAAAGAGTATAACGAATAACCGACCACCGTAAAGACCCCCGAAAAGGTGGAGAGATAGTTAGCAATCCACATTTCAAGAGAACTGAAAGTTTACATTCAAGGAAGAAACAGACCATGAGGTCCAATTACAAAAAAGGAAGTTATCTAATGACATCGCGGTAAGATCCGAACAATTAACCTTTGCCATCATTTTCAATAATAGCTGTCTCAACATTATATGTGCTTACAACTTCCCAATAGATATTCAACCCATCTTAATGAAGTATTTAAAGAACAAATGCCAATTTTAGTAAACCGTAATCTGGAAGCAACCAAAATGTAGGTGGTGTTTGCAATATTTAAACCGAAAAATTGGCAGTGGTTATGATATTGAATAATTATTTGGGGCCATTTCTTAACCCACCACGACTACAGGTCACGATAATATATCAAGAGCACTTAAGAAATTGTACAACTACTATCAAAATTAGAAATCAACCATGTAACCATCAATACTACTGATGGTATTGAGGAAACTATAAGCAAATCCACAATAACAATTCAACTATTAAATTTATAGCTACCAATGTATACTTCAAATTTAATAAGCAACGTGACATTAGCTGAGGCCAAAGAGCAGAATGTTAAAATCAGATGAGACAACTTAAACAAGTATTAGATAACTAAGATATATTGAGACACGTCAATCTTATCATTGATAATTATTTACATCAATCTATGGTTTAAGACTAAACCATTATTACAAATTAATAACGATACTACTGCTTTCGATCGATAATACGGAATAAATAGTGACCTTAATGATAAATGAGCAGTAGTTTTTCCAATGTACTTACTGTTTTAAAATCTTCTGCGTGCAATTACTGTCTGAAGAACGATAGTAAGCAGCTCTAGAAAATACTCAAAGACGTTTTGAAGGTCATAATGATCAGTTGTTCAAAATATTCGTAAAATCCTTCTCCATACCCATATGTCAAAAGAGCCAATCCGACGTCGATCAGCCTCGTAAATAGTCTACGTTTTAGCAGCATACAAGAAAATCAAGATAACCCGACAATGGAGGCACCTTGTGTTTGTGTTTTTGTTGATGCTTCTGCCGTACCATCTTATATTAGTTCAGTACCTTGTTGAATTTCAGTTTTACGCTTCTCCGAGAAAGTACTCATAAATCCAACCGACGCCGACGGTGACGAAGATCACTTTTTGTGCTATACATCTGTATACATGTTACAGCCAAATTCCCCTTATATAGGCTACTTGTGATTTCTATTAGTATGGCCCAAGATATGTTTCCACTAATGTTTTTGAAAGCTTTCGACAAATCAAGTGTATATGGAAACATAATAAGTTGGACAAGTAGAGTATTTATGTTTGTCTTACATCGCCGCATTTAGCAAAAGCAGCTATCCCAAGATATATTTCCATGCTTAATTTTTGTCTCGGTTATCTAACTCGCCGAAAAGTGTGTTTGTTGTTGTTATGTTCCGAGGGTGCCTTTGGCTCGCTGAATAAATATTTTATTTTCCTTTCCGCAATTCGTTTATGTTTGCTTAATTAACCGGCTATATTGTTCTTAAATTGTGTCTGTTGAGGCTTTGGGTATTTTTCTGTCCTTGACCTTCGTAAGCTTGTTCCTTGTAGCGCAAGGTTATTTAGGACTTCTTTAAATTGCTTAGGTCTCTCTGGTGGTTTGAATGAAAGGGTGTTTCAGATACATTATGTACGGTTTTCTTTGACTGTGAAGCGGTAGCGTCAGTGGTACTGCGCGAAAAGTGAAAGTTTGTCTCTTAGATGTATTGGTGAACAGACCGCAGAAAAATACTCGTCGTTATCGACTTTTGCGGCACTAAATAAATATATACAAGACTTTGTGGAGCGCTATCGTGCCTAGAACTTGCTGCTCACCTTTCATTTATAATTGTAACATTACATTTCACATCAATATAAAAGCATCCAACATTGTACAGGTTGACAACATTTTTGAAATAAACTAGACTAGAGTGCGAACTTCACATTCAGAAATTTTCCTACATTTTAACCTCTCAGCTTATATTGAGATGAAGAAGAACAACAGCCGAACAAGTAAGTACAAAGAATTGTGAGTAAAGTCAATAGAGTCCTAAAATGACAAAATGTATTGTTTTCTATGCACAAACCACAGGTATTGGACTATACTAAAATTGATCTTCAATAAGAATTATTGTCTAGTCAAACACTAGGATGAATATATTGATTTACACCCTGTTCTATATGGCGTACCCGAAGGAAGCGTTCTGGAACTAGTACTATATCTGTTATACATTGCAACACCAAGATTTACCAGGATTGCTATCTTTGCTGTTGACACATAAAGCTTAGCAACAAATATTAAATTGGAAACGGCTTTCAATACTTTAGGAAACTACTTGAATAAAATGCAACAGTAGCTTGAAACTGGGTGGATAAAGGTTTATGACAGCAATTTTGGTCATATTGCTTCCACTATGAGAAAAGAAAACTGACATTTAACTTATCATTTAATGGACACCATTTCAAATATAACGATCACGTTAATAGACTTGGGAAACATTTGAATACAAGACAGAAAACAGGGCCACAACTCTATTGGGAGCACTATCAAAACTTTGTATGGATATCATTAGGGCTAAAATATCAGAAAAAAGTGAGACCAGCAAAGAGCAGCAGAGTTCCAGGCAAAATAGCTCAAAATCAGATGCAATATTCATACTCAGCGAACACTGAAGAATTTTATGTACCAGCGTACGTAACATTTCCTAGATTTGACTAAGGCTGTCGATCGCATAAGAGTAAATGGTATCCTGGAAATGCTACAAAAAGCACATGTAAATAGACCTTCCCATAATAAAGGCACTGAATACTGACAACTTAACTAAAATAGGGGCTAACGGAGAAGTGAAGGAATAAATAGCAATGAAAACATGTACAATGTAAGGCGATAGCTTAACTCACTTTCATTTAGCCCAATCATGAATAACATAAGTAACAAAGTAAAATCAGCTGCTACTGGCTATAGCACGAGCAGAGGCGAGATTAAGGTTCTCTCTATTGCCATAAGGTTTTAAACTGGAAGTGCATGTGCAAATCTCAGCTAAAGAAACAAACTGCCTTGTTACATCGAAAGAACTAAAACGGTGTAAATTTTGAACCAACAACAAGAGTGGTGTAGAAATACTGTAACTAACCTTAGAACCATAATGTGTCTTCATCGGTGACCCGAGAAAACTCAAATTAATGTAGATAGCCTAGATTCTCAGTACTTTTCAGGTTACTGATATGACATATGCAGGCGAGTAAGATTCATTTTAAATTAGCCGAATCTAACGAAAATAGTATGGACATGGCTGAAGTGACAATAGGCTGGGCGTGTGGCTAGGAAGGGCAACAATAGGTAGACAACAAAACTGTGTAAATGGTGATCATAGGCAGAATATGCCTCCATTTCGCAAAGGATAGAGACGATTGGGAAATACTTGACGAATTTCATCTCCACCAGTGAAGAAATTATGGCTTGTAAAGACGAAGAGAAGAAATGAAAATCGTGTAACTGTCTTCTACGATGGCACGTTAAAAAATTTGCGAAGGGATTCACGTTTCTAAACGCGTTAGTTCTCTGGATTTTCATAAAAGTGATTATTTTATTCGTAGAGATTTCAACCAATCAAAAGGCTGGATTTAGTTAAGTTATCTTGTATAATTTCGATTATACAAAATCGATTATACTATAGTAACTTCACTAGGCAACGCAATACATAACTTTTGTCAACTTGATGTTATTTTCATGGAGATGACTTTCAGCTAGGTTAATTCAAACAAATCGAGCTGCCAATAAAATATTTATTTGTTCCTAATATTAAAATTTACTCACAAAATAATCAAATCGAATACAATGCATACTTCGAACAGGTTATACGTCTCAAACTTCCTGCACAATAACAAATCGTGTCAGTTTGACAGAATAATCCTCCCGCTGACGCGGTCGGACTATTTAACCTGTCAAACTGACACTCTTTTATTATTGTGCAACAAGTTATCGACATATAACCCGATAATATCGAAGTACTTATAGTATTACTTCTGAATATATTTTAGAACAAAAACTCGTTTACCCAGAGAGACTTAGAAAAATATATAAACTAATTTAAAAATTGTAAATAGAACCATGATGGGGATGATATTGTTGAAAGCGAAAATGAAGAATTTGAAGAAAATTATATTATGGAAAATGACAAGTTTGATGGAGTTGCGCCAAAAGATGTTATAATGATGATTTCGTTGGCGCCACTGACGAAAAAGTAAAAATTAAAAGAGTATATAATAAAGCTAAACAACGGTGTATTAGTGCAGCAAATAAAGTTGTTCTTTGGGCAATGTTTAGTGTTTTATGCCTCAGTGGTGCTATGAGGAAAGCTCATCTTACACTAGCTGACTTGGTCACCACAGTATTGGCCGCCGTTTTCAGCCAGAGGTGTTTGGGGTTTTGATCAATTGCTTGACGATGTTTGACGATAAAGGTACCAGACAAGTATTGTTTGAAACTAGTTAGAATGTGCGATTCTCAAACGTGTTCAGCTAATCCTTGTATTGGGAAAGAGGCTACATAAGAGCAATATTCCATTCCTACCTAATACGTCTAATATCTGACCAGACATATTCAGGGTTCAAATCGAAACTGTACAATGTATAATTCATTTAGCTCTTTGGAGGTCGCAAAAAATATTTTAAAAAATTAAGTAGGGTGGGGGTGAGGAAGAACAAACCAGATATACTAAATCAGCTACTGGAAACGAAAGGAATTATTGTCAACCCGACTATGTTTGTACACGACCAGAAAGGTGCTTGCCTAGAAAAAGTTATACGTTAAAGTTTCATTATGGTGTCATATACCACGTTGTGGCTAATGCAACATAAATTTCACGTTGTTGTTCTACGGTTAGCACTTGAGATTGCGAGTTATTGAAACCTAATAAAAGAAGCAATAGAATAAGTACATGAAATGGCAGCATTCGATCTCTGTGTTTATTCCACCCCCATCTTCTCTTTTTCTATCATTTTACTACATCATCTGTGTCAAACTTCTACTCAACTATCGCATTCATGTGAAATATCCAACTTTCAGCACTAGTTAGACAATATACACCATACGTCATTACGGGTAAAATACCGAGTGACCAGTTTTCAAAATCCAACAGAACAAAGTGCATAGCACATCCTACATTTTAAAATTGCAGCTACCTAGTAACTTGTAAGAAGGATAACGATCGTAACGAAGCAGGAAGTCATTTATCACATTATTCCACTAATTGTTACTCACTTTTTTCTGATTTAATATAATGTTTCCAGTAACACGGTCACCTGGTATAATTAGTTATTTACTATACAAGTGGGATAAGAGAATCATTAATATACGTGTGTGTAATCACACAAGTATATTAATGATGCATTACCACACATTTATTGTACACAATTTTAACTGTAACTCCCCAAAATTGAGAAAAGTGCATTAAGAAAAATGTCGGATTTGTCATTTTCAAAAATATTTTAGTAGGCAAATGCCATTATGTCATTCATTTGACACTATTTCAGTATTCACTACTACATAACTGAGTGGTGTAATGAGCTTCATTACCTAACGGAAATCGTGTCAAATGAGTGACGGAATAAGTTACTTATCCCACTGGAGTAGATAAAGTTATTTATACGGCGGGAGCTCTCAGTTCACATTGTAGTAGTACTGTAAACGGTTATATCGATTAAAGTCCGTAAGCCTAAATAACTACATTTATTAAAGTCAGTAAGCCGATATCTAGGAAATAACGGACGCGGTTGAGTTTTGTAAACCGAGGCGATAGCCGAGGTTTATAATCAGCGAAAAATGCTATTTGCGCATCGGCCGTGTGTCGTTTAAGATTTTTTGTGATACAAATTTGCCATCTCGACCCGCTCGGGCAAATTAATACGACGTTGTTGGAACGCACTAAAAAAAATCCGGAAAGAATTAATGCTCTTATGAGATTATATGTGAAAATTCTAAAATGTCATTATTATCTACTACAATTGTATTTACATTGAAATATTGTTTTTCATATCCAGGCCAAAGATATATACCAATTTTGAAACACTAAGTATGTTCTCGAGAGTTGATAAACTATTACCAACTACTTCTGCAATGATGTAATTTTTGGAAATTAGTTGAGTTGGTATTTTAACTGCATCCTTTTCATCTGTAATTGTGGAATATTCTCAGTTTCCAATTTGCAAAATAAATCTAGAGAACTGAATTATACTTTCTTTGGCATACATGTTTCAAAGCAGCTTTAAGATCTGAAAATAGTGCCGAGGGAACAGCTTTTAATGTATTGCTAAAACTTTGATTGGCTTGATACATGTTCGTATAACTCCCAGCTATTTAAAATTGTATGAGCAACATGTAAGCGTATGTTCCAATAGTTGTCATCACTGCCATAAACATGGATGGAAATAGAGCCAACTAGATAATGGCTATCAGGAACAACATTAACTGTTGTGTAAGACCTATGAGACATAATTTTCTCACGTTACTGCGGTATTGGTTATCACTTAAGGAATTTGGAAGTTGTTATAATACTCCGCTCCGAGCTCTCAGGAGATCTTTTATGATTATCAAGGACAATTATTATTATTATTAGAGCAGAATGCTTTTAGTATAGTGTGGCCACGTCCAACGAATGACAAATGAAAAATTTCCTAAAGAAGAAATATAATTTGTACCACAAAGAAGAAGAGCCAAGGGAAGGCCGAACAGGACTTGAAAAGAAGGGATTATTAAAGCGATGAGTGAACGCAGCCTAAACGAAAATAATTAGGAGAATGGAAGGGTATGAAAAATAGGAGTCGAACAAAGACGTTTCAACGATGTATGTGTACTTGTAGTCACAGGGAAAGCAGTCAACTAGCGTGTAAATAAGCACATCCAGATATTAAGGATAACCACTTAACACCTCGTTGCGTCTGAGCAATATCGATTTTCTCATAGCATGCACTGTCATTTTACATGTTTTTTACGTTTGCCTCACAATTCAGCAGGCCGTTGATTTTATATAAACGTTTAGTGCAGGTACAGTGGTCCATTGCAAAAATCAACAGCTCATCGCAGGACAACTTCGAGAGTTTACTTGTTCCACTGCTACAGCATTGCTCGCTGCTTCACTTGCGCGCTGCAGGATGTTGGCTTTTTTCCAACAATTATTTAGTGATTTGCAATTTAGGACTTTTGTGGAAGTCTACACGGTGGCTGCTTTTATTTAAAAGAATAATTTTCGAAATCGGCCTGGTGGAAGTATCAATATAGGTGTCGAAAGAAAACGATTCATTTTTTAAATACAGAAATTTAAAGATCACGTGATTCTTAACGGCCGGTAGCCGTTATAGATGACTTTCTTTTTTAAAGATTACGTGATCTTTATCAGCCGGCGGCCGCTATGATCCTTAACGTCTAACGGCTGTTATGAATGACTTTTTGCGCCTTTGCTTAGTTCAGTTAAAATACAATAACAGCATAATATTGCGAAAAATATGTAACTTTATGTTTGTTTGTTTACAAACGTGTAGGTCAGCTGTCAGAGCCTCCTCAATAATTTCACAAAGTAAGTTTTGTTCATATTACATGAAAAGTAATATTTCGCTGTTAGACATTTAGGTTTTGAAGGTAAGATGGACAGTAGTATGAACTATTGGGAGAAGCCTCTTACTGATGAGGAACTAATAGCTGCATCAAAAATGTGTGTCTGTAGCAAATTACCAGACAATGCCATCTGTAGTGACATCGAAATCGTAGAAGATGCTTCTGGATGTGAGCATTCTTATGAAACAATAACTGTACAACATCAGTTCCACTAATGTATCCCAAGAACACGAAAATGGGGAACACATTTCCAAATAAAAACTGCCATCGGTGAATCACAAAACCAGAACCGAGCAAAAAAAACAATGCACTCACATGAAAGTGTAGATAAAAAGTGGAAGAAAAAGGGTTGTTGTGAAGCCAATCTGGACTGCAAACTTCAGGAATTTACTATTGGCGATGCATTTTGGTTATGCGAAACTACTACTGATTTGTTGATAGCATTGTTAGGTATAGTAGTAGATGATTTGGTATTTCAAAGTAATTTGTATGCTACGCAGAACCACAAAACTTTGAAAAGAGCTATTGGAATTTATTGGGCATATCATTAGCTACCTAGCTGGAAACACTACTGAAGTTCTAGTGAGAATTTGGGTGTACCATTGATTGTGAAAGTAATATCCAGAAATTGATTTGAGAACATGTTGGAATATTTACATGCAAAAGACAAGCAATCGCAAGATATAGAGAATAATGACAAAACCTTCAAAGGTTAAAGTATACCAGATGACATAAGATAGAATACCGTGGTAAACATTGACGAGCTTCCGTTCTTACCCTAAACTGAGGCCGTTGCGAAATGTGCAGCTCTAAAGCTATAAAGTCTCAGCCGCAGTCTAAATGTGCCACCTATAGACCATATCTTTATTGTAATGTGAATAAATTTTTTTATTGAATATCATGAGCACTAATTACTTACATTACAATTTCAAAAATAAAAATTGCTAGATGCTGTGTTTGTGTGTATATAACCTCTTCAAATTCCCAATGGGAGTTTAAAGTCCCATGAAATATATCCATCAAGTAAGCACACTAATGTTTCCAACGCGGTAGCAGTAGTGATGGGGTTCCACAGGAATTAAGAAAGGCTCTTGATCTTGTCTGGATCTTGTCTTGAAGGAAGACAAGAAGGCGAGAATTTTCAAATTCTACGGACTTGCGTTTTCATCTTTGGGATTATAACTCATAGTACTCATAAAAAATCATATATAATAGGCCTACTACTTCCCGTATTACTCCTGAAAATAATTGAAACACTGCTTCATAACAATTTAATTACATGATACTGAAATTTAATTACAAATAATGTTACAATAAATAATAATACTAGTACCAAATAACAGCAATTAAGCAAATACGTTACTTCTTTTACATTAGCATCTTCGTTAGGTCATGAATTGAATTACATTAAACTACGAAGGAACTCCGTCTATTCGAAAAACTTCGATGAGTAATTAAGATACGAACAGATAAGTAGTATGTAACGATTGACTTCCAGGATTGGACTGTGTTATTATTGAGATTGAAGAATTCAACTTTTTGCCCACTTTCACAAGCTGCCTACAGCCGCCGGGATTAGACCCCGTCATTATTGAGATTGAAGAAACGTTGAGTACCTCACATGGTGTAACCTAAACAAGTATTTGTGTCATAATTATATTTTTTGTTGGGCCGTGGACCCTTACACTCCACTCACGGTTGCCCGACTTTCACTCTGATGATTCATGCAATGACTGACAAAACTTAGTCTATATGGGTGCTCAAACAGCAAAAGTATTGTAATATGGCTTTTTACGTGCCTTATACTCTATTGTAGTATGAATTTATATTGCCCGTTGTATGCTAGTTAGCCCAGTCGTAAAAGCACAATACCCGCTCTTACCTAAATGCAGCTAAGGGCTGTGCCAATATTGCTCTAGCTGGCCTGCTCGTGATCGCCTATAATGCTGCAATTATACATGAAAACACTGTCAGAAATAAAAACCAAACAGTTTACATGAAAAGATATATAATTCGTAAAAGAAACACCTATGCATAGAAGTATAAAAAAAAAATACACAATGTTAATCGATAAAGGTTATGTGCGCTATTAATATTAGCTTGATGGATTAGTCTAACTGCAATGTTTAAATTTCGCACTCGAATTTACTGAATCCAACCCTGACCCGGGTAGCTTGAAATCAGATGCCGCAATACGTCCACAGGATGATGTAACGCCTGGTTTTGACGCTCTGACACGGCCGGTTGCCGCTGCTTTCTGGCGCGTAATTTTCCCGGTAGAGTTATTGCGTCATTTGTTGCAATCTTCTAATAATTCGCTGGTATAGTTGTTTATAGGACTAATTCTACATAATATTCGCTCCAAATAAACTCGTACCTTTAAAAGTTCGTCTGCTCCCTTAAATCTTGCAGAGCGGCTTTTGGTGCTGAAGAATTATTGCTTTCTCGGTGTTGATGCCCAGGTAGTGGTCTGCCCTCGAAGCTGTATTTCAGCTTCAGAGTTACGAGGCGTAGATTGCTCTTAACGCAGGCCAACATCATCGTACTTTTTAATACTTGGTGTCGCATCTCTGGAGCTTTTGGGGCAAAATGCGCAGCTCGCTTATTGGCACGCGACATCCCCCAGCGCTGCTGTCCGTGCACGAGTTGCTTTTCTATTAATAAAGGCACACAACACTGTATTATCTGCTGTCCGCGCACAACCTCCCGCGTGAAACTCATATGTTTTAAATGCACAATGCATCTGATACATTGTAAGAAATACAGTTTAGTTTTATTCCTAGCAGAATAATGGTTAAATACCAAGGTTATTATTAGCTGCGTAGGTGACACGAGTGCCTAAGTATCCTGGTTTACATGGAACTCTAAGAACACGAATCAAATCGGGAACGGCTTATAAGGGCTTTGGTTAAGACCGTTTGGGTTTAGACATTTCTAAATGCATCTATATGCCTCGGAAACTGAAATGTATGTATATAAGTACTTCTCGAAGACAAAAAAATACATTAAAATTAGACAATAAAGTAGTAATCTCAAGATGCATATACTTATTCGGGTTGTGTTACATCAGTTAGATTAACAAGAAATGCCATCTTCAAGGTTCATCATTAATTTTATTAGATACCCATTACTAAGGTTACATTCTAATGTATGCAACTAAAAATAACTATTGCCGACGTGTTCGGTTATTTTGTAAATGTAAATGCAACGATATAATTAAAATATTTTGTAGTCGGTTCTGGTGCACAGGGCTAATTTTCCTCGTTTTCCACGTGTACTTTGCATAGAAAATTCGCATTTTAATCCTATGCACAACGTGAAAGCACTCTTATGAATTCCAAACACGTATCCATTAAAAGCTTTCCTATACATGAGTGTATAAGTGAAGCTTAAGAAAGTTAGTTCTGTAGTGATAAGAAGTAGGGCGAAAGGTATGGCTTCTGTATCTATTTATAGAGCACTACAAGATAAAACATTCTGCACGTTCTTGGAAAAATTAATGAGATATCGCTTTGTACCATCAAGCTTTAATTTTAAGGTAGTTCAAACAATGTAAAGCTTGCAATTTCCACAAGCTTACTGCTAGAAATAACGAGACGCAATTATGTTTTTCATGGCTATATCGTTGCATCAATTAATTCACATGTAGCAGCGTATGAAAATGGAGGAACATTTTTTAACAATTAGGATTCCAAAATCATTACGCCAATGGATATACGGCTTTGCTTTGGAAACTCAGACTGTCCTGTCGCCTTTAACACCGGGACGACGAGCTGCGTGACTTCGCTTGTGCGAGTTGTTTATTCTGGAATATCTGTTTGTGATGGAGCCTCCAGGATACCATTAAATTCCTCGAAGATTCACACAAAAGTTCGAAAGTGCGAACTCTGGCGACTTGGTGATGGGTCAGCAACCCTCTTCATTTTTAATAGTATTTGTATGGCGTTTTTATGGGTACTTAGCAGCGGCTACGTGTCCATAAAAGCCTTCGAGGTAGCAATGATGCTCAGTATTAAAAGTGTCCTATTTTCTGTTTAAGGAAATGTGAACTAGTACTGTTAGGGCAGCAATAAGGTCTTAAGTAACTTAACGCCTAAATAAAGTAAACATGATACTAATCCAAACACCCTAGTTTTTAGTGATTGAAAAACAAAACCCTTTTAACTTTTAATGTGGAAAAACATGAGTAGAATAAATAACTCTGTCATGATATCTGAAAACGGCCAGTACATTGACCTGCTTGTTACATGCAGGGAGATTTGTTTGAACTAAAAATGAAATGATGTTTAAGGAAAGTCGTTAGAATTAATTTTGGATGAACAAAGTAACTATCGTACCACGTTACGATAGCTATACATATAATATACATTCCTTGGGTGTTTGCTTATGAAGTTAACGGTATTGTATAAACGTATATTTAATCTCTCGTAGTTGAAGTCGACATAGTTTTGTGATCTTAAGAAGCATCCATTAACCAGAACTGTTTAAAATCATAGAGTTGTGAAGAATTAGATTTAACCAGAATATTACACCTAACCAAATACTCATCTTTTTATCGTTCTTTTATTTTTTATGAAACATATTTGTATTAATCCAGATTCCTTTGAGAGATAACGTGAATTCAATTTAATACTCCTCTGTATGAATCAGTTTACCTATAAAACTGACTTCCACGTATACACCTCTCCAGGGGTAAAATCGTGGTTATGTGCACTAAAACTTCCAAAACCACAGATCAAACAAACCGTGAACTTTGCTTGAAATAATTAGTTTGAGTTTGAGTTGGAATTAGCAGGGACAGAAAATAAACGTCGAAACCATATCGTCGTAATCGGAAATACTTAGAAAGTTTTCGTTTAGGTCTACCATATTGTGTTCAGCGTGCACCCGCATTAACGAATATAAATTAAAGTCTCCAAGTGGCAGCGGAAAACAGTTAAATGCTTTCAGAAAGTTGCGAAGAATATGTGAAATGGAATTGGGCGAGCCATAAATTACCTTTAACACTTATTGAGGGGATTCCGTCGAGTTATGATCAAGAAGGCCTGAACGACATTCACAAAAATTTATTTCTGTGCTATTTTCGCCCTCCAGATCGTGTGCGAAGCAAATTATGTTGGAAGTTTTCGTGGTCGTTTCCAATTAACTGTTTGAATTTCGGCGCGGACAGCATTAATCTTTCCGGTGTGGCTTTGAGAATAATGAAGGAGATTAAATGAAAATTGGATATAATTTTTTACCTAGCCTTGTTTATTTATAGAGCATGAGTACCTATCTGTTTTATGGTGAATGAATTTAACTACATGAACTGCATAAGTGAAATGATTTACCTTCTGAATTATAGCCTTTGAGCTTCTCTGACTAATGAAATAAGTAGTTGCAACTGTAAGAGGACTATTATTTTAATAATGTATCAAAATAGAAATAAGAATCAAGTAAAGCATTGTACCAAATTTTTATTCGTATTCTATTTTTCTAAATAACCAGGAGACTACATGGGCACATTTGACTAGTCGGCTAGCTAGGCAGTAGAAACGGCGTGCAGTTTTTTACAAGAATACTTAAAAAATGCAATAAATTTTGAGGGCGCCAAAGAGTCTTTGTACAACAAATATGCTGAGACAGAAACGAGAACTCATAAACTCAAAAGCAACAGTCAACCGCAATATATGTAAAAGAAGAGGATCGCAGTAACAAAATATAGTAAATGCTAATCGTAACATTGTATAATAATCAAGTATAAAAATCGCCAATGATAACACATAAAATCGTAGCCAGTACAAAGGTACTCCGGGTGCACCCAATAAACAACAAAGCTAAGATCATAGTACTAACTTAATTTCTACAAACAATAAGCAATTAAGTGTAACAGTATCTGCACATGACAACAAACCAAAAGAACAAGGGAGGGGCTGAATTTCGTTATCACGTTAATTTGGTAGCAAAATAGCAGCTTCGGAGAGATCTGATGGGTGCTCCCCGAAGAGGCTAAACGCCGAAAAAACAACTGCCCCAAAAGCCATTAAACACACGATCGAAATCAAAGTAAAATTATGGGGAGCGAGATGGAATTTCGCCGGTATCGCTAGCAGACGCAGCGAGTCACGCGAATGCCACGATCGGTACCAATTTTTCCTCCGTCTGACAGCTCACAGTACGGCATCAATTTACACCAAATTACCAGATAGCGCATCAAGGGTTCGAGCAAGGCCGAAAGCAACCACGAGGTGCTTAAAAAGTGAGGTTAACTCCGCGAGACGGCGCTCAAACTGGGTTGAATGATTTAATGTCCTCTACGAGCGTATGTTCATACAATCGTGCGTCTAGAAACCCCATCGCAATTAGAACAAAGAAGTCTGAAACATATAATTGACCCCAAGGTTGGGACGCGTATCAAAATCTCAGAAGCTCGCTGCCCATACATTCGTCTTAAATGACGTAGAACAATAAAATTTGCTTTTTATCTCCAAATCCATCCAAAGGATGCTTGCAGGTCCAAAACTCAGCACATGGGAAAACGAAAACGCGAAGTCAACGCAGCGATTTAGATCGTTGGACCACGTGCCGCGAATGGCCATGTTATATATTTTATTTATTTATTTCGCACTCAGCCAACAGTCGTTAGGCCAATTATAGGCGTCGCTGTGCATTTATGGGGACCTCCAACCCCACTAACGACTATCATGATGTTGTTATGAGAGCCGGGACCAACTATTTCCGTGACAGCCGTATCACGAGGTGCCGAGAGATGTAACCGTGGAACTCCCATCCAAGTTCTGACCAGAAAGAGAGTTGCTTAACTCTACTGATCGAACGTGGACGGTTGTTGAAGCTACACCACCCGGGATCGGGGGGGTACGTGACCTACAGTAAATTCGAATCTTATGCGTGAAGATTAAATATGTGCTTATTTCACGTAACAAGCATACATAAGGTTTACACATTACCCTTTTGCTGTGACGTAACAATTTTCTCTCTTTCTTTAACTATAAGGAACTGGTCGAAACATCAGATGGTTTATTTAATTTAATTTGCCCCATAATATTGTCAAACTCATTCTATATGAGTTACATTTTCTCCAAACTTACATCTAACTGTGAAATGAGATAATCGTTTACACTTTCTTTTTTATGGGCTCATATTAATGCTTATAACGAGATAATTTACCCTTTAATGTGCTTCTCTTTGTGGTTATAAATGCACACATAATTTCTTCCGTCATATTAACATAATCCAAGGACAAGGTAGTAGAAAATTGATGACAAACTTATTTGGACAAAAAAAATAAAGGATGGTGCTTGAGAAATTTGCCGGTTATGCTGGTTATAGTTGCCTTACCGCTCCCCTCGGCTTGGTTATATTCTAAGCGCTTCTGGTATCCTGGAACTGCAACCCCAGTTGTCGCAAGAAACGGATGGATTCTTCAATATTTGCGCTATTAATACCTTCTTCATGCGCACTGGAATATCATGCCCAATTGGAGCAATGTCGACGGCAGTGGTTAATTTTACAAATAAAATAAACTGTATTTAAAACTTTTTAATTATGTAAAAAATACAACCTATTTTGGCAAGTAACTTAGATGGTGATGTCTGACAAATTATGTCCAACTGCTGGTGATCTTCTGTCGGTTTGGGTCATCCGCACCTTCGCTCCTCTTGCGAGGAACAACGGCATTCGTTCGTAGCATGGGCATTCCTGGAAAACCAGTTAGTTATTATATTTTCCTTTCCTTCAGTTTCTATTAAAGTTACAGTAGATTTTTGCATTGCTTCACACCTTAATATTAATTTTTTATAAAAGGTCGCACCATATAATTAATGAATAAACAAATTTGTATGCCTTTATTGTTAATAACAAATTATACAAAAAAACTATCAAATAGTAACAGTACTCTTAAAGAAGAATATAGCTATATGCAAATGCATGTTAGCAGAGACAAAAATTAAAGGAAGAAGAGAATGATACTTCGAAGAATACATCTTAGCATACAGCGGCAAAGATAAAAACGAGAGCAGCAGCAGAAGAAAGATGAATGATCCATTAAAACTTCCAACAGAATATAGAAAACATTTAGTAGGTCAATCAACGAATATTATTGATATCCCTCAATATCAACAATAAGTGAATAAATATAATCAGTATGTAGGCACCGGATATGAGAAAATTAAAGTGTATGAAAAAATAGTAAAAGTGGGAGATTTGAATTCGCGCATAGGCAATCATGTAATTTTTGGGGTAAATCAGACACATAATGAAGAAGTACACAATGATAATAGAGTTTTATTGAAAGACCTTTGTTCTCAGAATAGTCTTCCAATTAATAACACCCTCTTCGGCCGTCAAATGAAATACAATACACTTGAAGAGACTGCAGAAGAGGACAATTTGTTGCAAATTATGTAAATTAGTAATAGGTTCTTCGAACCAGATTAAATATTAAACTTCAGAACACTCAATTTGTTAAACCTAGAGCAAGACCTTCTATCAAAAATAACATTAACGCACGCAACAGCAACAACCCAAGTAGTAATAGAGAAATTGAACAT
The DNA here is from genome assembly GCA_940337035.1 of Agriotes lineatus. NCBI lineage: Eukaryota > Metazoa > Arthropoda > Insecta > Coleoptera > Elateridae > Agriotes > Agriotes lineatus. Next base: position 60,266,021 of record OW679196.1, read on the forward strand.
TGAATTCTGTTCAAATAATACTACAAGAAACCGATCCCTACATTTGCTAGAACAAAAAATACTAAACAAAAGCATCAACCCAATCGAATTCATCAACTAATCATGAAAAATTAAAAGAAAATATTCAAGAAGCTGCGATGCATGCGCTCGAGACAGGTAAAATAAATCTAAACAGCACAGAATTAGAGAAAGACCCCAATTTACCCCAGAAATGAAAGAAACGTCAAAGAAGAAAAACTAGAATACCTAAACTAAAAAAGCTCCAAGAAACGAGAAGATAAAGCAAGATACATTTAACAAAAAAATTAAACAAGCTGATAAAATAAAACTGCTGAGAGTAGCTCACAAAAACTATGGAGAATAATGTACACGAAATGAATAGGATCCTACAAACCACCACAGTACAAAAAAAAAACGAATGGACAAAATCCTTCAAGAACTATACTGCATGGAAGAATATGAAAATCTGCATCTCCCAGCATCCCACCAAGCCATAACATGCACTACCTACATAAGAGAAGAATAAATAGAACTACCATAGTCACACTTAAAAATCGAAAGGCACCGGGTTTAGACGACATACACAATAAGCTCCTAGAATACGGGAGTAGTAACTGAATTGAAAAAAAAACCTTTCAGAGGATACTAAACACAGAAAACATACCAGAAGAATGGTAAACGAGCCTGACGATACCCATCTTGAAAAAGAGACGAGAAAAAGCTCCACGAATTATAGGGACATTACATCGTTGAGCTCAGTTTCATACGAGACTAGCGTAGAGAGCTTCAAACGGTATTCGTTAATATTGCATAACCTTAATCTCTTATACCGGGTGTCCGTTCTCAAAGTCGAACATAGGCGATTAACATTGTATTGAACGTTTTTGCCTATTCCTGCTCGCCAATTCAACTTACAGGGAAGGTAATGGTATCAATGGAAAGATAAAATTATTACGCATCAAATGGTATCAATAATAATATTCTAGATGCGATTTTTATTTTAAAGTACTAATTTAAAACTTGGAAATTTTTAAATATGCATGCCTTGATTTTCAAGTTCGATAGCATTTGTCAAAAAAAATTGGTAATTAGTTGGCGTAAATCAGGTATTTTCTGTCAGGGTCTGTTAAAATTATCTACAGAAAAATGAATTATTTCAATGAAGAACGAGTGAATTCACTAATGTTAATTGCCTATGTTCGACTTTGAGAATGGACACCCGGTATAAGTATATGCTAATTTATGGTATATCTATGATATACTGCTTCTCGAAATCTAGCCTCATACTACAGGCAACAACGAATGTAACTTTATGTTACAATGATCAATGTCTTAAAGTTGTACGACTTTGCTACCACGTTCTCCCATTTTCCAATTCATTTCACGTTACATTAGCTTATTTTGACCTACCCATATCTTCATTTTGTGATTAACTCTTTTCGTTTTTCGTACTATGTACCAGCAAAACTTTTTCTTTTACTTTATTTTTCATCTATAAAAGTGACTCTTACTCATATGCAAATATAGAAACACACGTTCTATAGTAGATTTCCAGTAGGTTGTGGCAGTCCGAAAATCCTTTTCTTTTCTTCCAAAAACATAGCAGTATCCTTAGATTGATTTCGTTTCTGTTTCGGCTTCGTGAATTTTAGATTGGGGGTGTGGGTTGACATTGTGATTGATAGTTCTCGATAATTGCCACTTAAATAACATCTCGGTAAAGCTGTTATTCCGGTTTCTATTTTAGAAATTTTTAGTCTTTAGTTTACTTCTGATACCATAAGACGCATTGTGGGGTCTTTTTTTGATGGACGCTTGGACAGAGAAGTTATCTCGAAAACCATCAGCGGTTAGGTGCACATTTCGTACAATGGTTTGGTGAATTGCTGCACGTATTTGAATTTATCAGATTTACACCGGATTTTCAGAAGTAAGACTCGCCTTTTGGTCCCATGAAATTTTATGTAGATAACCGTTTATCGCCCTACCTTCACGTGTTTTGACGTTTTATTGATTTTTTGTTAGCTTTTGACGTAATGCTAAAGCATTGTTTTAGTACCATATTCAAGAAATAAACCCTGCCACTAGGTGGTATCGCGCTCTCTTGGATGGCACTCACATAAGAGGGTCATTTTGCCTTTCTTCTTGTATATTCTCCGAAGCCCTGCTGTATTGTACAATTTGCCAAGAATGGTAAAGAGGTAGTCTCACACATAGGTATATCCCACTATATGCCAATTGAGCAAAGTGCAAAGTGGTTACTCCTTTTGATTGAATTTATTCGATGAGGCCTTGTCGTGCAACGAAATTCGCAAATCACTTTATTTCATAGCTTTTGAATACTACTTTATGCTCATTTCAACTTGGGCTTTATGCTTCGCCTACTTGCTTCCGGCCGCCTTTAATTAAACCAAGGATTTTGCGTTTGCTATAAAACCCCTCATAATATTTGTTTATAAATACATATTTAATAATAATTTGAATGGAAACTATGCATCTGTGGTTGTAGTTGATGGCATATAATATGCATTTTAGTTGGAAACGCTAATATTGTTTGAAGTTTGTAATAGTGTCTTCGCAGAACTCTATTTGCGATCGTGCTGCACCCAGTCTGAGCTAGTCAAAGCACTTCTTGATAACGTCCCACAACAAACCAGCATTTTACCAGTTTACCGTTTTGAAGGTTACAGTGTTGCTTGGTTCCTTAGAATGATAGTTGTAGCACAAGTCAATTTAATAGTTCCGCTGGTTCCCCTTTTTATTTGTTTGTAGACTTCCTCTTTCCTTACCTGTTGTTGTTACATACTTGAACGTTGTTATTCTAGCTTAATTCCCTAGGTTAACTGCATACCATTGTTGCCTTCAACGTTAATAGCAACTGTAAATAAGTGACTGAAAACTGAGCATTTCTTAGTTAATGTTGATAGAAGTATACCGGAACAACCCAAAGAAAGGTAGCAGGTCTCTTTCTTTTTCGTCTTTTTTTCGAATATAACCCTTGTCCATTCCAATTTCAGGGAGTCTGTTTTCAATTCCCAAATATTTCCCAACTATTGTAGTCGACCGAAAAATACCTATTAATTTAACTTTTTTTGAACCGATATTTATAAATAAATTATTGCAGTATACTAGAGCGCCTATTCTATTTGTTGATTAAACGTAGTATGATAGGAAATACGTCTAGACGACGCGACGTAATGACAGAATTTGTAGTTTTAGTTATATGGAAAATTAGCATTTCGTTGAGAATTTTAACATACCCTGTCTATGTATTCAAGTATTCGTTTGTTTAGTGTTTAAGTAATACTAATCTGCTACCAAAACCAAACAGTTTTATTTATCTATAATTTGTAGGTAAAAATAAATCTAGAAAACCCGATATTTTCTATTGCTTAATAAGAAAAAAATCTGTAAAGGACAGAAGCTCCTTCGTGAGAATTAGATTAATTTGCAAATAAAGAAAATGTCGTCCGCTCTCCTAGACGAATATTTCGAGGCTAGTTTCTTGGCAGCCGCTGCAACAACTGAGCCACGAGCGTGCCCGAATTGAACGAGTTTCTGATGCGTTTGAAACACACCATACTATTCTGTCCCATGTGTGATGTTTTCACTGTATCGGTTAGATGCCATTTTTAATGCTAAGGTCTGAGATATATGCAAATTATTACTTTTATCTTTAGCAAATAAAAATTGTCTTCGTCTTTTAGACGAGGGGAGTAAAAATGCAGTCCACTGGGTCTCGCATTCCGCGTTTCCAGACGAATAATTCCTGGCCAGTTTATTGTCCGCCGTTAGATTAACTGAGTCACAGGCGAGCTCGAATTGGACGAGTTTCTGCTGCGTTATAAACACACCATACTATTCTGTCCGATTTGTAATATTTACCCTGTTTGTTAGGTAAATAATTTATAGCTGCCTTAGAACTTTTATTCAAGGATACACAATGGCACAATGTCGGTGTTAACATTAAAGGACAGAGGTTAAAACACCTAAGATTCGCCGACGACATTGTATTGATCTCGGATAATCTACAAGATGCAAACTTTATGCTTAAGACACTAAAAGACTCCTCAGAAAAAGTAGGGCTGAAAATAAACTTCGAAAAAACAAATATCATGACAAACTTGGTAATCAGCGACAACATAAGTATCGACAAAACATCATACAACAAGTACATACATATCAATATCTAGGTCACGAAATCAAAATTGGAAAAGACAACCAAACACATGAAATAAACAGACGAATTGGTCTGATCTGGGCAGCTTTTGGCAGGCTGAGTCATATTTTAAGGAGTAATGTTCCAATGTGTTTGAAAAGAAAAGTTTACGATCAATGTGTCCTGCCGGTGCAAACTTATAGAGCGGAAACCTTGACCTTGATCAGCGAACAGGTTAAGAACAACTCAACGAGCCATGGAGCGTGCAATGTTGGGCGTAAGCCTCCGAGGACATTTCACAAACGAGGAAATCCGAAGAAGGTCAGGAGTTCAGGACGTCATTGAAAAAATCGTAACGCTGAAATGGAACTGGGCAGGCCATCTAGCAAGAATACGAGACGATCGGTGGACCGAACAGATTATGGAATGTATGCCCAGAAAGACCAAAAGAAGTCAGGGAAGGCCACCGACCAGATGGACTGATGACCTGAAAAGAATAGCAGGAAACTGGATACGGGAGGCACAAGACAGACATAATTGGAAAAGATTAGGGGAGGCCTATGTCCAGCAGTGGACGCAATTAAGGGTTGCGTGATGATGATGATGATGATTTGTTAGGTCTCATATTCGCCAGTGATAAAGCTTGAGCTATGTGCAAATTACAACTTTCATTTATTTTTCTGTTGAAGCAAAAATAAACAAATCTTATATCTTTCTCCAAAATGTTCTTAGTTTTCTGCCAAGTAGACATATAATATGCATGCAAAATATGACCTTCCAACAAATATTATTTAGTTATGCCGCTAACAGGCTGACAGACAGGGAGACATACAGACAGACAGACGGTCAGACAGACAAAGAGACAGACTAACAGACAGACAAATAGACCAACGGAATTGAGAACACCTCTTTTCGTTGCCTGGGGACCTTGATACGTGAAGATGTAAATACATCTCGGAAGATGAGTTTCTCGTGATTACAATACTTACTTCGTCTTTTAGACGAGGAAAGTAAAAATACAATACTATTTTTGACTTGTATTTGATATAGGAAAATTAAAGTGGCGGAAGGTATAATATCCAATTTCAATTTCTTTTTAAAGAAAAGTTTCATCAGAACTAACTTTAATGAATTCATAAAGTTAAAAAATTAGAAACTTTTTGACAGCCTAATCTGAGTTTAGAAAAATGTGAAAGGTTTAGTTGTTTAGGAAGAGAGCGTCCAGATGCCACCTACTTTTTCACATTTATTTGAAACTCTCACTCTTGAGAATTACGAGCTTTTCATACTACAAACTAGGGTTTTGGATACCGTATTTTGAAGTTTATAAAATCTATAAGAATTAGTATCCAATAACAGGAGCATAATTAAAAAGCAGTGCTTCAAAACTTGGTTGTCGTCAGTTATAGTTGAAACGTTTGTTTTCATATTTCAAGACATAATCCAAGTTGTACTTTATATATATTTTTTGTGTATTGGCGAATAGTACAAGTGTGTCGAGACGTCCTTGTGCATGCAACACTTAAATTTGTGTGTGTGCCACGAGAAATGCAATCTTCAAGCCTGTAGCGGGACGAAGCGAGTTTCAACTTGCGATGCATTATACCCGAGTGCGTATGTCCCCATCTGCGAATTTCGCCACACGAATCGCGAAGTAAATAGGTGCGGCTTTAACAGCCTCGCAGTGCGTAATTTGCTGCATTTAATTCTTGCGTTGTTTACAATGCAGTGTTTTCTGGAGCAGACGCCTTCTTGAGGGTATAGAAAAAAGGTACTCCATTACAATATCTAACGAGTGCATTTTGCCACGTTTGAGTATTTAGTGACGTCAGCCAGACAATAGTTGCGACAGTCAATGCCCCACTTCGTGTGTATAGGGATTTACATACACCAGTCATTCAGTGGTTGGGACAATATAGGACCACTGGTATAGGAAGTTGGAATGCGTTTACCTACTTGCATATGTACAAGGCCGTGCGCAAATAAGTATCAGCTTCGGGCGCTTTAAAGGTTACGCTTTTGAAGATAGTTAGTTTGATTGAGTTTTAAAGACAGTTATTTAGGGTGCTATTTAAGCTGTTTCAGGTATGTTTTGCAACGTACCTGCAAGTAGTCCCAAGACGCCGCACATAGGTTGTTTTATTTTATTTCTTTTGTGTTCTTGGCTATTTTTTATAAGTGTGTTAAAGTCAATAGGTTGTGTAAATAAATTGGCTTTTCTTGTGCATTGTTTGAAGTTAATTTCAGCCCAAGAACACTATACAGTGGAAACCAACTCCTTGTTTTAGCAAATATTGACGCTTTGCAACCACGATTGCGTATAAAAAAGGTTTCACGTGTATGCTGAGCTAGCAAATACTTATTCAAATATTAAGGCATACAAGACGTTTTGCTCAAATTTAAAGTACCACGTGAGCTAAACCTCGCGTACTGTTACACAGTCATCTAAACTTCTCATTTTTACGTAGGGTTAAAAAATAGATGGTAAATCTCCATCGTGGGGTTATGGTATTAACATATTTTATTGTTACAGGGTTGTACTGCCCTGGACTATTTGATGGGTGGGTCTGCTGGCCTGATACTCTTGCTGGCAAAAGCGCTAGTCATCCATGCCCTGAATTCATCGTTGGATTTGACCCTGAAAGTAAGTGTTACGAGTATAGGAGCACTAAAACCTGTGACTACTACCATTTAAGACATACCATTGCAAGGCGAAGCACTTACGATGTTAATTAACACAAAGCTGATATATAACCAATCCTTTATCTAATAGACGTGTCTGTCCGGGACGCTGGTCTGTCCGGGACGCTGTTTTGTCTGTCTGGGACACTGTTTCAGCAGCCAAACCGTAGGAGATAGAGAAAAAAGTTATTAATGTTATATGTTTGGAATGGTCATGTCAGGTCAGGAACCGAATTTCAGTCTCTAACACTAATTATTAGCTTAATTATCCTAATCCTAACTTTTTAGGTTAGATTCTAGGCAAATTTTATCAAGGCGAATGCGACTGGTAGTTTGCTACCAACAATGACGTCATATACGTACGTGTGGTGAATACGCGTTCTATTTGCAAAACGGTCTTTTTTGTTTTATTAAATGAGACATTTGTCTCACTGGACTGCTAGTATTATTTATTAGACTGTATTTGTCTTTCAGTGTTAATATTCTCACATAATGCAAATATACTGGATCCACAACTGCTGTATTTTGTGTGATAGTGGATATATGTTTTAGTGCAAGATACATACGCGCACAATAAGAGCTATTATAATTTTTTTAGTTATTTTTGATCTTATAACACTTTTACAAAGTATCTCCCCTTATTTTAGAAACACCATCTACGTAACATAAGTTAACCTGAAAAAAAACGCTTTGGGTAAGTTTTGCATTCCAAGTATTAGAAAATATTTCCATACTCGAATAAGAGATTTTATTATGTGTCGAAGGTGATTTTTACGAACAAAATAAGATAAAATGGGAACAATAATAGGTTATGGTTTGAACTATTTTGGCATTTCAATATATAGATTCCATATCGAATTGCTGAATACACAAATTTGCATTTAATTTTTTTGGTTTCTGATAATGTAGTTTCCTGCCTATTAGTATTAGAGCTTTCTAAAAAATTACTAGGCTAAACTCATCATATATCATATAGCTCCAAAGGAGCAAACGGCGCCCTTTGAGGGAGTTTCACTAGCAAATGATAGACATGTCTGTGGTGAGGTTGCAGGTCTCACGCACTGTCTTGAGTCCGTCCAATTTTCCCTATTCTGTTTGTTAGTGCATTCCGATCTTCTCTCTTTTTTGCAATTATTTTTGTTTCTTTCCAGGTTAGTTGGACTTGTTTTAACTCTTCTAGAATTGTTATTTTCCACGTGTTATTTGGTCTACCCCTTCTTTTTTTCCCAAATGTTGTATAATGAAGAGCTTGCCTTGTTATACTTTTTGTTGGTTTTCTGGGGGTGTGGCCAATCAATCTCCATTTGCGTTTCTTTATTCTCTCTTCTAGTTTTGCTTCTTCTGTCATCCTCCACAACTCCTCGTTACTAATTGTTTTGGGCCAAAAGATCCCACATATAATTCTGAGGCATCTATTTGTAAATGTCTGCAATTTTTGGGATTGTTTTTTATTATATTTCCAGGTCTCTGCGCCATAGAGTAATGTACTTTTTACATTGCTACGCAAGAGTCAGAGTTTTGTTTCCTTACTAATATATGTGGACATCCAGATTTTATATAGTGTTTTGAAGGCATTCTGGCTAATCTTATACGTCTATCTATGTCTTTCTGTATACCGCCTTTCGCACTTACTATGCTGCTTAGGTAGCAGAATTCTTCAACTTCAACGATGTCACTTCTCTCTATTTGGCCTGTTGTTACTTTCGTTTTGTCTGTAACTAGTAATTTCGTTTTGTTCGTGTTTATTTGTAGACTTAATCTTCTTGCATTATTGCTTAACTGGTCATTTTTTCTTGCATGTGTTAGGCTAAACTAATGGTAAGAAAAAATCGAGGTGCTCTCTTGGCACAATCACTGTAGGTACTATCCGCATTCCTTATGATCCTGCACTTTCCTCTATGTATATTGCTAGAACTACCTTTGTTTACTGAACTGTTTACCATTGTCGCACAACGAATATAGTAAATTACTCTTATTAATTGCATTCGCAATATGTCAAGAAAAATATACTAGAAAAACCAAGACATTCCCACAGTTTTCCTTAGAAGACACACGTAAACAGGATTTGAACTGACGACGAAGGAATTTTCTGTTTTCAGTTATTTTGACAAAGGTTTGATAGTTGTAGAAGGGATAATCGTAGCGTTGATGGTATTAAATGTCGCTTTTGTGGTTCTAATTTACATACTATTGTATACACAATATGTCCGTGGCTTTTGAAAGTCTTTGGTTTTATCATTTTCTGAACGTAATGGTGACACATAGTAATTTGAATTTCGTCATGTGAACATTACATTTTTTAACTGATGTTCAATACCCAATTAGCCAGCAGTTAGTAGCTCCTTATTTTACACCTATT
>OW679196.1:60275320-60365670 GCA_940337035.1 Agriotes lineatus
CATTTAAAGCCGCGTTGCGCCAGTTTAAGGTTTCTTCCAGACTGTTTATAGATAATTTAAAGGAGATTATTCCTCCTTTAGAGCTATTTTGTATTTCATAAGTACAAGTTTTGGTTGTTCTATTGTTCTGAGAATACTCATTTATTATTTTCCCTGTATCATTCGTTATTTTGATTATTCTCTTCTTCCCTCACATATTTTTTTCCTAAATTAATAATTTAGAGCCTTCGTTATCTTCCATTATCTCTTCGATAGTTGTTTCGTTATAATGTTGGTTTGTTATAGACGAGGTATAGACATGCGGAGTACCAGGTACTTTAAATACCAACTGTTATGGTTATATGGCCAAAGTCCTATTTAGAATTTTAGTGAGACTAAGGAGTTCCAACTCTATCAAGGAATCTTTTATATGCTAAACATCGTAGCAACATGGGACCCACGGCTTTACATCACTTCCAAATTATAGGATTCTGTAGACTGCAGAGGTTTTATCCGCAATTCTTTTAATTTTGAAGAACCTCACCCGGACCGGAGGTCGAACTCGCAATCCTTAGATCAGTAGACAGAATCCTTAACCTCTGAGCTACCGAACCCTTCTATGATATTGTTTAACGTAATTTCTTACTCTTCTTTTAATTTGTTTGTCTGTTTTGCAACTTTGTTGTTTGCGTATAGCGATATAATATGATTGTAATGGGTTTTAAGGTAATAGTGAAGAAAGAAAACACTTATCTTCTCTGTTAAAAACACCAATGTAGTAAACGTATTGTATCTTTATCGGTGTCATTATAGACTATTAACGAAATTAATTTTAGTATTGTTAAGAGCGTCATTAACGGACTCAGTTCGGTAATGGATAGATATTATCACACTCAGTGCGGTAATGGATGTTACCGCACTCCTTTTATATAAAAAATATATTGAACCGGAATTTATTCATGAAGATAAAGTATTGAACAATACACGTTTGCTTATGGCTCTTAACGAGACGCGTTTGAATGCCGCAGAACTCGGCTCACCGCCTCGTTCTGGCAATCAAACTCCTTTCGTTAAGATGCTCATAATCAAACTTGTGTCGTTAATATCTATAAAACGAAGCAGTTCCTCTTAAAAATAGAACGACAAAATAGCAGAGCATCTAAGCTGCACTCAACTTGTTTATCACAATCACATTTACCACCCGCCTCCGGACGAAAAGAAATTAAACTCGTTTTATGGTTTCCAGCTGCTTCCGAGTCCTGAAATTTGAAGGCTTCGCGTGGCGTGTCGTATGTGTTTATGCGTGTTCGTGTTTTCAAATATATGACTACTCATAAATTCCGAGTTTGCCATCCGAGCGTCTGCTAATGACCCGAATAATTTTTGTTTTCCACTGATACGCATCTTGGAGTGGAAGCACTGTTGCTTTATCTGCGGGTGTTATACATTCAGTAATAACTAAATTGCGTTCCTGTCACGCAATAATGCGACTGAGGATAGTTTCAACGTAGAAAAATTTATTTGTAAAAGTGTGAACTGCACCTACAGCTTATTTTATGAATGACTGATGAATGCCTAATTATTCATTTGAATGTTCATGTCTGCTGCTTGACACAGCGAATAATGTGAAAAGACGTGTACTTGAGCGGCTAAACGCCACAAAGAAAAAAAATGTAAGAAAATATTTTTCTATTGAAGAAAAAGTCATTATTTTCTTACATACATACAACAAAAACTACAGAACCAAAAGCTTTCATTGAGGTTAAGATTTTTTAAGTAGTTCCAGTAAATTGTGCTTTCTTCTTCCCTCTAATCGACAATACAGCGATTTCCTCATTGAAGTAGGCCTTTAGTTGTTGGTAGCCATAACAATGTTTTTATTGCCTCATCTATTATAACTTAAAATAACGCTATTGCTCGCAAAATCATATTTTGTTGAGGTTGTTTATATTTTCTACATGTAAAACTAAATAGTAACAATAGACAGAAAAGTTTCAAATATTTAAAAGGATAAATATCCTGTAAAATGCTAATAAATTGTTGGAGGTAGTTCACAACTCAAATCAAAATGTTTTGTTGTAAGTTGTAATGGAACGATGTCAGTGTGGAAATGATCTAATATTTTTTGTTTTTTTTAGTTTCTAAATTTCTCATATGCTAATTTCTAGTATTTTATATAACGTGTGGCTAAAGAGGTACTTTTTTCATGCATGGGGCGTTTAGAGTACGAGCGTCAGCGAATGTGCAGTAAGAAAAAGCTCGTTTAGTTACTAAAAGCTGACAATTTTTAGAAAAAGTTTCTACAGCATCGAGGGGCGTTTGAAATGTTCTGAGTATATACAGGGACCCTAGTAGACGTACAGTCCTTGTATATAAAAGAGTTGAAACATGTACGGTGACTTGTTTTGGATCCACAAACCATAGAGTACCTGATTTTTGTCGATTTTAAACTTTATGCATACTTCCTTCAACTAAAACAAAAGAAATATATCTTTGCTACATCACATGGTCTTTGATTTGTGGATCCAACGGCTCAACTCTTAGCACATATAGGAACTCTAGTAGACGCCAATTCGAGATACATCTCTGTGTCAGGACGCAAAGTTTTTAAACGCGCCTCGTAACCTTCCCTATTCAACCCCTGTTGTCTAGCTATCCCAACGAAGGGGTTTGAAATGGTAACACCCACCGCGTGATATCTCAATGGAAAGCTCTAAATAAATAATGCTATTTAGTAGTGGCAAACATTGCTTTTACGTTAGTCAAATTAAGAAATAAAACACAAAAGGTTAAGAACCAATCCAATAAATAATATTAGTTTGTGCTCAAAACTATTGCCATTATTCTGTAGGCACTAGTAGAGTCTACTTTCAAACTCCCTCAGCACATTTTCGAAAGTTTGGCTCGTGGTTCTTGAATTATTCGTTGCGGCAGTTGTTTAATGACCTGAAGCTCAATTTTATAGGGGTGACCCCATAAAAATAAGGCTAATAGTGCTAAATCCGCAGATCTTGGGGGCCGTTCTGATTTTTCTCTTCTATCAATTTACTGTCCTGGATAATGTTCGTCTGATCAGGTCCTCACCAGCACTGCATAGTAAGGGTGTCCCATCTTGTTGGAAATGAAAGCCAGTCCTTCATTCTCATCCCTTTGATTTTCTAGTTCTTTAAGTGTGACGCATCGTAGCGTTTCATCTAATTGTCCAAGATATATTTCACCAATCAAAGTTTAATTAATTAATAACGAAACAATAAAATTGAATCGGTATAGATACTTGCCCAAACATTAATATTTTTGGGATTTTGAGTATGCCGTTTCCTTATAAGATGAGGATTTTTACTGCTCCAACAACGGTAATTTTGTTTGTTGACATTTCCGCTTAAGTAAAAGTGCACACGTCGGGAAAAATATGTTTTACAGTAGATTGGGCTCAGTAACAATATTATTGGTCACAATTTCGCAAAACTATCCACCTGTCTGGATCGTCATCGCCAAGATCTTGAGTAATATGCATTTTGTAAGGAAGGAGTTTGTGCTGTTTAACACTTTACTGATAGACTCATGCAAAGTACTGTCAGTCTTGATCCCAGTCGAGCTGAGAGAGTTGGATTTAAATTAAATTGACTTAGAACTTAAATTTTTGTGGCTTTATTAATTACGCAAGCTAGGTTGATTCCCGTTTCTATTGCAAACAGAACCCGTTTGATGAAATTTCGCAACAAGGTTTTGAACATAATTATAACTCACTTTTCTGCCAGGGTGTAGTTCATAGAATATAACTCCGGTTGTTAATGCACATCGAGTTGCGAAACCATGAATGTAAATAATTTCAAGAAGTTTAGCCATGGTATAAACTGTTTTTAAAAGCTTACGAGTGTTTGAATGATAAGTCCAATTATTTAAAGTGTATGTTTACGTCCAGAGATATCTTCTTCTTCTTCTTAGGGTGCCAATCCGTTGCGAATGTTGGCGATCATCATAGCAATCCTGACTCTGTCTGCAGCAATCCGGAAAAGTTCTGGGGATGTTTTGTTGAACCAGGTCCTGAGATTCTTGAGCCATGATATCCTTCGTCTTCCTGGTCCTCTTCTTCCAAAGATTTTTCCTTGTAGGATTGCCTGCAGCAGAGCGTATCTTCCTTCGTTTCGCATGATGTGACCTAGGTATTCTAGTTTACGGGCTTTAATTGTATTCATAAGTTCTAGGTCTTTTTTCATTCTTCCTAGAACTTCCACGTTTGTCACTTTTGCCGTCCAAGGAATTTTCAGGATTCTCCTGTACAGCCACATCTCTAAAGCGTTGAGTTTTTTAGTTGTGGTTTCATTGAGTGTCCAGGATTCTACACCATAAAGGAGAGTGGAGAAGACGTAGCATCGCAGGAGTCTTACTTTTATGTCAAGGGTGAGGTTATGACTTTTAAAGAAGGCGCTCATGCGGTTGAAGGTTGATCTGGCTTTTCCTATCCGTGCTTTTATTTCCTGTGCGTTATTCCAGTTCTCATTAATGAAGGTTCCCAGGTAGTTGTAGTGATAAACTCTTTCGATAGCAGCTTGGTTTATGAATAAGCGGCTCCCCATGATTTTCTCTTTGCTGATTATCATGAGTTTGGTTTTATTTACATTGACGTCAAGGCCGTATTGACTGCTGTGATGGGTGATTTTGTTCATCAAGGCTTGTAAGTCTTCAAGATTGTCAGCAAAGACAATAGTATCATCGGCGTATCTGATGTTGTTTAGCCGGAGTCCGTTTGTCAGAATTCCTTTGTCTATGTCGTCTAGGGCTTCATTGAAGATGCGTTCTGAGTAGAGGTTGAAGATAATAGGTGAAAGTATGCAGCCCTGTCGGACTCCTCGCTTTATTTGTACGTATTCTGTGTGTTCTCCTTCTACTCTAAGGTTAGCGATCTGGTTCCAATAGAGGTTTGCAATTATTCTTAGGTCTTTGTTGTCGATACCTGTCTCTTTCAGTATTTTGACCATCATTTCGTGTTTTACTCGGTCAAATGCCTTCTGATAATCAATCAGGCATGCGTATACATCGCAGTTCATGTCTCGGCATCTTTGAAACAAGACTTGCACTGCAAACAGTGCTTCTCTAGTGCCGACCGCCTTTATGAAGCCGAATTGGTTCGGGGATATTTGGCTCTCACATACGTTGTATATTCTCTTGTGGATGATTTTAAGGAATACTTTTAAGAGATGGCTCATGAGGCTTATTGTGCGATACTCTTCACATTTCTTTGCCCTTGTTTTCTTTGGGATTGCAACAAATTCAGATTTCAGCCATTCTGATGGAATTTTTCCGGTGTCGTAAATATTGTTGAACAATTTTGTGATCAGCGTAATTGTTCTTTCATCAAATAGTTTGAGGAATTCTGTTTGGATGTTATCCGGGCCGGGTGCTTTACCTTCTTTTAGTTGTGCAATGGCTGTTTGTACTTCTTCTCGCAAGATTTCTGGTCCGCTTAGATTCTCCTCCATCTCAAAGTGTTCTCCTCTATGGTCTTCGAACAGTTTTTCTAGATACTCTTTCCAGGTGTTGATTTTTGTTTGTTTGTTTCGTCCTTCTGAGTCTGTGATATTTCCTCGTTGTTTGTCTTTGAAATTGCCGGTAAGTTCTTTAACTTTTCGATGCAAGTTGTCCAGAGATATAACATATTGTAAATTTTTTTAGCGACGTTAAAAGAACTCCGCTTCGCGTCTGCTCTTAAATTCATCGTATGTTCGTTAAAGACTGTTTTGTTGTGGAGGGCTAACCAAGTTAATGCGCACTGCGGTTTAAATGGGCCAGTTGTACTACCTCTAAGTCATATGTGTGCATGTTTTGTGTGTAATCTTGTTACTCTACACATAAACCGGCCTTCAGAGGGGAGCGGCGTTAATTGTATTCCAACGTCGAATGGTCACCCGGCTTAGTGCCGATCCAGTGGATTTCGGAAAAACTTCCACCCATCCATGAACTCGAATCGAGGACTTCCTTATTGCAAGCCTGGCACCCTATCCGCTGGGCCACCGAGATGGTTTTTTACTTGTACATTAGTATCATAATATACTATATATTGCACTTTTAAATAATGAAGCCTTCTTAGTTCACACTTCTACTTATTAGACACCGACAAATGTCAAATAATGACAATTTAAGAATATGGCGTTGCAAAAATATATCTTGTTTACTTCTATTCAAGCTTTTACTTCGTTCTTAGCCGACTACCTCCCATCTTTCAGTTTGATCCTCCCACTGAAAAGACCTAGGGTAGTTCAACTAAATAGTTAGTTCAGCAAGGGTCGTATTATGCATTTCTAAAAGTACCTGGGGTTCATACATACTTTGTTACATGGTGTGCTATTTAAGCATCTAGGGGCTGTATTCACTCAATCTTTATCCTTCATTCCTATAGTTTGTTAGTCGTTATTTTTACTCTTGGGTGCATGATATTATACCTGCTTTACTATACAGGATGTTCCTTATGTCGGCTCTGTGGCTTCTGGAGGTACATTGTAACGTAAAAATAGGTCTACACCTCCTCCGAGGTTTGCTTCTAGTATTCGCAGTTTTCTTATAAAGAATCGTTAAGAATTGCTTGTACATCTTTTGATAGCCCTAGAGTTTGTAGAAAATCAGTATGTCTTTATAAGCAGCCAGGCAAAAAAACATAAAATTAGCTAAAGCGATTTTATAAAATGACATTTTCTTGACTACTATGACATCTTCAGTTCAATAATACAGGTTTTCCGATGGCTTTCCACCATGTATCAGTTGTGTTTCACTGTTGTTAAATTTAATTCCTATTTGCCAAAATTGACAACTTTTGACAAGAGGGAAGAGCATCCAACATAAAGTGAGACTCTGATACATGGTGGAAAGCAATCGCACAACTATGTAATAAGATCCCTTTTCTTGTTTTCTTCAGTTCGTAGCTAGCTGAAGCTCTTTTAGCAATGAATTCATATGTTCACCCTGGATTCCTGTTAAGCTGTAAATTTTATATTTCCAAAAATGTAATAGAATATGGATCCACTTTGCTTACACACAACTGAACAACAAATACATATATGTCTTATAAAAAGACAATATTAAGTAGTGCTATAATTAAATACTAAACAACGAACAGCTGTTTCTAATACGCCTTTATGCTAACAATAATTAAACCACAACACGGTAGCGTTTTCTACCACGCATTTAGCCGACAGTCTACTACGCAGTTTAATGTGGTAGCTTCGAGCTCCAATAGAATAAGTAGTGATCGTTGAAATCCAGGTCCGTAATAAGCTCGACCTGTCCTTCCAGGTATTACCTACTTCTTCTACTGTTAACGCTACTCGACGACGCAGACGCCCTCTTTGTCGGCATACTGAACCTATAACTCGTGAAATAAAAAAGTCAATAAGACTTTAATACTCTCCATAAGATGAACAAGCTATTACTACGGTACATATTTGTTCTAAGAGTTCTCCCGGAAAATGTACCATCTAAGACTTAAACATCGGGACACCCATACTTTAATTGTGTAATTGGGATGAAATTGTCAGTCTCTACGTCGTATTTTGAGTGTAATGTTTTATATTCGTCATAGTGGATATATTTTTTCACCATGGCAACCTACTTATATCGCAATGAAACCTACGGGGAACTAGAGAAAATTCAGTTCAGTACTTGTCCCGATTTTTAATTCATCGATGGTATATAAGAACACTCACTTTTGGCTAACATTAGGTCATACCTTGAAAACTACAGGAACTCAACTTGCACTTGTGCGTACGGAAATCTCTTTACAGACAAACAAATGAACGCGTACTCGAGCTGCCAGTGAAGTCCACTTTACTGAGTGTCAGAATTCTGTTACAAGCGTATGCGTTCTGGTCTTTTTAATAAATATTTTTTATGCATCTTTATCCTGCTCCAGTTTCTGGCGTCAGTGTCTTGGATCTTCTGTCTTTCCTTCTGGATTAATCAACAATAGATTTGTTTATTGGTTGAGTATCTTCCATTCTTGTGATATGCCCTGTCCTTCTTAGTCTTCCAACCTTAGTTGTTTTTAGTATGTCCATATCATTGTATAGTTGCTACATATCGTGGTTATATCGTCTTTCCCCCATATTATCTGCTATGATAACGTCCATACGTTTTATGGAGAAATATTATGAACCTCCGGTTGAATGTGCAGCAACTGAGTTATTTTCTAATACAGTAATAACATTCATTTGTGAGTAACTACGATTTCTAAGCTGGTGCTAAACATGTATATAATCAGGAAGCCCAAGTACACAAATTGGTGTAAGCTCGTATGTTGTAATCGTCTATATTGATCTCCTTTGTACTCCGTTACTTCCGATCTATCCTCATGAATTATTTTTCGTTTATTTAAGTCCCATTGGTCAAAAGCTGCAAGGAGCTTATTGTACTTATGCACGAATCGTACATCTACCTTCTCCAAGGCTATATTGAAGAGTAGCCATAGCAGCCTGCCGTCTTGCCTTAATCTTTGTAATGCCTGGAATAGCTTTGAGACATAATTATGTACCTTAGCAAGGCCGATACCTTAGCCTTTTGCTATAAATGTTTTGACAAGTTGTGTAACATGGGGTAGTAATCTCTGATACAGTATACTGGAGAATATTTTATACGACGTTAACAGAGTAATTCCCCTACCCGTTATAATGAAATGGGCATATTACTCTACGTACTGTTCTTCAATATGTCTCTGTTCTTCATATTTCAATCATCTCAATTTGATTAATCAAGTCCCTCCTCGCACCCTTGTAAATTTCCTAAGAGATTCCGTCTGTAGGTACTTGGCGATTTACTATTATTAAGTTTCTTAAGTGAACTGATGACGAATTGGTAATTTGCTTGACTATCAGACGGCCGAATTGGGTTCGATTCTTAGTAACTAACAATGAACACGAAAACTCAACCTAAATTTCGACGGGCAAGGCTTACGAACAAGAATGGTTTATAGAACCAAAACTTTGTGGAATTAACTATGCCATTGTCCTAATACAGGACAAGGAAGAAGAAGATATTTTTTAACAGCTTCCATAATTTACAGGATCTATCAGTTTTGTTTATAACAACACAAGTTCTTCTGATTCAATGGTTTTTGAAGTGATGTCTGTCTGTGAGTCTGTCAGTCTGTGAGCTTGTGTCCACTCTACAACGCGGACTGTTTAGTCAATCGGCCTGAAAATGTATATCTTTGTTTCTGGTGTAGATTCAGCGGTCCCAGTGACTTTTGGTTAAAGCTAGGTAGCCGGAAGTGGTACTTTACTCTTAATTATTTTCGTTTTCGGGATATTTTTATTTTCTTTAAAAAATTATGTTTCACAGAAGATATATTATGCAATTACAGTCGCGGCCAAAAAAACGGAACACTTTTTTGACTAATTTTGAGAATTAGGTCAAAAAATGT
This sequence comes from Agriotes lineatus, assembly GCA_940337035.1. Classification (NCBI taxonomy): domain Eukaryota; kingdom Metazoa; phylum Arthropoda; class Insecta; order Coleoptera; family Elateridae; genus Agriotes; species Agriotes lineatus. Next base: position 60,284,709 of record OW679196.1, read on the forward strand.
CACGGGTCTTTTGTAAGTAGTTTTTGAAAAAATTGCAAACTTACTTTTTTACTTAAATTGCTTAAGAATACCAAGAATAAATAATAGGAATAAATTTCTTTAAAACAATATATATTACGTAATTTTCTACATATTTTGATAAAAAAGTTTTTTTCGAAGCAGTTTTTGAAAAAATCGCAAATTTAAAATTATGCAAAAATGTCGTTACTTGTATTTTTCCGTTAAATTTAGAAATAATTATCAAAATCAATAAATTCTATTAAGGTACGATATATATTGAAATCCGAAGAAAAAATAACATTTATTTTGACTCATCCAGCGTGGCCGAGCAATTAGAGAGCTCGTCTGCGGTGCCACGGTACGAGGTTCAATCCCCACATCTGGCAGCTGGCCGGCGGCCCACCCAGTTGCTTTAAAAATTGGTTACCGAAGCGACAATTGTGGAAGTAGGGAAAGTAAGGCAGTCGTCGAAGGCATTATGCTAACCACATCACCCGGTACGCCGTTAACGTGTGCCAGATGGCTGGGTTTCAGAAGAGATATTTAGGCGACCCTGACTCGCTTTGTCTCACAGGCCATGTTTCTACATGGAATGAAGTACCCGAAAAAAATTTAAGTAATTGTCAACTGAAACTTTTGTGTACAAGTTACGCAGTAAATTAAAGTCAAGAGATGGGCACACCTTATTTTTACACAGGTTATAAACTACCTTGGTTAATATAATATATTTTTCAATTAAGTAATTTTTTGTGTGGAACACCTATTTTCAGCTGTTAATTAAATCCAGATTGAGGAACTTCTGCAACTTCCTTTTTTGTGATGGTAAATAATTACGCAGCGTCCTTTTATGATTTCGTTGATTGCTTTCGTAATTCTTATCATGAATTTTATAACTGTACCGCATTTTTATGAGGGAGCGTCAATCATTGCCAGAGTAATTAAGACGTCGCTGGGATATCTTATTATAATTTCTTCTAAGTAGGTAACACTCTTATTGGGGGGCTTTGAAATCTAAACGAACGACAAATTTTAATTAAAACTTCCGACAGTCTTGGGATTTTCTTTTTTTTTTGCATTAATTTAATTACCTCTTAAGCAAAATGGAAATTGAAGGTCTGCACAACTGGCAAATGTACAAAGAATTCTAGAGTTTTATAACGCAAACCTGGACATATTTATGCTTATGTAGCAATATAAAATAAAACCAAGATGAAGCAATTTAACAACGTATTTGTTTTATTTGGTTCAAATAAGATGTTTTAGCACATTTTAAAATGTCTGCAGGCGACTGTAGAAAATCTCATTTTTAGATATCCATATTTTCCTGTAATTGTGCAAACCCGATTTTAATACCTTTTGATAGTTACTTGCAGCCTTTCGTTTGCCTCGTTTGTAGTTAACGCCTAGAAGTCCGGTTACTAAACAAACAACGCCTGGTTTTTGCGGGGTTTTCAAGTGTATATAGTTAAGGATAATAGTCGGGGAAGGATTTAAAGGTGTAAAACTTGCAAACTGCTGGACGTCAAAAACGTTGTCTTTTTGCCATAAAAAACTTTTTATGCTAAGGATATCTAACTGTCCTGCTTGGTAAATAAATAACTTATAATTGAATTTGCCGTACTTAAAACAAAGTTTACTCATGATCTAAGTGTTCATCTTATAGATCTTGAAATACGTGCGATTGAGCGGTTAGGAACTTTGATTTAATGGTTTACAGAACACTCAGTTTAAACTGACACAAAAATACTACCACTGGTATGTAACGATGTTGTATCGTTTTGAGCAATTTTTATTTGTTTTTATTACTTATTTTATGTTTAATTTAACTATTATTTTGCTACGTACAACGACAAGACGCGATTAAACGCTATATTACAAGACAAAGGTAAGTATAACATCAAACAAAAACGATGACAGTAACGATAGCGTTATAATTAATGAAGGATTAAGACAAAGTGTTGCTTTTCACCAGTATTATTTAATCTGTATATTGACAACATGATCAAAGATTGGAAAGATCAGACATATTAACAGGAATCCCCTCTACAAAAAAACAACGTGGTAAACTCAATCCTTTTCGCTGACCACCAAGTAGGTAATTGCCACAATTTCAGAAAATGAACTGCGAAGAGTTGTCTATAAACTGCATCTCATTTCGCAAAAGTACAATAAATTGTCTAACATCCACAAACAAGATCAAAATTATGGCATTTAGTGGAAAGTTCACAGTGAGACCCAAAATAATAATAGATAACAAAATTATGCAACAAGTAAACTACTTTAGATACCTGGAATGTGAAATTTCATATAGCCACGATCGAGATATAACACAAAAAGTCAAAAGATTTCAATATTTAAACGGCAAAGCCAGAAATGAAACACAAATGTAGTTCTATAGAACTTTGGCAGTGTCCGCTTTGTTGTATGGCAGCGAGACTTGGACGATGACAGCTAAAGACCAAAACAAAATTCAGTCAGACGAAATTAATGTTATACAAAGCGTTAAAGGGTAGTCGATAATAGATAGATTACTGAACCATGAGATAAGGACCCAGCTGGAAATCTTTCCGGTTCAAGACAAAATTAATCATAAGGGTGTGGGAAGTCATATATACTTTGATAATTTCAATGGCTTCTTGTAATTAAATTATTTTAAAACCACCCTAATTATATCCACTATTGTAATTTTCCCGGAAAGTACTTAAACAAGCTCAGAATTTAATTAAACCTTTGGTGTCCATGTAAGTACTGCTGTTGTTATGCGATAATAATCGAACGTAAATATTCCGCGTCATAAAACGAAAGACTTCTACTGACGCCACGAACCTGAAGTAACGCTCAAAGGGACGTAAATAAATGCACAATTACAAACTAACACTTTTAGGTGGCAAATCTGACCTTTTGATGGCATTTGCGATTAATCTAGGGCTACCTACTCCGAGCTGGACCTCCCACGATGCTCTGGACAAGCTGTTGTTGCCGATCTGCAGTTAGCAAGGCACAAATCAGCTCTTGAACCCACTTAATGATCGCTGCCACCCTCAAAGACGTTCCGAATGGCTTTCACTGAAGCAAGGGGTCTTAATGTAGAGCTCCAATGCACTACACGCATGCGGCTTTCTTATAAAATTGTACACGAACTTATATAAAACTGGCTGGACCTTCGTAGAATAACATCCAAATACCAAGTCTTCCACTGGACCAAATCGATGTCTCGTAGCCCAATGCAAGGAAAAACTTCCACAAATAACCCAGGATGCAGTCTCTCAATAAAACATTACTCTCCATTAACTTGGGTATTTAATAGCTCATAGAAATAACTTATTTTTGGACAGCTTGGAAAAACAACGAAACAGCTTGACGAAGCCACCCCAATTCTTTTGTTTACAGTTTATGTTTTTCTTGAATGAAATTCCAAGCTTGCTCTGATTTTAATTTGTTTTTAAACAAGGATAAATATATTCTAAAAACGTCATACTATCAATTATTTTCAAGGCCTACTCTATTTTATAACAAATCTGAAATTTAAATTATTACATGTACTGGACTATCTTATAATAAATATCTGTTTTTGTTGGTTAAGTTATTAATTGCTAATAATTATTATTTGAAATGTAAGGCTACTAAAATGTGTCCATAGCAATACATTTCTTAGAAATGCTTTATTATCACGATGTATATCCTTTAAAATTTTTGTTATTCATTATTTCCAAGGCTTCCCACAGTTTGCTTCTAGAAATCGAGCAGTAAGCTTTTTTGAAGATCTATAAAAGCTAAATGAATTTCTTCCTTTACTGCTATTACTTTCTCAGCTAGCTGCTGTAATAAAAAGATATTGTCTACACAAGATATTCCTGGTGTATAATCGCTTTGGTTATCAGATTATTTAGTAATTTTGTTGTTAATGTTCTTCTAAATACTCTATTGAAGGTGCTATTAGCACTTGACCCTGAATAGTTATTAGGGTCATTCTTGGATCACTTTTTGAATATGGACATCTCAGACACTTGCCACCCAGCAGGAATTTTCTTTTGTCGTAAACATTTAATAAAATATATTACTAATCTTCTTGTTCAGTGAGATTCTTCGTACTTAAGTAGCTCAACTCAAATTCGATCTAATCTCGTTGCTCTTCCATTTTTCATCATTTTCAATGCTATCACCACTTCTTCTTCAGATATTTCTATGCACTCGTCTGAATTCGTGTTCTGTGTCACATCATCCTCTTCAATGTATTTTGGTCTATTCTCTATCAAGAGTGTCTCGTAGTGGTACACCCAGTTTGGTTCTGCAATAAAAGATGTAATAAAACGGCCATTTTCTTTTTTGATAGTTTTTAAAAACTGCCATATCTCAGTAGATTGTGCTCCATCGATTATACGTACTATCTCTTTCGTTACAATTACGTTCCCAAACTTCGTTATTTTGTTCTTTTACTTTTCTTTTAACAATCTTATTTATTTCTTTATACTCTTGATGCGTTTTATTCGATCTTTCAGTTAGTCACATGTTGTAAGCTTTGTTCTTTTGTTCGACATATTTCACTATGGCGTCGTTCCACCAGTGAGGTGTTCTTTTGTCTATATTACTCGGAATTTCACCTAAGGCCCCTCTGATTGCTTGATGAATAGCTTGAAATAGATTTGCATATTTCGTTGCTATACAGGGTGAGTCATTTTAATCTTTGGACGCGTTTATCCAGTGAGGGAAGCAAGTTGGTGAAAAATACCCCGGGACAAAATTATTCGGGGTGAAGGGGGACAACTTTTAGCACCAAACTCCAGTCCCCCCTTGTACTCCCCCCCTCCCTGCTGGGGGAGGGGGGGAACTATCAAATTTCAAATGGAACCCCGCATTTTTTTCCATGGATTCGGGTTCCTGATAAAAAAATATGAAATTGTTGTCCGAACAATTTTTCATGAAAATGCTTTCTTGGATCAGTTTTAGCGCATCTCACAATCTCACCCTTGGCGTTACCCAGAAACAACGACGTGGGCGTGGTGGGATTTTGTTCCCATCGGGGTGCTTTTTTCGCGTGAGTCTCCTTGCCTCTCACGTACTGGGTGCTTTTTTCGTGTGAGTCCCCTTGCCTCTCACGTACGGGGTGTTCTCATTAAATTCGCCGGGAGTCAGTGGCTCTCCCCCGAGCGTAGGTCCAATCTAACGTTCTGGAACCTCAATTCTGGAAATTTTTGTCATTTTGGTGAAACATTGACACTTTTGGCCCTGATGACAGCTACCTGACAGCTGTGATGATATCGTGTGGGGACAATTTTATGGCTGTAGACCTGGTAACTCCATATCGAGCGTTAACAATCAAATGTGCTGTTGCGGGAAAATGTCCATTCACTGTAGTTCTTAAATAGGGCGGGGGGTCATAATTCTGACCGAAGAAAGCATTTTCATGATTTTTTTTATATCAGAAACCCGAATCCATGAAAAAAATTTGGGTTCCATTTGAAATTTCAAAGTTGACCACCACGCGGGAGGGGGGGGGGGGGGTACGAGGGCTGAGTGGATTTTTTTGTCAAAAGTTGTCCCCCTTCACCCCGAAGAATTTTGTCCTGGGGTATTTTTCACCATCTTGCTTCCCTCACTGGATAAATGCGTCCAAAGATTAAAATGACTCACCCGGTATTATTACGTCTTCCATTGTATTTCTAATCTATTTTTGCATAGGTTTCTAACGCCTCCTTCAGTTAATTTATATATATATAATATATATAATTTATATATATTTTACAAACCGCATTTCTTCAGTTCCGATATTTAGCTGTGTTTTCTAGCTGTTAGTTTATGTAGAAGGAATAACTATTTTTGCCCTTGCTAAACAGTGGCCACAGCCACATCTCTTTTAACTCATGTATCTTGGACTATGATATTTTCTTGTTGCTTTGTAGTGATATAATCAAACACCGATTTCTGATTTAAAGACGATCTCTCCCATGTATATATGTGGATGCCTCGATGTTTAAAAAACGCATCCCATACTTTTAAGTCGCACTGTATACATGTATCTGTAAGTCTGTCACCATTATTATTTTTGCTTCATCAAGCTGCCCCACTACATTGTCATTATTTCTACTGTCCACTACTTTCTACCAAAATATAAAATTATTATGCTTAAAAATATAGAAGACGTGGAAGTTTCGGTGATAAACTTAATTTTATAGAACAAGGTTCTACACCATTGAAAGTTGTAAATAATATATAAAATTATGAATTTAACATTTTTTGAGAAAGCGAAAAAAGTAGCAATTGGAATAGTAGAAACATACAAAAACTGATTCCTTAACTCTATATTAGTGTCATGCTGTATATTTAAAAGTTAGTACCACAAATAAATAACAAGACATGGGTCAGTCACCTCTATTATTTCTTAGGGAATAATAACAATCACAACAAAAAGAACAACGTTTACAATCAATATTGACTACTCTAATTTTAAATAATTTACTTCTACAAAAGCTACACAAACAAACTAATCGATTGCATCACCTGCACTACAAATTTATTATACAATAGCGTGCTATAGAGCTGGCTTATTTGGCAGCAGTAATTTTCCTCCATAGAACCTCTCGTGAATTATTCCATTGAACATGAACGTTCACAATCTGACAGCATCCAAATATAGAAGCTTTTAGCAAAAATTGACATTCTGCATTCGCTTAACCTTAAGTTCTCTGAGGCCACTACAGCAGAGTGACGTAAGTGAACTGCGAGGTTTTTTCCTTTTTTTAACTGCAACTTCCGGTTCTGCAGCGAGTAGTCGATCATTCAGCCACGATAAATCGGCTCCCTTCTGCACGCTAATGAAGGTTATCTTTATCGGCACAAAAGATCTTAAAGTCGAGCCTTAGTAGAGCTAATAACTGATAAAGAGACGACCTCTTCTAACAAGGCATGGTAGCAAATTAATTTCCCGTCAATTTTTTCTGGTTGGCCATGCCTTGCCTAATTTAAAAGTAGCGAATTCAGCCAGCTGCGCTACAGCAAGCTCATTCTAATTTTCGTTTTCGGTTTAATAACTCCGCAGCATTTATTAAGAACCGTAGCGGGTCATATTTCAAAACTGCAGTATTAACTCAATAAGTTGGAAAAATTTGTTTTATTTGAATGACAGTTTCGGAGTGGAATGTGTGGGATTCTCTTTATGAGTTTCTACTAGTAGTTTTTACATAATTTTAAGCTTTCAATAGTTGTAAACTATTCAAATCACGATCGCAGAAGAATTGTGTCAACAATGGTTTTTTTAATTGGGACTTTCCTCTTTTCCTGCTTAAATCGCTGAAACTTTTCTCGAACGAAATCAGGGTTAAACTCATTTTTGATTTAAAGTTTTATTTAATACCTATAGAAAAAGTGCACAGTTGGCATGTATAATTACTTTTGTGCTTTAAAATGTGATTATAGTTGTCAGCTACTTGCTACTTAAATACTCAAGCGTTGCAGTTTAAATGTTAAATATATTGTGCTCTAAATCTGGTAATATAATAGTGCTGCTCTGGATTCCAACTATCAGTGACTTTGTTTATAGTAGATGTTAATATCGGGAGATCGCCAGTCTCTAGCCTTCGAGACCAAGTACTTATGAGTTGGAAGGTAAACTGTTGCCAAGGTTATTAAGTGTCGTCGCTACGACTATTACTGACTGTATATACGGAAGGGGCCATAATTATATATAACAGCAATAAGATAACATGAACAACAAAATATAATGCATGAGTAAGAAAGAGATGACCATACGATAAAATTATTTTAGTAGGCATGTTTGGTTGACTTATGTCATAATCTATGGTCATAATGAGGTGCTGCAAGCCCTTCAAAGGTGTCCATTGTTTGCAGCTTCTGTATTTTGCTATGGAACAAGTTTGCTAAATATCTGAAACATAATTCAATTCGATTAAATCAGAGGCAGCAGAACTTACAGTCAAGACGAAAATTGTTGGACTTGTGTGTTTTATTTAAACTTTTTATTGATAAAATCGACTGTCCAGACTTATTATCTGAATTTTCTCTAAAAGTTCCATCTAGGCCAACGCGAAGCAATGACGTTTTTGCTCTACAATTAAAAATTACGAACGCTGCAATCAATTATCCGGTTTATCGTTTGTCTTGGTATTATAATTATTACTGCAAATTTCCAAATTGTCCTGATTTATTTAATTCGACCTTCACAAATTTTAAGTATAAAATGTCTCAGTTGATATTTTTAAACTGATTTTGCTTTTGCGAATTAAGGTTGTCTCGGGGTGCTATGGGGATCAGGGCGTATCGCCTAGCCTACACGCTGGTGCTTTGCATTTTATTTCCACGGCATCTTGAGTCTTTTCATATTGTTACTGCAAGCAATATCACATGTGCTTTTAACTTCTCCTGCATTCCTCTCGTACATGTTTTAGTTTTTAATATTTATTATTACTACTCATGTATATTGTATTGCTTTCACTTGACATTGGTATCAAGCTTGTGCTTTTTTCAATAAATGACATGACTATCAATGTAATATTATCGTTAAAAATTTATGTAGTGTAAATTGTAATTGGGTTGATGCTTTTGCGTGTCAACCTGTTATTTGCCCAAATAAATAAATAAATAAATAAATAAAAAATAAGCGTCATGCCTACTCGAATATTTACTACTATGTTTATCTCTTTCTTACTCAAGCAATACGTGTTATTTTCTTGTTCATGTTATCTCATTGCTGTTATATATAATTGTGGCCCCATCGGTATATTGAGATGGTTTAAGCCCACCACGTGGCTCTGTTTGCAGTGCAGGATAATTAACCGATTCAATAAGGACAGAGTTGGGATATTTTGTATAATTGCAATTTTAAGCAAAAATAAAATATTAAATGCATTGATAATGAGATGTGAGAAACAGTAATTAGCCTGAGAAAGGCACGTAAAGGCAAAGCATATTTGAAAGGGTTTGAATTGGCTTGTAAATAAATTACTATAATTTAAAAGGAAAGGTTTTGTGCACATGTAAAGCCAGACCACATAAAATTTATTTGACACAAAAGGTTTGTTAGCCGGATTTTAAAAGAATCGTAGTTGTTAAGTAAAAGCAAAGGATAGTGAAAATAGTGAGAAAAGCACAAAGATAAAGCAAGAAGAAGCATAATATAATATAGAAAATTGCAAAGACCGATGCTAGAAGAAGGCAACAGAAGAGAGAAGATAGTAACGCGAAAATGGGGTACTCAAAAATCAGTGCATTTAAAAATAAAGTGCAATAGTGCAGAGCAGATCACTGACAATAATAAATAAATAACGTTGTGTGCAAACGCTATCGAACAATTTTAATTATAAAGTTAAAGACAATAATTTAGATTTAAGAAAATTGTAAATATTAATTATGTACTCAAATTTACTTCTATTTGTAACCTTTCATTATCAGAATTAATTTCCATTAATATAAGAAAATCAACAGTAACTTAGTAACCTGATGCTATTTTGTTTAAAACGGGAGAACAATTGAATAAAAATTATCTGAAATTTGTCGAATTTGTACTCCACATTTGAATACAATTTTATATTAATAAACGAGCGTTTTATCATGCTAAAAGTATTGAATTTTATTGTGCCCATCTCAGAGTACCTGTGACAGTGTTTGTGGCAATATACGCCACGATAAATTAATAAAATTTCCCATCTGATCTTCGACGGTGAACGGCAGCCGATCAGCTGAATTTTGCGAGTTTCGTTTCCGGCCCAAGGAAGTATCCAAAGCCAGAGGTCGGTACTGAAAGTGATCAACAGAGTCTGCAAAAACGCCCTAACCAACTTCTACACCTGGGGAGCATCTCCAGCAGGAAATCCAAGCAGCATTACTACGAGCAGCTCCGAGGCCAGCATACGAGGTAGGATTAAGCCTGCGATTTGAAGGTTAGGTTTGACAAAACGCCTCAAACTACGAGATCAAACCTACTCGGAGAGGCCTAGCGTATTCCCAAGGTCTTACTTCGTGTTTTTCGGGAATCGAGTGGCGTCAGAAAATTGTGCAAATTTGACGAGAATCCATTCTATTCTACGTCAGAACAAGCAAGAGACGGTGGCGTCATCTTAAAAAACAAGCAAGGGGATGTGTTTTTATTAGTTGCCAAGCGGAAAAATTCAAATAACTTACCTGAAGCGTTTTCACAGTATTTTCACAAGTTTAAACATTCAAATACGCTGTGCACTGGCGACATTTTGTGTGTTATCTGTCAAATAGAGATTACTAATATTATCTGCTGAGAGCGAGCAAATGAGCTACTCCAAGTCATGGCGATAGTTAAATTCTGATTCCACCCTGAGAATAGAGCTTGTGTTTTTGCCGAGAGTTAGCTTGATTGATATTGCAATTAAATAAAATAGAAAGAGGGGCATTCAACCATTTTATTGGTGCAATTAATTATTGCATTTCATTTTTAACCAGCCGTAATTGATTGACAGGAAAAGTAAAACCACAGTACAAAAGTATTAAATCTGCGATTTATAAATTGCCCAAAATTTAACTTATTAATATATTTATTTAATATTACAAACAGTACTAAACATTTTTAATAGATATTTTTTACATACTTAACTTACAGAAATATTTAGCAAGCACCTAGTAACCTAGCAATGTTTGATGACTTAGTTATTAAATGTAAATACGAAACAAATAGTTTCATAAATTGTGAGCAAACGACACATTTTATTTACACGCTGTAGATGAAATTTTCTGAATAGTATTTGTACTGTTAATTGGTAACCCAGGGCTCGTTCCGGGCAAAAATAATGACTTGTTATTGTGGAACTCCCTTGGGCTAATTAAATTGAACGAATCGTTCAAGAATGTTAAATAAAATAAGATGAATGTTTAAAGCAATACAAATGACCAAAAATATTATTAGGAAGATTAGGTATGTGTTATTCTATATGTGTAATTTATATCTTTAAAAATTGGTATCTCGTAAGAAGCTACATTATTTTTGAATTCAAATTGAACATTTCTAGCGGAACAAAGGCTTAAATAATATGTTGCTATGTCTGACCATTGAAAAATGTTGCACTCATGGCTGCATAAAGTTGCAAAACCGTTTAATAGTATTTGCGTTTATTAATAAAAATATAGCAAAAAGCAATTTGGATTGGCTAGGTCAAATTACATAATTATTGATGATTTTTAACAATATAGCTGTAGAAGCTTATAGAATGATATAAGTAGAAATTGGCTGTTTTCTCAAATAATGTTAAAAGTGACTTACTAGGTTTTGCCATTTTACAGGAGAATTATCACTGCATATATTGAATGTAAAGCTCCCTACATACAGGGTGATTCAAATTCGAGGCTAACCATGGGGATTTCGAAAACGGTAAGAGTTGGAGGGATGGTTTAAATTTGGCAAAGTTGCGCAATTTAGTGCTCAACAATATGCTGCCGTGAAATCAAGAAAGTTTTAAGATGGCGGCCGTAAGAAAAAACAAAGTTGATGATGGTTGGCAGAAGACGAAACGTCGTATTAAAAATCCGTTACCGCCATCTTGTAGGCCGGTAAAAGTTGCCTTAACACGTTAATCGCCGCAATACAAATTCAGAAATGGGTCTCAAGGGCCACCTACGTAGAAGAAACAATAAAACATATCTAATATTGAAACGCCTATAAATAGGCAACCAAATACGCTATCCAAGGGGTAAATGTGTTGTTGGGTATAGGAGGCCACGTGCATTAGGCAAAGCATGTAAAGTTACGCACAATGAGAAGCTACCGTGAATCACACGGCCACGAAAACTTTTCAACGTGAGATGCACGTTAGCATCACACGGCGCTGTAAATAAAAAGATAGAGATGCACGTTAGCTTCACGTGGCGATTAATTTCTAATTTTTTCAAAAATTTCGAAAACGAAATAAAATTTTCTTGGTTTCTCGGCAGTATATTGTTGGGCACTTTTTTTTTTTTTTTAATTGGAAGTTGTACCAGCTCAACAAATACTTGTTATACATGGTAGAGTTCGGAATAAAAGTAACAGAACAGAGTAACAGATAGGTAAGTATCACCTAATTAAATTGTCAGTTGTTCACTTTGATATCACCATGGTTTAACTAATAACGGTCAGTCCTCGTCACTACTATTTAAATAAATGTCTTGAGGAAGCTTACGTTTCAGCCGCGTGTGGATTTCTCTTCGTCCTAGTTCGTAAAAAGTTGCGCCCGCACTAGTGTTAAGATTTAGGTGGAAGTTTTTGGTCAGCTTCTTAATGTGTTCTGGAATGGTGTCCATGCCAAGTTCGTGGTGCAGTTGTTTGTTCGTTATGTACCAGGGTGCGTTAACTGCCGTCCTGAGTACTTTGTTTTGTAGTACTTGTATTCTGTTTATGTTTGCTTGGGATGTGTTGCCCCAAATTGTGCATCCATATAAAACTAGTGGCCGTATCAATGATTTGTAAAGTAAGGTGACACATTCAGCTTGCAGCGACGATTTTTTGTTGATTAGCGGGTAGAGTTGTACCAATCTAGTGTGACCCTCTTTAAGTTTTCTATTAATGTGATATTTCCACGTGAGGCGAGTATCTAGGTAGATGCCTAGGTATTTCACGGGGTCTGCAAAATTATTCCATACTATAACATGATTGTTAATGTGCGGTATTGGCGGGTTAGTGATTCGTCTGAGAGTAAAGATTTTTGCGACGCACTTGGAATAGTTAATCGTTAGGTTCCAGGACCTGAACCATCTTGCTAAAGTATTAATTGAGGTTTGGAGTTGATCAACTGCTACTGTCAGGTTTTCGTTTTTCGTCAACAGCACAGTGTCGTCTGCGTACAACGCTAGGTTTGCAGTGGTGTTGGGAATGTCATGTAGGTAGATGTTGAAAAGGATAGGTCCCAGGATGCTTCCCTGCGGCACACCTGCATTGATCGGTCTGATTGAAGAGACGACTGCGTGTATTTTTACTGCAAAAGATCGGCTTTCGAGATATGAGAATAGAATTGCTTTTAAATATTCCGATATGTGTGACCGAGAAAGTTTGTATTTGAGCCCTTCGACCCAAACCCTATCAAAGGCCTGTGCTAAATCGATGAATACTGCAGCAGTATATTGTTTCATTTCGTAGCCACTCTCTATTAATTCAACAATGCGTTGCAGCTGATGACAGGTGGAGTGTCCTTTTTTAAACCCAAATTGAGAAAAGGGGATTATTTCCAGTCTGGTAATTTCGTCATTGAGTCTGATGTTAATTGCTTTTTCAAATACCTTGGAGATGGTCGTAAGGAGAGTGATGGGTCGATATCCGTCAAGTTCTTTGTTATTTTTGCCTGGTTTAGGAAACATCAGTATGAGTCCATGTTTCCATTTGCTAGGAAAATAACCAACTCTGAGGCAAGCATTGAAAAGTGAGGATAAGTAAGCCAGCGCTTTTCTTGTGAGGTTTTTGAGTGTGAAGTTGGTTATTTCGTCTTCCCCTGGGGTTTTATTATTCGGAAGATTTTTTATTATGACAGCCAATTCCTTAGGAGAGATCGGTTTCATATTACATCCTGCTATTGGTTGGTGTGTTTCAAGATGTCTACCGATCAAGTTGGCATACCCTGATGGATTGTGTTGATGTATAGTAAAGGTTTGTGCTAAGTGGTTGGCAAAGGCTTCACATTTGTCTTCGTCTGTGCACAACATTTTGTTTTGCATGGGAATGGGTGGAATTTCCTGTGTTTGTCGTAGAATCTTCCTTGTTGTTTTCCATAGACCTGGGTCGCCGGATTCATACGTGCTAATGTATTTCTGATAGGAATCAATTCTGTACCTCTCTAGCTCACGCTTGATACGATGGCTCAGGTTGTTGACTAGGTTTTTTGTCACCTGGTTTCTAGTGCGTTGCCATTCCCTGCGAAGTTGACTTTTTTGTTTTATTAGGTCGATTATGTGTATCGGAGGTGTTTTTGGGCTGGCATGTCTAGGATTTTTTTTAATAACTGATGCTGCATGTAAACTGCCAGTTACGCTTCTTGTAACATGATCAACCGTTTCGTCTATGTCCTCTGTGGTTTTCAATTCATTGGGATATTTCAGATTTGCATCAAGTGTTTCCCTAAAGTAATTCCAGTCAACAATTTCATTCCTCAGCTTAGTTCTAGGGTATCTTAACGTTGGAGTGGCTATAAATGAGATAAGAACCGGCAAGTGATCTGAGTCAAGTTCGGTGTAAACCTTTTGGAAGATTTGACTTTGAACGTTCTTTTGTACTATTAAGTCCAAGATGTCCGGATGGTGGTCTGCCCGATATGGGAAGTAGGTCGGATCTTCCGGGGCGAGAATTTGAAGGGCGTGTTTTTCGGAGTAGGAGTGGAGTCTTAGTCCAGATGGATTGTCTTTTCTGCATCCCCAAATAGTGCTTTTGGAATTGAGATCACCGATTAGTAGCGTCGGTTCATTCGAATCGAAGATCATCTGAATGTCAGTTTCAAGAAGGTTCTTGTTAGGTTGTCGGTAGGCACTTGTTACTTTAATGTAGGTTCCTTCTTGCGTTTTGACCTTGACTGTAATGGTCTCAAGATTTGTAGTTTTAATCTGTGGGAACTCGTGATGATCGAGTTTACGCTTGACAAGTATAGCCACACCTCCAGATGCAAACATTGCATTACGGTCCGTGCGGTAGCAAAGGTATCCGGGGATTTTGAAACGATCATGTATTGTTAAGTGTGTTTCGGAGACTCATGCTACGTCCACATTGTGTCTTACGAGAAACGATAAAAATATTGCTCGCTGGGCTATAATGCCATTGGCATTCCAGTTGAGGAGTTTTAAATGATTAATAGTGTTGATATTATTATGGTCCATTAAGAAGTAAAGGTAATAGATTTGTTAACAAAAATTGTTTAATTTGCCCTAAGTAAGGCTGAATGAAATTGAGAATTGTTTTTAAGATTGTGTTGATTGGTGAATCTGTGTCAGGATTTGACGTGCTCCAAGGTTGGCTACGGTCAGCTGATCTATTCGTTTTGGGAAGAGGTGGGAAGTTAATGTTGTTGCTAGGAGGAGGTACTTGTCTGTTGTTTCCGGTTTTGGGATTAGTACTTGATGATTTATTTTTGTTGTACTTAGATTCTTGGAAATACGAGCAGCCTCGAAAGTTAGCAGGGTGGTTGCCTCCGCAGTTGACACAGATTGCGGCAGTATTATTATCTTTATCGCAGGCGGAATAATGGTGGTTCCCTAAGCATTTTACACATCTTGGTTGTAGGCGACAATAATTCTTTGTGTGCCCATATCGCTGGCATCTGTGGCACTGAGGGGTGTTCCCTGAAATTCTTCTTGGCTCAACTGTTACTAAAGTGTGGCATAGAGTGTCAATTTTGTGTATTTCTTTGGCTTTCTCGTTTGCTGTAAGAAGTACTGCGCAAATCGGTATTGGTTGTTTATTTTTATTAAGAAGTCTGGTAATCCTCGTTATAGGGAGATTGTATTGGGCGAGTTCTTCTTGAATGTCTTTTTCTGTTAATGAGAGGGGCACATTTTTAATGACGACTGACAGAGGCCGTTCATTTGGATTTTGGTAGGTGTGAAAGGCTATGTTATTAGTTAGGTAATATTTAGCAAGAGTTCTGTAGTCTTTTTCCGAATTTAGCATAATGTTCAGAAATGTTCCGCTGAGGGCAGTGGTGTATTTATCAGTAACGATTTTACTGAGGTCGTCAATTACCTGTTTGTGATTTACCGGTCCGTGGAGAAAAATTGGCGGTATCTTAATCTTGTTCGCTTCTTTGGGGGGTTCTGGGGGAGTTTTGCTATTTTCAACTTGCTTCTCGGCGGTGTTGGGATCGACGTTTTCAGGCAGATAGAATTTATTTTGCGCTAGAAGTGCTTCATGGTTCCAAAGGTACTTCTTTTGTAAATCACTGATCGGCGGCGAGAGGTGGTCACTATTTCTTTTGGTGGTTGACATTGTGCCACCCCCGCAAGGGCGGACTAATTTAATTTAGATTTTCTTAAATATCGAAATGAGTTCGTATACGTTGTAAACAAAATTTCATGCAAATATAAATTGTGTTTGCAGATAAATCGCTCGGGGTCACGATAGCACTACGGTCACTTATCACATCCGTTCAGTACGAGCGTTGACACCGGACTCATTGTTGGGCACTAAATTGCGCAACTTTTCCAAATTTAAACCACTCCTCTAACTCTTACCGTTTTCGAAATCCCCATGGTAAGCCTCGAATTTGAATCACCCTGTATATGGAGGTGAGAGACAGGCCTACGGGAAGAGTGATACATCGTTCAGAAGTCATAATTTCTTATTATGAGTTATGGTACTACAACTTTAAATTGTCATTTCCATACCTTTCAAACCGTATGGGAAAAATAAGCTTTCTGTTACCTCTTGCAGTAGCTCCTACATTACATGGGGCAGGGAATCTTACAACTAATTTTGTTGCGAAATCTTCAACTTCAAGAAGAACAAAAAAGTAGCCAGCTATC
The DNA here is from genome assembly GCA_940337035.1 of Agriotes lineatus. Lineage (NCBI taxonomy): Eukaryota > Metazoa > Arthropoda > Insecta > Coleoptera > Elateridae > Agriotes > Agriotes lineatus. Next base: position 60,301,158 of record OW679196.1, read on the forward strand.
AGACGACTCATAAAATAATAGCCGTTTGATTCAATATCCAGGACGTGACCAATATAACATATTGTTATGGCAAAGGGTTCTATTAATATTAAATAATGTTTTTAATGCATAGAAAATCAAACTCTAGATGAACGTACACTTTTATTTCGTACTTTATTTGAATTTAAAATAAACGGTAAAGCAATTAATTCCAGAACTAATCACGATTCCTACTGATAAACGGGTCGCTTCACTAAAAGATTTAATATGCATGAAACTCTATCTCAGGGTTGTTAATTAAGTAAAATAATCCGTGGCCTCCCTTAAGTTATATCAGATCACAATGTACTCAATAGGACACTTTATACCAATACAGATCAACAAGTGCAACCCGAATTAAAAAGAAGTGACTATTTTATGATAATCTTCGTAAAATTGTACTGATTTTGGGTCTAAACAGTCAACGAAACCTGTTAAAACTACACATTTTGCAAATATTTATTGCATCTGGAACTTTGCAGAACAATGAACTCCACTATCATTATCTACACCATTTTCTGTTGTTATAGGTATCATTCACATAGAAATTGTAACGCCCCGTTGTATTTTGGGGTCCCTTCAATGGATTGCGCATTCTTAGATTTTTGTTTCCGCATCTCTAAAACGTAATAGCAACGTTCACATCTTTAGCCTTTCGAACGTTACTACTATGGAATTTCAATTTTCGAATGGGCAAACTTGGAGAAAACAACGGTCGTCGAATTTGGAACACGAGATTCCTTCCTTCTTCAGCCAGCCCTGAGGGAGAGCGGCCGATACGAGTATCGATATCGATCGAGATCCAGAAGGGATTTGCTCCACGTGATTCTTGAGTAGGCCTTGCAATTTGCCTTCTGTAAACAAACGCTTAGACACGCTTAAGGATGCGAGCTGCAAGTATTACCACGGCCCGTTTTTGATCTTTGGGAGTCTTTCTGCGGCATCTTCATTATGCGGCAACTAATTCGCTGAATCTCCACTGCATTTGTATCGTTCATTCGTTTCTTCACACAAGGGTTACCTAATCCAATATCTATATGTTCCTTGAACGTTTTCAAGTACTAACATTTCAAAAATTTCATCTAAATAGTTTTTAACATGATGCCAAATTTACATTCGTAGGCTATATTCTTTTGAATTCGAATGTTTATGTGGATACAATTTTCGGTCGTGCTACCTCAACGAAAACGGAGTGCAACAGAGAGTAACATAACGTACTGAACTTAATGAGATAGCAATCAAGGGCGCCAACGAATCTTTTAGTTGCAGCAAGTGTATCCAAATATTACCAAAAATTCGTAAATTCAAAAGTACTCTCAAAAGCACAATACTTTGAAAGAAAGCATACAGAACTCGATAGTAGTAACATAAACAAGACGATGTAATAATAGCAATATATAATGATCACAGATAATAAATTGTATACAAAACCAGCACAGTGTACATATGATAATTCAATAAATATACTACAATAGTCACCCCTCTTTAATGAAATTATTAAAGCCTTATGTTACGGTGTCTAATTATACACTGATTGACTACACTGCAATAAGAGTTGGGTATGTAATTATTTTAAATTACGACAATTATTTCATGTTCTTTATATGTCACATTTGACTGTACGTATTCTATTTTGGTTTTAAAATAAATTCTCAGTTATGATGAATTCAAGTACTTTCTTATGCCCATTAATTATGAATCGTTGATATTTAGTTATTTAATCTTGCTAGCTCAGTAGAACATGATTACTCCCAAAACAAGTCGGTTCACGCAATATCAAGGCTGTTTATTATTTCTGAAATATCATTTGTTTAATGAAAAGTTATGTTACATTTTTGTGACAACCCCAATGAACGTCAGTGTCACCTCAAATAATGTACATGAAATATCAATTGCAAATACCGCCTTGTTACAATACATGTCATTCAATAAACTTAAAATAGTAAGTAGTAATTTTATTAATTACCACATCTGTGACTGCAGTTTGTCCAAATTAGTGAGTAAGCCCAGCACAAGCTCAGCCTACTGTCAAGAACTGCAAGCAGCTTTGGAAATGCCTGCTCCTAACTCTCAATCAGCATACAATTCCGCAACACGAACCTTAACAAAATCCTCCAGCAGTGAAGGCACTATCTCTTCCAAATAAGGTGTTGACACTCTAAATCATACGAATTCCGATCTATCAGAAACCACAGGACGTCACCTCAACTAGTGCCGATCTCAAAATGTTACTCCAACTAAAGTGCAGCCAAGTTTAACTCCATCAGATGAGAAACCAATTCCAAATCGCAAGGCTCTTACTCCAAAATCCTGCAGTGTCCTATTTCCAGTAAATACAGCTGACGCTATTCAATTCACAAGATGTAATTATTCGACAATAAACTAAGCTCAACGTCCAATAATTCCAGAAATTATTTCAATAGCCTGTAGTATTTTAAATTACGTTCTTCCTATCATACACGTCTTCTTCATATCTTCTTTACATTCTTCAAGTTTCAAAATGTTCACATATTCTCTTCTCGCCAATTTTATTATAAGTAAACCCTTTCTCACACCAAAATAGATCATGAAATCACTTTAGAAAAAGGGATTCTTTTCAAAATTTCAGTTTTTACAAAAATAATTAAATTTTTTTCTCTCAAAAATTTTTATTGTGTACATAAAAATCAGTATCTTCTTAGTGATCGATCTTGTATATTTTTTACAGTAAAACGCTATATATTTTATTATTACATTTAGTAACGCCCGCTATATTGAATAACATTTCCCAAATAGGTATTTGCTATTAATCTTCCACTGCATTTCAGGTAACATTTAAATCATTTTAGAATCTTCTGTTTCTTATTTTTCATTGTTCAACTGAATTCAAATTATTCTATTATTTTACAATATACATGTTAATAAATCCGATATCCTATTATTATACCCAAATTTATCTTTCTAAATCTAATCACAAAATATTTTAATCATTTTTTTTTAATATAATATCAAATCCCTGTCTTGCATTAATAAATTAACTTAATCTTCTTATATGCAATCCATTACAATACATAAATACCAGGTGCACCTCAAAACACATAACCTCGAATAATATTACTAGCAAATATATATTCATAACATTCTAAATAGCATAAAGGCAAACTACGTCAATTAGAACCAACAGCCAAATTAACAGGTGTTGCGGATACTAACAATAGGCTCCGAGGATGAAACTCACTAACTGTATTAGTGTAAGCGTTCAAATGTGTCCTGAAAGATACCCAAATTTCAATAGTAAACATAAAATCCACGGAGTTCTGAAGGAGCCCAGGCAGGTCTTCCTTGCAACACAGTGCAGCAAAAGCAAGTGCCAGAGTACTAAAGAGGCACATAAAATCTCGGAAAAGTTTGACGGACTTTACCACAAGTGCACGCCAGCACTGTACACGAACTAAAAATTAAAATAGTGTTAAAGTCCTAATACGACACACAATACTACATCGACATCAATTACTACAGAAAATCGGGCATCCAAAGAAGAGGTCTCGACACTAGAATGCTGCAACAGGCCACTACTGCAGGATGGACTCAAAATACGACTGCGCTAATTATATAGTCAAGGACGTACATGTCGATCTGGACGTAGAGTCGCAAAATAACCAAGCTGACAAGTTACGGCCAGTGAATGTGAATATCTCACCTTAGAAACTTCCTTCCTTAAAGTCAATATCCGAAGCTGTACTGTTAATATTCTTTACTTTTGACTTACTTTGTCCACATAAGTGTAAGAGCCAACATTTATCACTTAAAAAAGCATTTCCTATAGTAGTACCAATTTTTTTTATTTAAAATTGCACCTGTATACACCTTATTTTTTGGATTCCGTATTTGCAGGAGGGAGAATGCATCAAGCAGCTTTATGCAATCAATTGCTTTTTTAACATATCTGTATATCAGGTGTTGTATCACTAGACTAACTGAATTAATTATATTTCTTCAGTTTCTCTATTTACCTTAATTAAGACTACTTTCAATTCAGTCTGTTTATATATCATCATAATGCCTCTTAGTTTTAGCATACATCTAGATACGCACGTCTAATTCTGAGAAACACAAAAGCCCAGTCCATTAAGATAAACACACTTAGCTAAAAGACATTTTCAAGCTTTTCCGTCTTATAGCTTTCCTCATTATCACCTGCTTTTACATTATATCGCGTTTCCAAGTCTTCATCTTAATGCACGTATAAATCATCGCCGGTTTTTGTGTGAACATAATGTAGCGCCCCTTGTAACAATACCTGCATCCGGCATCTTTTTGTCGCTCCCTTGCGCCTTTGGAGCGAAGACGAGGATGGCTTCCATGGCTCTAAATTTGTATTTACATTTTATAACATGAGCGGATAGACGCACTGCAGCTGACAACTGTGACGGTATCATCAGGAGAATTTCGGTGAGCTTCGTATGACGGTAAACATGTACAGTCGTGTGCAAATAAATCTGGGACAGTTGTTTTTTCACATGCAGATTCAGTTAAGAATTGAAGAATATCTCCATGGATTTCCTGCTATCAGAAAGAGTTACATTAAACTTTAACAGGTACTGAAACCCGTAACTCTCTCTGATAAGAGGAAATCCATGGAAATATTCTTCAAATTCTTAACTAAATCTGCATGTGAAAAAAACACTGTCCCAGATTTATTTGCACACGACTGTACATGTTTGAGCAAATATTCCCCGGTGTTTGCCGCCCCGAGTCACGATCGAGTAGGGGGATGAGTGGCTTTGCTAATAGCATCTGGCTGTTTATGAAACGTAACGTTGATTTAATTCATTCACCTTTTAATGAGGCAGTTTAAATAACAAACATTTATTACTACTAGTATCAGATAAACATCGTTTACGCATGCTCGCACACTCAGTTACAAACGTATCTTCCAGATACAGGACTCGTGGACCCTTGTCAGTAAGGCTGTTGGCATGTTCAGATTTTCTAAATAATTGTTTCAAGGGATAGTTATTGTGTTTGGTCGCCGAGGTTTCTGAAGGGAATGTGACATGTAATAGCAGATGAAATCTTCCGCATTCGTTGATATGAGTTAATTTGCTGGAGGTGTAAGCAACAACGGCAAGGTCCTACAAAACCTATAAATAACTTTTCGAGGAAGATAGCAATGAGATCAAAATGAAGACCTATTTGAAAATGCCATTTTGTCGTTCGAATAGAATTGATTTTTTAATATAGTTTAAACTATAACACTTTACAATTGGAATTTTAAACTTTCTTGATGCGATTTTATCTACTGAATTACCAGCACGTTCAGTATATACACCTAATTAACCCAATATATTTTTTAAGCCTATCGTTTACATACGATTTCTTAAATTATTATAGATAAGTAATGTATGTGCAATCACAGAAAACAATTTATGAAGTTGCGTCACAAGGCCTCCCAGCAGAAGCAGTTACAATATGCAACTTAAATATGGTCCTGGTTGCTTACATATATGTACTAAAACGCTTTGGCCAGCCTACGTCTGGCCCTGCCAGCGTAAAGAAACCGTTAACAATAAAAATGCTTGCTTAAGCTGGTAGCCAGCCGACGTCCGGCCCTGCCAGCGTTAACAATACAAGTGCTTGCTGCGTCGCCACTTGTGCGCGGTCGGCATGTGCGCGCGCCAGTGCTTACGGTTTGGACGGCCGGCGGCCGGCGGCCGGCGACCGCCGACCGGCGGCATCAGCTTGTAGGAGCCTTCGCGTCGCGTCATGGAAACCAACATAGTTTAGTTTTTAGTTGATATTGTCATTCTGACATAACGCATGTATTAGTTACTGAATAAATATTTTGAGTATGTTGGAAACTTGAGTTATAACTAAAACCTTCAAAGTGATGTATTGAATTCCTAACTACTTCAAATTAATGTTGAGTTTTAAAAGTCTAATTGTTAACATTTAAATGAATTTCTTTGAATTATTTACATCAATGTCTCCGATAAAATCAGAATTAAAACTTCGCCCATCAGTTAAATGTTTGTTCTAAACGTGATACCATTGTAAGAATATATTTTAACTTTTTGTTGATGAGACGCCAAAAGTTGCTTAAAATATCAGACAGGGGTTGAAATAAAATTCCACTGCACCACAAAGATACGGGAAACGGAATTTCCGATCGGTAGGTTGCGCTCTGGGAATTATTAAATGCGCCTCGAAGAGCAATCAATGTTCCCAAAATTGATATAGCGTCCCACCCTATCAAGTACTGTCCCCGCACGAACTTGAACCTGCTTAAAGAATTTGGACTAATTTCCTACTCTAAGAACTTGCACCCGAATTACTAATTCTTCATTAGAAAATATATCCGCGATGTTTCTAAAAATATAAAACAAGTTTCAAAACATTCACTGATCTTCTTTCTTTTTTCTTGACAAATTGAGTATGTTACGGCCTAAAACGCCTTTTACGACAAAGCTCTAATTAGTAATAGCTTAATAAATCCTAAAAATGCTTACGAAAAGGACGCTAATTTTTTACTAAATAAACGGAACTTTATGACATGACACTAATTATCTAAATGGCTCACATTGGGAGAGAATTATATAGGACCCCTGCCCCAGCCCGTAACAGAAGTCGTGCTGGCGTCGCTCAGTGGAGCTGAGGGTGGTCCAATACGAGGCTACACATGGACAACAGCCTATTATAGGAAAAGCAGATCTTAGATGCCAAGGCGTCACCACATTCCTGATAAGATAAATACATAGGTGAGCCCACTGAGGAAAGCGGATGCAAATGAGTACACCTTCTAACTTCAACGTTGGCAGTGTTTGATCGACGAGCCACTAACAGCAGCGTTGAACTTATCTTGTGGGACAACTTTTGTACAGCTCTCAAAACTTCTTTTACTAAAGAAAAACACACAAAATCGCATGAAAATAACATAAACATCAAACAAGAAAACCACAGTTACATGAAATTGAGCAGTATTAACAACAATATGAAAATTGACAACTTTTTAGTAAATAAATGTAACGAAATGGGTTAGTAAAGGTTAGGTTATTTACGTAACGCTTTAAACTAGCTATATGCGGTAAACTGGGCAACAATTAAACGAACAACATTAACTATTCAAAATACTGACTCATAAACAATAATACTTGACGGTGAGCAAACAAACGTGGCTCAAATGCGATACATACTTCAATTGCTACAACGTGAGCATGCACATGGAATCTGACGGTAATTCGGTGATTCGACATAAAGACAACTACCTACAATGGTTCAAAACAGTAAAGGCTACGCAAACGTTACGCAAAAATTGTCCGACACTACGAGCACTATAAACTATGGCACTGTAAAACTAAAACATAAAAAGGGTACATACTTTAATAATGAGTCTAGGTAGCTGCATACGGTATCCAACGGAGCTGCATGTGGCCGCTTCCCAAACAAACTGCCCGAAGATGCTTGAAAAGACTGCACAATAGCAACTAGATGCTGCCGACGGAAGGGGGGTAACATCCCCAATCAAGGGTAACGAAGTTCGAGACGACATGGTAAGGATCCTAAACGAGACACCGGAACTTTGTAATGCAAAATAAGCCGATACTGTGATTCCCACGAAATAATCTGCAAACGGCGCGAATCGGAATTAGAGCGGCATCCACAGACGCTTAACAAAAACCCCAGGACTGACCGTCAACAACTAACACGTGTAGTTCAAACACAGAATGCAGGAAAAGTCACTTTTACTTGAAACACTAATAGTTGCGATCGCTAATGGACCGGACTTTAAATATCGGAACCTTTAAACATGCAGTACGCACATACTCAAGTAACAACCGTTAATTATAACACAAACAAACGCAACACCCCCAGCGGGGCTGCACGGGGTGAAAGGACAGCTCCAAAACACTTGTTGCTTGTCGACCAGCCAGACTAAGAATCCCATGCGAGAAGCCCAAAGCTTGCACACATGGTATCAACGTCTCGCCTGAGCCAGACAAACGTTCGTTCTCTCTCTCGTTCTTATACACACAACCACTCTTTCTTAGCGAAATAATTCTTGACTTAAATCGAGCGACGCACAAAATTCACGTGCATTCAGCTACCTCACTTGCACTCACAGCAACCGCTTCCTTCTAGCGCCAAATATTATCTTCAAAAGCGAATCTACGAGACGGAATATGTGCTACTAAAGCAGCTGAAAACAGGCACGTTGTTTGAAATGCTTCTGTATAGCCGGGATTTTAAATTCGGAATTGGTAAAATACAACAATTTCATAAAAATGAAAAATGTCTTCACAAGTAAAGGTATCAATTTAAGGATAATTGGTTCATGAAATAATTTACCTTTTATTGCTTTTATCTATGACAGTATAAAACATCAAGTAGAGGTCTTACGGAAAAATCATCAATGAACTATGCTTTTGCCAATAGTTTAGGCTTTTAGAAAATATTTCCACCTTGATGCTAGCACTAGTTAGAATATTTGCTTCGGGTATCCTAATTCTGATTTCAATTTAAACAAGAGTTCAAATCGGAATCTTTACACAGCTTTGAATATTCTTCCTGTGCTATCTATGCAAAGCAATGTATTCTAAAATGAATTTCATTTAAATAAATAATTGTCTGATCAGTCTAAATATAGACGCAATATTTTACATCAGCATCAATGTCAACTAGAGCTGGGCAGTAATTAGTTGCTTACTAATTTTTTTTTTTTTGATTTATCTTGGTATTGAATTACTTGTGAAAATACTGTACTTGTAATTGTTAATTGCCATTTTTGTTAAAACGTACTTAACAATTGCTTCTTGAAAGTAAATAATTACTACATTCAATTACTCAATTACTGTAGAACTATTTGAATTACTTGTGGTAATTGAAATACTCGCAGTAATTGAATTACCTTTTGGTAATTAAATTATTAAATTACTGCACTTATCGGGTGTTAAATTTCCAGAATTAAAAAAAATAAGATATGGTTTGAGTATGTTATAGATTAAGCAGATCGCAATAGGGTCTTCTTGGACCCACATAAGTATAATTTATGATTTCCTATGACTAGTCAAATCACACATAATTATGTGCAATATTAGTAATTCCAACGCCATGTAAACGAAGAAAAAGAAACATATTTATGCACACGCGTATGGATGGGATGTGCAATGCTGTGTCCCGTGCAACAGAATGTAGCAGTCTAGCTTACTAATATAATTATTGTGTAAGAAGCAAAAAATGTGTCTGCGGTAAGTACAAAATACGGAGCACAGGACCGTAAAATATAATCAAATAACAGTTAACTACTAGCTTTATTAAACAATATTATTTCATAACAATTATTTATTAATTTAAATTTGCATGTGTGAAACGATGTACTAACACAGAGCTATTTAAATACTACTAAATACAAATATGCTACCACAATTTCTATTGAAAGTAATTGAAAATGTAATTTGTATTGATAATTGAATTACTATTTCATTTGGGCAATTGATATCTCTGGTAATTCAATTACTTCGTTGGGGCGGTAACTTGTAAGTAGTAGTTATTTACTTTTTAAAAGTAATTTGCGCAGCTCTGTCGTCAACCTTAAAACTGTTCTGTACCAACCTTCCGAGCTTACTATTTACAATAGAACTTAAAGACGTTCTGTACCTATAAGTCTATCGCAATCTTTGGATATTTTCAAGTAAACTTTACTAGTGGAACAATGCTTTTTATAAATATCGGTTGTGCTATGAGGTTAACTTCAACAGCTACTCAACAAAGAAGGGCTGATTTATACTCATACATGGGACATTAATGCCCCGTACTTTTGATAACTTTTTATCTAAAAAACATTTTTTAAACACTTAGCAGCTTTATTGGATTTTAGCCCACGATACGCTATCTTAAGGGTTATTTTCATGGTCATTCCCTTTTTGGATTAAATCTGCTTAATCAGTAATTGATATTTCAGCAAAGCGGAAGTTGGTCGTGGTGATATGGAGTTCACACTTCGGCAGTGAATTAATTAGCTCGTAGACCGATTATTATTGCTTGAATGCGTATTATAAGCACAACATTAAACGTAAATACGTAATCATAATTTGCCACCGTCTCTACGGGAGAGCAGTTTCGCAAGATTAAAATGTATCATTTATTTTAGTAATATACTGTAACGTTATTTGATAATGCAAGTATAAATTAACACGAAATACGTCTATATTATTTCCGTGGTAGTTGAATGAACAGATGCGTGAAGAGTGCCCGAACTTATATACGGCGTGTTTCACTTCTCACTTATATATTATATCTTATTTATTTTCTGATCTATTTCAAATGTTGATCAATATTGTACTGCCCTTTAAAACGGTAATTTTTTCAAATTTTAAATAATTGAGCTGGTAACCAATAGCCCAAATAAATGCATATAATTGAAATATCACGGTAGGACTAATTTTAGCGAAACAATTTTTTTACAAATGTTGCTCAAAATCGCAAAAATAGTAGATATAATTTGTTTTAATAGATTTGCTATTGTCAATAATGGAAGCGATTTAAACCCTACAGAACCTGAAAATAAATTTGAAGAACATAGAAGATGAACAAATAGCACACTTGAATCTTCGAAAGAACACTATTAAATAAGTCAATAATTTTAAGTAATTAGGATCTCTAATGAGTAGTAGAAGAGATATGAAGCATTGCATAAACAAGATAATCAGATAAGTAGCAGATTTATTTAATACAAAAGGCACAACCTTATTGAGCAGAAAAAGGAGTGTCGAACCAAACCAAAGTAAAAATTTAGCGGTCTAATTTTATCCCTGCTTTAATACATAGTAATGAATCATGGGTTTTGAACAAACTCCAGAAACTAGATTGCAGGCTTGCGAAATAGGCATACAAAATTGGAGGTGGCAACAGACAAATACAGGAATGAGAATTAAACCTCACACATATTTAGAAAAGAGAAAGCTTATTACCTGGGCAACGGCAAAAATTTGAATTTCGACTATTTTTGTGATTTTGAGCAACTTTTTTGATAAGTTTTTGCGTTAAAATTAGAGTTAGTATGATTTTAACATATGTTGAATTTATTTTTCATTGCTGTATGCTATTACTTTGCAGTAAAATTATTTTATAATAGCATAGTATAATCAAAAAGTCTTTGTATTGTGGTAGCCGTGGAATTTAAAAGTCATTTATTCAATTATGTATTTCAATTATTCAAATTCAAATTCAAAAGTGAACAGATTGTAATTAAAAATATTTCACAAACCAGTTAAAAGGTTTATTATCAAATAGTATTACTGGAGTGGAAATGGTGGTTATTCAAATGTTTCTTTCTTTGAAAATTTACTTTTGATACAACTATGACATAAAAGTAAAAATTTAAATAATATCATAAATGCCTTGCCATTAATTTCAGGGTATGTAATTATTGTTTTATGAACAAACAAGTTTAGACTCAACGCCAAACCCATAATTTCTCATTGACTCAAACCATCTTCAAATCGTACCAACAAAACGTTCAGGTTACATGGTGATATCGGAGGCCGAACAGCTATAGTGAAATTACCAGGGAGCGCCAAAGAGTCTTTTACAACCGATAAGCCCATTGGCTTACGAGAACTCTTGAACTCACTAAAGTACTACGCGTAGCCAATTCGGTAAGAACTCATACATACTTCAAAAAGTTCAACACCTCAATTACTTGCATCAGCCATACACAAAACCATAGTAAACTTGAACAGGGTTGTTTTAAAGACAATAGATATAATGCAAAATTACTTAATTTCAGCATTCTTATAAATCACGAAAGTGATCCACGCTACAGGCGAAAGCTACAAATATACCCAACTTTACTGTTGCTACTAATTCGAGGAGTTTAGCGAGGGCATAACAAAGTTCAATATTAAAATATGTAACAATTCTGGGCATATTAAATTAGCCGGCAATTACAAATTCACGATGATGCCACAGGTTGAACACAGCAGGAGGGCAATAGTAATAGTCTGCCACCACGTACATAGAAATTTATAATATTTCACAAATGCGTCAGTAATTACTAACAAACTCGAACGTGATGCAACACTAGCCGCTGATTCCAATCTTTCCGTGCGTTTAATGTACATATTCGTTTTTACCTCCGCAACACAAGATGTTTTAATTCTCCTAGAAATGGTGCTAAGCGGCACCGGAAATCAAACAGCATCAAACCGACACCAGGAAAAGAAGCAAGCAGGAAGGAAAACTCAGTAATGATTACAAATTTGACTACTAAATCAGTAGCACAATCTAGCTGCTCTTACTTTAGCGTTTCTAAGGTCTTCTCTAAAATCCTCGAAATACGAATGCCTAATTAGAATACGGTACAACAAAGAAAATAGCCTACACATACCTTCAGCTTAGAGCTCCAAGACATAAATCGCGGCACCAGAAAAATTCGCAATCAAATGCGATGGATAATTAACACCAAATATCTCCCTCTGAATGGCTTAACTCTACGTTCATTGGCATCACCAAGAAAGCAATGACAGTTTGGTTTCAGAAGAGCAACAGGAACACGAGAAGCCTTGTTTTGTACACATGTTCTCATCCAACGATGTAGGGATGTGAATTGCGATATCCACATATGTTTTATAGATTACACAAAAGCATTCCATAGGGTACAACACCATAATATATGCCATGCCATGCCATGCCTCTCGATCCCATACTCGATCTTCATCTAAATTTCTCTTTCTCATAGCCTGTCGTAGACTTCCTAGGTCGCCCCTTTTTTTTACTTCCTGGTGAGAACCATTTAAAAATTTTCTTTGGCCACCTACTATCTGGCATCCTTAATAGATGACCAAACCAGACTAAGGACCTTCTTTCAATTCTGTCCAGATTAGTTTTATTTGCTGCCATACGATTTCGAATCTGTTCATTCGGTATTCGGTCAAGCCTAGATAAGCGAGCACTTCTGCGTAGATAATCCATCTCTACTGCGTTTATTCTTTTTTGCATTGCTTCACTAATAGACCAGACTTCCGATCCGTAGCAGAGCACTAACTCCACCATAGTTTTTCCAATTCTGAGTTTAGTTTTGTTAGAGATATGTCTGTTCCACCACACTGCGTTTAAGAAACCTATGATTTTTTTGCTTTGTTGAATTCTGTGCTTGGTTTCTTCCGTTCCCAGTCCGTTTTCATCAATAAAAGTCCCTAAGTACTTGAACTTCTCAACCTGCTGCACCCTCACATCGAAACTAATAAGTACTTCAAATTTGGTGTCTGAATTTACTACTAAATATTCTGTTTTTGTTAGGCTGACCTTTATACCCCACTTCTCATATTCTGTATAGAGTCTTTTGATCATGAACTCCAAGTCATAAGCATCCTGGGCCAGGAGTACTTGATCGTCCGCGAAGCTTGAAATTGTTAGTGTACCATCATTTATAGGGATTTCCATGCCAGTGCAATGTCGTTTCCACTTTGTTAGGGCCACTTCAAGATATACCTACCTATGTTAAATAATAGCGCTGACAGGCTACAGCCTTGTCTGATTCCATTTGTAGTATTTCTTGGGTCAGATAGATGTTTTCCGGATTTCACATAAGATTTATTGTCTTTATATAGTTCTTTGATTAACTCTATCATATGAGGGTTTGTATTCATTAGTTCTAGTGCTTTCCACAATTCACACCTTGGAATAGAGTCGTAAGCTTTTTCCAAGTCAATAAAAGCCAAATGAACTTCTAGTCCTCGTCCGATATTTTTTTTCAATTTTTGTTGCAATGAGAACAGATTGTCGACGCAAGATCTACCCGGCACAAACCCGCTTTGATCTTCAATTATTTTATAGACCATATCATCTCTAAGTTTGGCCTGAAGGAGTTTTCCAAATAATCTGCTGAAGCTGCTGTTCACACTTAATCCCCTGTAACAGTTTGGGTCACGTCTGTTGCCTGTTGCCTTAGAAAGGCAACAACACCATAAACATATCGAAATACTGAAAACAAATAAAAAATTTCGCATTATAAAAAATCTCTAGTGGAATCAAACTGCTCAAATCAAATGTAAAGGGGAGATATCCAAGGCCATTGAAATCCAACGCGGCATATGACAGGGCTGCATATGATCACCGCTTTTATTCAACATCTATTCTACAGACATATTCAATAGAGCCCTACTCAATATATCGAAAGGAATAAAAATGAACGGAAAGAGGATTAATTACATAAGATTTGTCGATGACACCATAATACTGGCAAAGAATCTGGAAGATCTACAAGAATTAACAAACAATATATCAAAAACGAAGTACATGGTGGTAACTAAAAATGTTATACCATAAGGACGACTAGTTATTAATCAGAAAAGAGTGGAACGGGTCGAAAGAAAAAAAAAGGACAAAGGTTAAGGTCATTTCAATTCCCCCAACTGGGGCGGGCTGCTATAGGGACCTTCCGTCCTTCTTCAGCCAAGAACGGAAAACTCGGGATGGATGAGAGAAAGGAGGGGTGGAGACTGGAAGAATTATCAGGAAAGGTGGAGAAATACTGCCCCGGCATTCACCTCAGAGAAAGTACTCTGCTGACTCAGGAAAACCACCTAAAAACCTGAATCAAGGCAAACGGCCGCGGGAATCGAACCCACGACCGCCCGAATGCTAGGTAGGCGTGCAACGCACTAGACTACGAAGCTCGGTCGAGTCGAAACACTCAACTACTTGGGCAGCACAATTACCGATCAGTAGGACCACACACTGGAAATGTCGTATTTAAAAGACAAGAACGGCGTTTATTAGAATATTAAAATTATTAAAATTCAGGGAGTTAAGTCTGAAAACTAGGATTAGATTACTCCGCTGCTACATCTTTCCCGTTCTCCTGTATGGCGTAGAATCCTAGATGGTGACAGAGGCGTCAAACAAAAAATTGTAACCCTTCGAAATGTGGTTGTATAGACGCATTTTGCGAATATCATGGACCCAACATGTCACCAACAAAATGGTATTAGAACAACTAGGTAAATCTATGAAAATTATGAAAGTAGTTAAACAAATAAAACTCTAATACCTAGAACACATTATGAGCAATGAACAGAGATATAGATTACTGCAGTTAATTCTGCAGGGGAAAATGGAAGGGAAGGAGGCGCATATCCTGGCTCAAAAACTTAAGAACGTGGTTCTCGACAAAAGCAATAGAACTTTTTCGAGCAGCTACGAATAAAGTCATGATAGCTAGAATGATCGCCAACATCCGGTAACGGATTGTCACGTGAAGAAGAAGATCTTCTATGAATACGACCTATAAAACTCCTGTTTAGCGCGACTAATAAAAGCCGTCAAACTCAGGCTAGGGTCGCACCACGACAGCACGATTGGCTCAAACGATGTTAACAGAAGAGAACGCGGTACAAAACACATCGCCGCAGGTGCGCGAAAATAATAGAATGCCCCTTTTCCTATTTAAGAATGACAACGGATCGAAAATCCATCTCGCTGGACTCAAGGCCATTCAATACGAGTTCTGCGACCTCAATGAATGTACAACGTTGAGATTTTCGGACAGAGCCGACAAAACCTCGCACAATTAAACGAGGCAATGAAAGAAGCATAATACGTAACGCTTTTTACAACCTTTTATTACAAAGCTAATGTAATCATGCTATATAATTGATCAAAATTTTAAATTAAAAAAAACTAATAAAAAAGGTATGGTGGCGTGAAAATGAGTTGTCAAATACATTGTATGTGGACCATATTTTACGGTTTATCGTAACACAATTTTTCAGACACATCGTCATTCCGTACAAGCAGATGCATATGATAACATTCCATTCAAAGTTTTTATGCTATAAAACGGCTAGAAAAAATCTATTGCTTTTTAATTTTTTGTGGTGTCTAAGACATTCATTTTTCATTGCGAATTTTATTTTCCATCCACTTGCTTATTATTAAACACTCACGAAAAATCTAAATCTACTATGGATGACAAGCTCAGTACTTTGGCATATAAAACACATTTTCATAGTCGAAGAGGCAGTTCTGAATGACATCCTTCATATTAAAGCTCACAATTAGACGGTATAGAATATGAAATACCAGTAAAGTGAAATACTTATAGAATGATGCTAAAATATTAAAATTATCGTAGATCTATTAAACTATATAAGTGACATATGTGCCAAAAAAGTTCGACCAATATCTCTTATAAATCGGAGATTCAAATGCCTTTTCAAGATAATCCAACGTCGAATACTTAGAGGGTTAGAAAAACGAAGTTTGGGAGAGATTTCGGAATTAGTAAGTGAATTACAGGTGCTTATACTGAAATGTAGAGACGTGCTTTTGCACTGCAGATTTTAATAGGAGTAGGTATATTATGATACGAGTTTTATAAGAAGCATTTTGTAGCACGCACGGGTTTAGGGTACGACGAGCGAAGGGAGGAGTGCCCTAAAGGAGTAAGTGCGCCAAAATTCCTTAGAAACGAGGTATCAAACAGTAGTTTATCTACTTTTCCACTTTTTTAAACAAAAATTATTCTGATTTTAGTATTTTTATTTCGGTTTTCGTCTATTACGATACGTAATAGCCTCAGTACGAAAGCAAAATGCATAAAGTAAATTATACCCTTTCCAATTAGAATTACTACTTAGATACTGTAATCTTGATATATTTATTGCTAACCCACAATGGTTCTTAGTCGTTCTACAACGCTCCCATAAATGTTTGCGAAATCTTTTGAATGCACCCTGTATATTATTTGATAAAGAATTATAAATTTCCTGAATTTTCTAAGCAATTCAGAAAAAATACTTGTACACATTAATTTCATTTTCATAATACTTGCATTTTGATAGTACTGTTTGCTTGATCGACATATCACTCATAACAGTCACGGCCGTTAAAATTTAACGGCCACGGCCATTATAACTGTTGCTACACTACGAAATTACGTAGGGGACTCAGAGCTCTAATAAGTTTTATTTATATTAAAATCACATACCTTAAAATTGGCTAAATTTAGCCTGATCATCCTCGGCTACAAAATGTATTCTCAAGCGTTATATGCTCAATATCGGCCTAATATCGTTAAATACTATAACAAATAATGACCGTACAAACTATTTTATGAGACTAAATACCGTATCTCCTCCGCTCTCCTACTCGCGTCATGGGGTTATGTAATAAGTATCGAAAGAAACTACAGACATTGTGGAATTGGAATTGATTTTCGAACGGCAGGTAGGTAAAACCTCACCAGTATAATCCCAATAATACAATTAGAACAGCAAAATATTGTCATGTGCTGGGCTCTAGTCTAATTTCGTCTCGCGCTGATTGTGTCGAGTCAATTACACCTGTGCAGATTATTTAGAGCAGCTAATTGGGTATTCATAAGGGCTTTTGTAACAGTAAATGTTTGTTGATTCTATCATGTACCCGATGTCTTCTTATCCGCATTTTAAATTTGTAATAATATATAGATTCGATATTCCCATATTCATTATAAAGAAATTATATCTAAGTAACAAATGCTTGTAACTGTTATCGTTATTGGTTTTCATACACCAATTATATAGCCCAACAAAGCCCTGTAAACACAAATACAGGGTTTACAGGGTCAAATAATTTCATTTGTTAGTTAAAGTCTGTAACCGTATATTTACCTTATATTCACAACCAGTCGTCACTTCCCTGAGCTTTCAAGTACGAAGCCATATCCTTTATTTGGCCCTGCCCCTATTGAATGTTTATAAATCTCATTTTTTCCAAGTTGATTTACTTGCTTTGTATTTTATAATTCGTACACTGATTGATTCTGCTGCCTCCTGCGGTTTGGCTTCATCTTATTTCACCCGTTGTTCGACAATGCAGATTTATAGTAAGTGTTCATTTAATATTAAAAACATCTGAAAGTCTTCTATGTCTGTTTCTTTCTGTTCATGATTATAGCTATTAACATATCTAGGAATGTTATGAGTATCATAACTACCGCAGATGTTGTATTGAAATCCTCGCTATGCGAGCTCGGATTTTAAAATATCTAAGGCTGTTATGATTCATAACATCCGTGGTTTGTTCAATAGTTTATCGGTTGCCATGTACGGTAATGGTTCCCATCTACGGTACTGGACTATTACCGTACAGTTCAGTTATGATTTAGTTACCAGCCTACTTTTGTATATGTAAACAAGGGATTATCTTCAATTCGAAAAGGTTCACTAAATAAACTGTAGGTGGAAGCGTTGTACTATAATAGCAGTAATAATAATCACAAAAATTCCAGTAGTTTCTATTATCTACTTCGTAGAGGTTGTATCTGATTCATTTGGAGCCATCCATAACAGTTTCTTTTATCAGGTATTTCAAATGGTTCTCATAAATATTGATAATGACTGTGCCTTTTTAAATAATGCACAAATTAAGTTATATATTTTTTATTTTCAGTTTTAAAAGTATACATGTCAGATGTTTTGATACCTTCTCTTCAGAATTGTTGCCAGTCTATGCTATCATCACAGGAAATTATTGAATGAAAATGACTTTTGGATTATTTGGTTGAAGATTTATTCACACAAACCTTTTCTTTTTATAACATCTTTTTTGTCGTATACTTCATATGAAGCGGTTTTTACTTCTCTCATCTAAAAGACGAAGAAACTGTTGTAATCGCAAATAAATCACCTTTTGAGATTTCTTCAGATCTTCACGTTTCAGGGTCCCTAGATGACGAAAAACAGGTTTTCTCAATTCCGTCTGTCTGTGTGTCTGTCTGCCTGTTGGCGGTATAACTCAAAAACTATTTGTGGGAAGAAGACAATATTTTCCACACGCATTATATATTTACCTGGCATGAAACCGAGAAAATTTCTGGCAAATACATATAGGGTGAGCACCTTAAAAAATCTTTTTTGTTTATTTTGTATTTAAATTAGCAATAAATACAAGTAATAATTTGCACATAGCCCAGGCTTTATTGTTACTAACAATGGGTCCCAATAGATACAGAATAAATGTTGTACGATACAAAAAGGAGCAACAAATTAGTGCGTTACTTAATACAGCTGCAACGCAGGTATTCGAAGCGTCGGTGTTGCGTAGCGCAGATAGAAATAGCCCGTTCCCTTCCAATATGCCACAAAACATTGGGAATGCATACGCAGTCCGCCTACTCTTCGAATTCGACCACCGGTAACGTTTTTTTTTATTTGAAAATTTATTTAATTTATTAGAAACGGGAAGATATTTTTACCCCTAACTTAATTTAATTTTAAAAATTATTTAGTGTCACAATGTCAACGAGGGAAGTTCTGTGTAAAGCCTTTTACAGATTTTTATATCTTGTCATTTATAATATACAGTGCAATGGGCAGTTACCGCACGCGTCTTTTAACCGTTTATCTGTCTTTGTTGCACAGCTCCTGCCAGTACATTGTCTATACTTCCAAACTGCGTGTCTTCGATGCGCCTTTCGATACTTTACTGATGCGCTCATAAATGATTCGAAGAAAGATCTTCAGCACATGACTCATCAGGCTGATGATCCGATGTTATTACACTTGATGACGTTTGGTTTCTTATGTAACAGAATGAAAGTAGACTTGGGCCAGCTTTCCGGAATCACTCTTGTATTGTAGATGGAGCTGAACAATTCAGTCATACGTGTTATCGTTTCTCACTCAGCATCTTTATAATTTCATTTGGCATTTCATCTACTCCCGCAGCTTTTCAGTTGTGGAGCCGCTGGATTGCTTTCGCCACGTCATATTTCTTACAAGCGGTCCGATAAAATTACCATCGATTTCATGCTTTGCTTCTCTTCTCAGGACAAAAGAGTCTTTATCCCCCTCCACCTCTCCAGTTTCATGTCCAAATGTGTTCTCCTTTACCTTCTTAGATAGGTGAAACGAGTCCTGCTTTCCGTCTAGCTCTTCTATCTTAGCACATTTCTCAGCAAGCCCGTGCCGTTTGGTGCCTGTTCTTATAGAATTGATTTTTCTTCATTAAGTATAGGATTGCACCCGTCATCTATTTTCGCTTTTAAAGTGGTCTATTCTGAATACATTGCGCTTTGACAATGATACATCTTGCAGTTCTGAAATATATTCATGTGTGTTCCACATTTCATTCCTAGTTTGGGGGTATGCCACCAACGTCTTCCTTAATTGTCTGGGTTACCGTATGCTTGAAACAAGGGTTTTTGAATTTGTTGAAATTTTTGAAATGCTGTCTTTGCCTGCTCATTATCTTCAGTCGAATTTTAGTTTTAGATTAATCGATTTTAAAGCATTCCTGTATCTCTGCCGAATGGACAAGAAATTTAATTTATTCCATAAAATATGTGCAATCTACTTTCAGGGAGCTCAAAGAAGACATTTTTCTTCCAGAACTGAGCAAAGCGATCTTTTCTTAATTTGTGATTTCTATCGGCTCAGATCGTTGTAAAGGCTTTTCGGATTCTTATCATCATTGTCACCTGTGGGCACATTGACCTGAGTCAAATTAAGGTTAATTGGTGCAGCTTGCATTTTCAGCACATTTATTCTGTCGGAAAATGGGATGATTTTTTTACAGTAGCTTCAACATCCCAGGTGATAACAAACCATTACGGTGCTGATCAGTGATTATCACTCAGACGCGAGTAACACACAACATATATGCATTCTTCTGATCTTGGTAAGATCATCTCATGTATTCCAAGAAGGCATATGTTGAGGCGTTTAATTTCTTAGATTGTTTTATGTATTTAACGAGCCACATTAATACTTTGGACATTCCATTGATATTCGTGGTCGTGGTCGTACGTTTCCCTTCAAAACTCGCATTGGTTAATTGATAGATTATTGGCAGCTCTGCCACATCTAAAGGGTTCTTGTACTGGAAGCCTTATTCTGATTTTATGGCCTTTGCCATGATATTAGAAGAAAGATAGATAATTCGGTAGTTGTCCACATCGCAGACTCTGCTGCATGAGCAACTTTCTTCTTTGTGTGATAGTGTCTAGTCTTTCACTGTACTGACCTTGTAGATCTCCACGGACAGCCAGTGGAGAAACGAATGCTGCATTTTCTCAAGAGCTATTAAATCCATCATTTGAGGGTTGCCCCCCATGTCCGTTTCATCTTATAAGATAAGGAAAAGCAGAAGATAGACATGGGTTAGTCCTAATCGACAAACAAAAAAATTACTATATACTATCTAGAAGTATGTATGTAAGCTGCAACTAACGTACAACCAAAAAATCTAACAAAATAAGGTAACGAAGTGTAGAAGAAATCTTAAAGTGCTTATTGCCAATGGTAACATATTGGGTCTAAACCTGAGTGTTTACAAAGGAAATACTTAATAAGCTAAGATTAATCCAGAGAGCAACGAAAATAAAACTATTAGGGATTACTCTAAAATACCATAAAATAAACGAGTGAATGAGACAGAAAGCCAAAGTAGGGGATTCTATTAAAAAGATAGCAACAATGAAATAGGAAAACAACGATATAGATGGACGAATGGTACAAAGAGAACTGCAGGATTGAACTTGTATCAAGTCGCACCAGATAGAAAGACGAGGAAAAAGGCGAAGAAGGTCTGTACCCAAAGGATAGAAAACGGCTGAAAGAAGAAGAGATTTTACTTCTTCGTTACCTGCTATATGTAGCCAACGTTCCCTATCCGCCACTTGGGAAGGCACCTGGTTGCTAAACCAGCAATCCTCCGAGTCACTATAGAGATGATCTTACTGGATGTATTAGGAGCTCCGAAATTTTGATACTTGATTTTGCTAACATTTTCTATTGTGGTTTCTTTGAACATATTTACATCCATTGAACCTAGCTATTCGGTCATAATTTAACGTCTTTGCAGTTTTGCAAAGTTGATTCGTCTATTTTGTACCTACGTTATTAGTTTTTGTGAGTTGTCCGTTAATAGTAATTAGATTCTAGATAAGATAAAGTAAGACCAACAATAATCAATTTCTTTGTCATAGCTAGTAGTATATGCTCTATTTTACTAATATGTAGCCCAAAACGAATTATCATGTTGGAACCATTATTTTAATAAATTCGAATATAGGAAACATTATTTAGGCATGTGTAGTTTTTTCTACAAAAATATAGCAAATTTTATTTCTTTCCTGTTAGAAGCATTCATTTATTTTCTTCTGACTTCATTCTGAATAATAAAAAGGTGCAGATAAAAAACCTTCAGAAACACGCCAGCTTTCGGAAACGGTTTTCTTATAGGGTTGAAACACCTTCATTTCAGTAAAGTTTTCACAATCAATATAACTAAATAAATAGACATAGAAACTCGTACCTGCTGAAAAGAATATAAATAATGTGAGGAGTAACTTTAATAATGTTGCTCAATGGTGATCGATCTGAGAACCAGAAAGAACATAAGGAACAAAGCAGCAATTTTGTCACCGCTCTGAAATTCTTTGTATCTCAGAAACTTCATCATGTGCAGTTTTTAAGTCGCTACTATGTGCATTCTCCAACTACCCGCTACAAACTCCAAAGCTAAGGAGCAGCCTGAAGTTATTAAAGTCCGGAAATTTGGTGTATCATGTAAATGTCACTTAGAAATCGAATTGTATTATATACTACTTCCGGCAAGTTTTTGCAAGTTTACTCAAACTGCATCTACATGGATACTCTATTTAATGATAACTAAATTTCTTCTAACTTCTTGCACCGAACAGGTGCAGCTAATGTGTGCAGCGATACGCTTCAGGTGCACGTGGAATACGTGATAACGACGGTTTGAATAATTAGCTATTAAATATTAATTATCATAATGGATTACAACTCAAAGCGATCCATCAATTTACATGGGTGAGAATTTACAGCCGCGTAATACATTGATTTTGTGGATAGATTGGTTCCTGAGTTTCAGGGCGACAAATATGTAAATAACAAGGGCTTTGTGCCTTTTATTGACATGCAGTTCTGAATTTATTACCCCGCCAGTGATAACTGTATGTCCTAAATTACTGCATTTTACTCACCCAAGCCTTAAGTTAAGGAAATTTAAGATAGAACAATATTCCAGATTATTTATTTTTAGATATCCGTGTGGCTGTAAAAATCAAACCTGAGTTAAAATAAAAGTCGTTGTAAATAACGACAATTCTTTAAAAATCAAAGAAACCTGCCACATACAACAGTTTCATCAATAATAGAATAAGCTGCAAAAATATAAAATGCGGTCCATAAAGGTTGTATAAAAATTTCATTTTAAGAGGAATTATTTCCTTGCCAAAAGAACATACAAATTTACACAACTTAATTAAAATGTTTGTATTTACAGGCGTTTTATGGTTACAGTAATTAGGCTTGTTATCTAGCATAGCAAAAAGTGCGTGCGTCTATCAACTTCGCGTGTGTAGCGTTCGATACAGATTTCTCTGAGGTGTTTCCGGGGAATAGCAGTTGCTTGCAGGCGTTGCCCAAGCCGCCTGTATTTAACCCTGCAGTGGGCGCGCCAAGTTTCATGACACGACTGGTCGCGCCATGTCTCTTAGACCCAAAAACTAAGAACCATTTATATGACAATAAATTTTAATATGAGATATTTATTTACAATTACCAAGATTTTCAGTAATTATATTTCAGTTGCTGCTAACATTAAAAAATATTGTTCTATTTATTGTTTTCTATTTTTAAAGGTTTTTGTAAATCATTCTAATTTCATAATAGTAAACACAGCCTCTGATGAATTTCAAGATTTTAATTTTCTATATACATTTATGGACAGAACAATGTTTTTTAATACTAAGAGGTAGAACAAAACAATTCATTTTCGTAATTTTGGTTCAAGGATGCACTAGCAGTGCACAAAAACCCTGCATGCGAAAAACACAATTTTTTTTACGAAATTTTTTTCTTTTGCTACTTTTTTAAAAAAAAAGCAAGGTTTTTTAATTGTGGGGTTTTTAGGGTCATCTACTGGATGGTCTGTAGGGGTTCCAGCTACTTCTTGTCTACTTAGGTAGATTTCCGGTGGATAACTTTTGAGTAGTGATCGCCAATGTAATTGGTCATTTGTTAGAATCAAAGCTAATTTTTGTATATATTGACGTCTTGGTATACCAATGTCGATGTATATTAACATAAATTATTTGTGAGGTCATTGCAGCTACATTCAATGGCAAAATAATCAAGAAGACAAAGAAATGTCACAAACGTAAACGGTCGCGCCAAGTCTCACAGACTTTTTTTCAAATAACTCACGAACACTGTGCTTATGCCGATTATCGGGAAGCAAGTAAGTTTAAAAATTTGAAGCTACCTAGACGTACAACCCTATTACACCACCTTTAACAAATTGCATCGGGTCTGTGAGACTTGGCGCGACCACTGCAGGGTTAAGCGGTTTGCAGTCAATTACGGCCAGTTAAATGGAAGCGGCTTAAAGCAGTCTTACAACGTTAAAAAGTTGCTCAATAATTTTGAAGTGCAGCAAGCAGCGTTTGCGTGTTCATAAAACGCCATATAAGTCGTGTATAGGGTGAGCATACAATTTCCATAATAGCTACACAATTTTAGGACGTCCGTTGTTAATGTCTTGTTGGCAGCCTTCATTGCGACACCAGGGTAGCAGCTAGAGATTTTCCGCATCGTGTGTGATAAAATTCCATGCGTCATGCCGTTCAAGGTTTGGCTGACACAATCCGAGGGCGAGCTCAATACGCAACACAGCTAGTCCTCAAGGCTCCCCAGTTAACTTGATACCGCAAACGTGTACAGCTGAGGCAATAAGTGGGGGTACCAGCTGAGAAGCGCAGGGTTTTCATACATGTAATCCTGTACAGGGCCGGATTATGACAAGGCCAACTTCACGTAGTTTCGTTGGCGCCTTTGAACACAATTATTTGGTTGCATTTTTATTGTTTAAATGTACTTGTGTGGTACATATATGAGGGCTGTTCAGAATTGACCAGGATATTTTATTTTAGAAACAGTAACAATAATATGTTTCATTATAATGTCCTTTAAAACCCATTTATTCAACCGCTCCGGTAATTTGCGGATTCCTATAGAAAAAAAATCTAACCAAGTTTCCATTAAACTTCAATTTCTTGCCTTCCAAGTGCTCCTTAGGTGAACCAAACACGTGGTAGTCAGAAGGGGACAAGTCCGAACTCTAAGGAGGACTATATGAAACGCTGGAGAAGTTTTCCACAAACCTCAACACGTTTCTCAGTGAGACCTCCTCATATTTGGCCACAAATTTTGTATCTAGTTCATATTGTTCGCCAGCTGCAGTCTTAATGTGACCAAAATGTTTGTGTATTGTACCATCAATCGTTACAATGTTACTATCAGTTTCACAAAATGTAACAATGATGAAACAACTCGGGAAATTGTTCGAAAAGTGATGGCGCGGAATGAGTGAAATTCGAAGCATTCGCCAAATATTAAAAAATGAACTTCAACTCAAGACCTACAACATAACATACGTTCAAAACTTAACGCGGGCGCGGAAAGAAGTACGACTGGAAATATCACAGGTACTGAAACGCTAGCACGCGATTTCGATCCTTTGTTAAACCTCGTCTTTTTGGGTGAGACATTTTAGGTCTTTCATCAGTACGTGATCAAGCAAAACGACAGTAGTGGGTAGGAGGGGAAATCCAACGATAATTTGGAGCAAAGGGTTGCAGTTAGAAGGTAAACATGGGTTACTGTCATGGTTTAGGTTTGCTTAAGGGTTGAAGGTCGTTCTTCTCTCGTTCTCTTCGACCAGGGCGTGAAGATCAACAAAACTCTATACTACGAAAAGGTATTTAAAAAAGCATCGACACCATGGACACATAAACAATTTGGAACCTGGCCATAGACGTTCCAGCAAGACTCACTCCCGTCCCACAAAGCCCATAAAAATCGACAATTTCTTGGTAAGAACGTTCCGGGATTTATTTCGACGGAACATTTGCTCACATATTCAACAGACGCTAATCCTCTGTATTGTTCCATCTGGAGTATTTTGTAAGACAGGGTGTTCTCTAAAAAATACCATAGTTTGGACGGGCTCAAGACATGTCTTAGTCGAGAATGGCAGCTAATCAGTTCCAGCAGACTCACCGTCATCATCAAAGCCGAAGATGGTTATATCGAACATTGATTTTTTTTCTTGAAATAAAAATATTAACAGTTGGTCCCTCGCACCCTGTATAATAGCGGTTAATCGTATGCAGTTTTAAAGATATTAAAAAGAGTTAGTGCATGCAAAGTATAAAGTGCAGACAATCAGTAATCTGTAGAAATGGAAATTGGGCACATTATGTTTGATAGTAAATATTAGTATAATAATTTGCTAATATTTTGATATTTAATTTAATTTATTGTTATGAATGCACTATTTCTTGTAACATCGTGATTTGTTAAAATGCACTCGAATTATTTGTTGCCATGCGAATGATGTCGATTTTGTGCTACTTGCATTTGTTTCTTAATTCTTACAAAAATGAGATGTATTTATGTATTTAAAGCTGTTCATACAATAGTGATTTCTGTACTAAGGCACTGAACTTTAGCTTTTTATCACAATTGTGGATTTAGTTGCCGAGGCCTATAGGGCCAATTCAAATAAATCACATGAGGGATAAAAAAGAACTTCAGTGCAGAGACATACATTATGCTTTTTTTAAAATCGAGAAATAGCGAAAGTACAACATTTGAACCAACGTTTGTAGGTTATGTTGACGTCGGTGGACGTATACCTATCGCCCCGCCACTTACAAAAAGTTGTAAAACAACGGATTACTTCACTGCCAATTTCTCGTATTTTAACAACGATTTCCACTTTCGTCACTGCAGATAAAAAGTGTTTTTTTTTAACAAATAAATATTAAGAAGATAAATTTTATTTGAATTTAAATTGGTTAAACTGGTTGGTGCTAAAATCACAGATCGGAGTGGTACTGAAATGTCCATAAATGTTGTCCCGGTGACAATAAAATCATCTCCCTCACAAACTGAGAAGCTACAACAAGCCGTTCTACGACAGTTGGCAGTTGCCTTTGTAATGAATTTCAAGTTTGTCTGGTGACGGCTGCATGCCTGAAGCAAAAATGAATAGAGCATCTTTCCTGCACAGCAAATGTACACAGATATCTTTAAAAATTTCAAACCTAAACCAATTGTAAGGACTATTACATAATTTTGTTAGAGTAAAATAGTAGCTTATTTAATGAGAACCCACTAAGGCTAGTCAAAATAAGCACTCTAAATAAAGTTACGCAAGTAACGATCTTTACGCAAAGGAAAAATAGGTGGAAGCTAAGAGCCGGCGAAGAAGATGGTTAAGACATTTTAAAACAAATATTCATTAATAAAATAATAGGTTGATGTAAATAAATTTATTTGTGAGGATTTGTTTCAAAGTTTTATAAATTAAATTAGCTTCTTAGATTACACAGTTATGCCATTGGGTCGTATTAAATCAATTGATATTTAGAAAAGTAAGACAGTTCATCACATAAATTAACTGGCGTTTAGTTTAGTGGCCAACTATAATCATTACATTGCAAAGAAATTGCTCAAAGAAGCAGAATAAAATATTTTTATTTGAAATCGGCAGTGAAGTACGCCGAAATCGTCATTAAAATACGAGAAATCAGCAGTGAAGTAATCCATTGTTTTACGACTTTTTTGTAGGTGGCGAGGCGATAGATAAACGTCAATGGAGCGAACATAACCTACAAAATTTGGTTAAAATGTTGTAATTTCACGATTTCTCGATTTCAAATAAAACATAGTGTACACCTCGGCACTGAAGTTCCTTTTTATCCCTCATGTGGTTTATTTGCCTTGGCCCTACGGGCCTCGGCAACTAAATCCACATTCGTGATAAAAAGTTATACTTCAGTGCCTTGGTATACAAACTACTATTTGCCATTATATTAGAGCCCTATTTATAGTCTATTTTCTTAAATCAACTGTTACAAACGATAACTCCTAGACATAAGTTCATCATAATTTTTACTTCATCAGAATGCCTTTTTTCAGTAAAAATATAACAAGTGCCTGAAACATTTTCAGAAATATTTAGGAAAATGTTCTTCAGCTATTTTACAATAAAAGCATGAGTGGATGCTATCTGAAAAACAGCCCGTCTCCAAAGGAGGGGGGATTTGAAGCTATGCACGAATGCTTTTGTTAGAAAAAAAATAGCTGCCGAACATTTTTTGCAACTATTTATTTATTTAATATGTCGATAACAGGCCGAAGCCCAATAACAAGCAACAATCAACAATAATACACATATGCAGACAATGACAAGAAATTAAAAATGATAAATTATACAATTATAAAATAAGCAAGCAATCATCTCATTAACATAATATAACTTAACCATATACATTTTGGTCTTGTATACTCCTCTGAGCTTCATCAAGAATCTTCACAATCTCTGTCTTGAATTGATTTATAGACATAAAAAATATATCCACGTATTCACAAGAATTTATAAAATGCATCATCCTATATACAGGTGAATTGATCAAATAATTGGTTCGTATAACAGGAATAAAAAATGTTAGAACTGACCTATGCTGATAAGAAGGTATATTAAATTTAAGGAGCTGCAACAGTTGTGGTGAATCTATTAGAGAACTTACAATTTTATACAAACATATAGAATCGCTTACACATCTTCTAGTTTCTAATGTTCGAAAGTTGAAATCACTAAGTAATAGAAGGTACGGCCTGGTAGTCGGGTATGTTCTATGCTCTTTGTAATATAGATATCTTAGCAATTTTTTTTTTGCACTTTTTCTATCTCGTTTTTAAGATAATTGTAGTAGGGAGACCATATAATGGAACCGTATTCTAAGTGACATCTAACATACACATTGTACAAGTAAATAAACGATTATATCTGGTTGAATCCTGCCGAATTACGCAGTATAAATTCGAGCATTTGGTAAGCCTTTTTAACACATTGGAATATATGATGATTAAATGTCAATTTTGCATCAAACCAAATGCCCAAATCCTTTGTAGTAGTCACCCTTTCTAAGTTCTCCCCTTCAATTGCATAACTATAAACAATGAATTGTGGCTTACGCGTATACGACATGCAACTACATTTTTTAATATTTAGACGTAGGTGATTTTGTTTGCTCCATGTCACAACACGATTTAGATCCTCTTGTAGCTTTAAACAATCATCAGCTTCTGTTATTGACTTATATAATTTGAAATCATCCCCAAAAATTTGGTATTCTGAGTTTTTTATGCATTCCGGCAAGTCATTAATTAAGATTAAAAATAGTAGCGGTCCCAAATTCGATCCTTGTGGAACCCCGGATGAAGCATGGTATTCTATAGATGAACAACCTCGAAAAACTACATATTGCTTACGCTCTCGTAGATATGACGTGAATAATTTGAAGAGATGCATAGGAAACTTTTCATGCTTGAGATATATTTTGATAGAGAATATCACGAATAAAAAACTCAGTAAAGAAAATGTTTTTATTGAAAATTATAGTAAAAGTAATAGGCAAATACTAACATTTTAAGATTCTTTTATTAAAACTGGAATTAAGTGAAAATTTTTCTGCAAATTTTAAAAAATCGATTAATAATAATCGCTGTTGCTATAGAAAATTTCCATTTAAATACGCACAAAAGATAGTCTCTTTTAAATTAAACATAAATATATTTTACTTTAATTCTAATTTTCTAACTTCAAAGTCTGACCTCGCTATGATAGATACGGACGCCTCTTAAATCCAATAAAAATGATGATACGGGAATTGAGTATCTCCCAAAGAATATGTAGCTGAAAGAAGTTAATTTAGTTTTGGGGACGTGGATGGGTTACGTGACTCTCCTTTGCGCACTTTCATTCTAAGACTGCTATGAATATGCGGATCAGTGGTAAAAGTAGTACGTTCCTTAAAAATTGCCTCTATTTATGTATAAAATTTGGTGTGGCACAATAATTCTTGGTGCTAATGAGTAAGTAAATGACAACCTTACCTGCATTTCTAAGCGTTAATTTATATATCTGCCTTTTGAATATTTTTTACTTAGTTCCTTCTCCGTATTAGATATAATGATTGATAATTAAAAAGCAGATGGTGACGCCACGTTGGTGCCCAATGCTCCTGATAGAGTTCAAGGATTGCAGAGAGGACACCGATCAACAATTAACATTTTCTATTTATACAATTTCGATTTATTTTTAATGCTTTCGTGGATATTCCATTATCAAAGATTAAAATTTGTTCGTCTTATACGCCATGAACTCAAACCAGATTTTTTCTACGATTATAAATAGCACATGCTGTTTACAACCTGTACTATTATCGTATTTTTCAACCATTCATAAAGTGAAACAACCGAACATAATTTTCTTTTTAGAATAGAAAAGCTCATCATTTATAACCAATGGTGTATAAAACTACAGAAATGAAAAGCATTCCCTCAACATACAGATATTCTGAATAACTAGATAAAATTCTTCTGTTCCCTACGTTATGTCTGACAGAAAATTATAAAGTACAGTACAGTGGCATTAAAAAGTTTTACGTCACTACCTGCAATTGGCATACATAGTGCTAAACTTTAATTAATCTATTTTCGTTTATTGATTTTCGGCAATTAAATTTTGTGAAAAGCATTAATAGCAGAATTTCCTTATCAATCATAAGTAAAAAGTCATAAATAAAAATACTTCTGTTTTTCACTAATTTTGAAAGCTGATTATAATAAGCTCAATGACGCTCTCGTGAAACAAAACTGGGAAGAGCTTCTTCATCTACGTCATTGAACTAGTCAATTGGCGTACTTTATTTTAAAAAATACTAGAGGGGAGCACAACACTGCATGTAAATAAAATTGTAGTTAAATTCAAAATACGTCCATGCTGTTTTTTCAATAATGCTATTAAGCGTATAAAACAAAAAATTACGAGACATTAACATTTTTGGAAAAGTTTCTTCAGTTAGAGGTTGTTAAAATATTCAAGCTGATCTAGATAGATTTTCTCAATACTGAAATTTTAATAAACTCTATCTTAATATTAATAAATGTGCAAGAACATATTTCTGTAGAAATTACGCCCCAAATGATTTTCAATATTCTTTAAACAACATTATCAGTAAAAGAGTTACTTACATTAAAGATCTTGGTGTGAACATCGACAGCAAGTTGAGCTTCAACATTCATATTCATTACTACTGGTCAACAAGTGAAGCAAAGCACTTGAATTCTTTTGTAGATCTTGTAAAAATTTTAAAAATAAGGCTGCTGTTAATTCTATACGTTACTGATTTATATATAGCAAGTCACATTTCACTAGCGTAATGTGGAATCGATTTTATAATGTTCAGACAGTTCGCTTACAAATACTGGAAAATATATTTATGAGAATTTTAAACTATAAACTAATAAACGTTTATATCGTCCACAGTATTAATCTTAATCGTTTACTATATAATATTCAAGTTCTAGAGCAACGTACATTAATAGCTGTCATACTGATTATTTACAAAACTCTCACTCAACACTACTGCTCATATCATCTAGTAGCTTTAGTATCATATCACGTTCCTCAGAGTAATACCCGAAATTAGTAATTTATTATACAAGACGATAAAGTACAATTTTATCCACGAGTGAATCGTTTAACGTCGAGACGTTAATGATTCAAGAGTGGATAGTAATAACTTTATCATCGTGTATAATACATTTTTTTTCTATAGCAAGAACTTTAACAATTTCAAATGAAATAAGGAAGGTCAATCACATTTTAAGATCTCAGTAGCTAGATTGGGTTGCTAAGATAATACGGAGCTGTAATATTTAATTTAGGTAAATACAAGTTAGAAAATTAAATTACTTTATCTACCCTTGATGTTAAAGTGCTACTTTACCTACCCTTGCTGTTAAAGTAACACTTGACCTTTTGTTTTGAGTCGATTAAAGCACACTTTAACATTTACTATAAAAAAAAAACAATTATTGTCTTATAACTGCTACAATACTAATCTGGGCAGGAATTCTCCAATTACTAGGTTTAGTAATCGTTTAATAAATAATGTTGACATGTTGATATTTTTACTTTGTCTCTATTTTCTTTGAACATAGCTTTGAAAAACATCTGTAATTTAACAATTTATCATATGTATATATTAATAATGTTAGAATGTACAGTAATGGTGGATACTTTTATGGGTCTTCGACCTGTTTGTATCCCAAATGTGGATAAATAAATAAATAAACTTCCACATACTTGCTGCCTAGTTCCAAGCCACTGGCAGATATGCAGGCCCACACCACAGCAGATGCTTTATTGCGGCAAGCAACCTCTACAGTTGGATATTATCTTTTATACGAGTATCCAATATGGTTACTAATAGTTGTCACTAAAAAGTACCTTTTCCCATCGTTCTGAACCTACTACAACATTATTTTGCTTACAATATATGCTCCATATGCAGCTACTACATTAAAATAAATTTTGTGTCCATCCTCAGATCGATTTGATTTTAAGTGAATAGTAGATTTATGTTGTAAAATGCCTCTTTATATTGACCTATCCTGTTGTTTATCTCTGGTGCTTAGATCACTCTTTGTAATAAGGCTTCCTAGGTATGACAATTCATTATTTCACTTCTTGTATGCCTCCTCATTCAGTTTGATACTTTTAAAATTTTTATTGTTTCATATTTTTCATGTTTTGCTCTTTCTGAAATACCTTTCATAGCTTTTGTTAGCTTCTCATAGGGATTCAGCTAGTAAAGACATGCCGTAAGCATATCTTTTGTATCTATTTTCTCTGTCTTGTTGAATAGTAATGCTAAAAGAGCGCTACTTGCCCTGCCATCTTCTTCTCGGTTCTTTTTTATATATCTTGAACACCAATTTCTTTCATTATTTCAAACATTTTTACTCAATGTACCATATCGAAAGCTTTTTAAGAATCAATAAATGTGATATATACTTGTTTCTTCTTTCTAATCTTCATTTCTATTACTATGCGTAGGTGAATGATTGGGTATGATTTCTGAACTTTATAATTTTAGGAATTTTGGATACGTGAGTGGTGAGGCTAATCGATTCCTGACACTTGCGTGCGGTACATTTTTTTGGCATTAAACTGTTGGATAATATTGTTAGGACCTCTGCTGTAGTGCATGTGTTGTATGTTGCTCTCATGTTATAACATGTTCCGCCTTGCAATTAGTGACAATCAAATTCTTCTCCGTTACACCTGCCAGTATTAATTAGCATGTCAGAGAAAGAATTATCGTGTTTTGTTGCACAACGCATGATGGTTAAATTTCTAGCGAAAGAAAACGTTTTACCGTCTGAAATTCTAACAAGACTTAAAGCACAGTTTGAGGATAAATATATCTCCAAAACAAGGGTATTTGGTTGGGCGAAAAAGTTTGAAGAAGGTCGGGATCGCGTAAAAAACATACCCCCATCTGAGACGACCGAAAACATCCGTGACTCCTGACAATGTTAGCTCGATTGTTCAGCTTATCCGGGCTGATCGTCAGATAACTGTGAGAAAATTGCCAGAAGAAGTTGGGATAAGTGTGGGTAGTGTTGAGGATATTGTTCACAACGAGCTTAAGTTAAAAAAAGTTAATGCAAGGTGGATGCCACGGCTCTTAACTCCAGAACAAAAAGAAGGCCGTTTGTTGGTAGCTACGCAACTTTTGCAAGGATACGAACTGTAAGAAGATGCATGTTTAGACCATATTATAACCACAGATGAGACGTGGCTCCATCATTACACCCTTGAGTCAAAAAGATCTTCCATGCAGTGGAAACACACTCCGAAAAAAGCAAAAATGGTGTTATCAACAGGAAAGATTATGGGTAGTTTTTTGGATTCAAGGGGTGTACTCTATCTGGATGCTCTCACAGAGCAAAGAACCATCAATGCCCGGTATTCTTCAACACTTCTCACTGAAAAGGTAAAACCAGCAATCCGTTCCAAACGACGAAAACGACAACGCTCCGTTTGCTTTCTTCAGGTCAACGCGCGTCCCCAGACAGCCGCATTAACGATGGAAGCACTGAGAAAATTGAAGTGGGAAGCTCTGCTTCATCCTGCATACAGTTCCGATTTATCTTCACCAGGTCTTCATTTGTTTGCACCATTGAGCCATAAGTTTAGGGACAATGATGAACTAATTACAACTGTGCAAAACTGGATACACGCGCAACCAAACCGCTTCTTCAAAAATGGTATACGTAAGCTTCCAGAACGTTGACGTAAGGGTACTGCAGTCGCGGGGGACGACGTGGAAGAATAGTATATACCATGTTTTTGTTCCATCGATAATAAAGATGTTGTAAACTCATTCTCACTCATATTTGAAGAATGGTACAAGGGAATGCGAAGGCATTTCATCTATAAGGGGAAAGCTTTAGCTCACGAGGCAAAACGAGTGAGATCATTTCCCCGAATGGATACAAGCTCTTTATTCAAGTGTAGCATACACATTTTGTTCCTATACCAACGATTAATAGATAAGTAAGTTTTAAAACTGAATAAAAAAAGTAAACAGGTAATAGTATATTACAGCCCGAGATGGGAAGTGTTTCATTACTGTCGAGAGATTAGTTAGCTGATTGAGACGCGAATCGTCAAAATCAGCTATTATCACGAGACTAAGGAAACTTCCTGTCGAGGTTTGTATACTATTTTATTCGCAACCACTTTATTCTAAACAATAATTGGAAAAATTATTATATTATGATACGGCAGGTTGTGACGCGCATGAATGGATCAACGAGATTCCCAGTGTCCCTACCTACTCAGCGGTCGGGAATTTACTACCCGCACTCACTTCCCGCACTTGAGTGCGGGAAGTAGCGGGCTGAAATGTACGACTTCCCCCACTCAAATGAGGTCAGGAATGTTAACATTACATATATGGTTGCGAATAAACTTTATTTCATACTGTCCCGAAAATACGATTTTACGTAGTTAATTTGAGTCCGGAAAGTGGAACATTACATCACAAGGCAGAAAAGTGGAACATTACATCGCAAGGCCGGAAAGTTGAACATTACATAACAAGGCCGGAAGTGTTGCAAGGTTACTGCTGAATAATATGTTGGTGACACTGTAACACAAATTCAAGATTATCAGGTTAGGTTTTCCGTCAGTTTTGACACAGACTGACGCAAAACCTAACCTGCTAACCTCGAATTTGACAGACTTACAGTGCTACCAACATATTCATACATTTGAATTTCCACAGCCGCCCCTTATGGACCTTTTCCATGAACATGTAGTATAAAACAGTATGAAATAAAACATTGTACGATATACGGCCGTAACATATTACTAAATTACCCCTTTAGAAATTCCAGCCTCGTTTCTCGACTCCTCCGTAAACATCTAAACTCGTACTTTAATAAGTCATTTTCCGGCCTTATAACGTAAATAACTATGGTTTTGTGTTAGTAAAGTAGTACTTCATCCATTATCATCATTAAATAGCTACTTTACCATGGAGACTAGCATAGATAATATACAGCTTTACAAATAGGTATTCGAAACAATCATATATTGAATGCTGCAAAAGGCAGCTGTGAAGCAATGAAGATGCGTTTAGCTATTAACGAGAACAAGAAGACACGAAAAAGACAAAGAGGCTACAGTACTACAAAAAATATAAGGAAAATGGCAAAGTAGTAATATACTTGTCAGACTAGTTAAGCAAGATTCGTGAGCAAAATTCTACGAGGGCCGTTTTTTGTCAACCTCCGATGGGCGATAACAAAAAAGCAAGTGTATCAGGGTGTATACAAATTGGGGCAAAAGCTCCAGGTAGCGATATTCATTGTACAATTCTGAGTCGAAAATCTTAATACTAAAATGTTGGATTGGTCTTCATAAGCCTTCACGACCGGTAGATAAAAAACATGTTTTTTTTAGGTAAAGTACCTTTTTTGTTCTAAATATGTCAGAATCTAACCACAAAAATACTTCATCTAGTGCACACGGTTTCCTATAAGTAGACCGATATTTCTGAAATTTTGCATGGGATCATAATTTTACAGTTTGAATAACTTTCCTTCATGACATTTTGACGTATTTAGAACAAAAAAGTCACTTTACCTGAAAAACTAAAGTTTTTTATCTACCGCTCGTGAGGGCTTATGAAGACCAATTCAACATTTTAGTATCAAGGTTTTCGTCTCAAAAGGAATATCGCTACCTGGTGCTTTTGCGCCAATTTGTGTACACCCTATATAAAACAATGATTTTATTACTAAAAGTTATATACACTTATGGCTACTTTTCGACATAATCACCTTGGAGATTGAGACATTTGTCGTACCTGTGGACAAGCTTTCCAATACCCTCTGCATAAAATGTTTCCGCCAATGTGTCAGGTCATTTTGTATTTTAATTAGCCATCTAGGCTTTAGGGCAGTTACTTATTTGGCTTCATCGCCTAATTCCATAATAATGATTTTGCACATATTTGGCCTCAAGCGCAGTATTTCTCGTCATCTGGGGCACCCCTTTGTTGGTACTTTGACAGCCGTGTGTTAACGCTCGCAAGATTTTCGAACCTTCTAGAAATTACGCTGTTGGTGCGACTGCGAAGACTCGCGCTCTCTTTGTCACCGTAACATATTTGTTTTATTGGGCGCATCGCCATTGGCTGTCGAGAGTCACGTGGTAACGCCGTTTTGGCTCACGCCACTTCGGGCGTCGTAACGCTTCTTGCTCGGCAGTTCAACTCAGGCCATTGATCAAGGAGGTCAGCAGGAAGCTCTTGTGTGTGACGCACGTGCCGTTTTGTGAGCGCGTTTTCCTTGGTGTTGTTATTGGGGGCTACGTCTGGCCATGTCGTGAAAAGAAGTGGTTCTATCATTCCTACAAGTTGTTGGGGACTCGCTGCAGGACGTGAATAATGCCCATACGTTTCTGTTACACCAATCCCACGTGAGTGACTACATTGAAATAATACGCCATTATTCGGCGGAGTCTTTGCCCAAGGAGATGTGCTTGCAATGCAGGCGCTGCTGACTGCCACCCGCACTGCTCAGGAGAAGGCCAAATACCAGGTACCATTTAAAAAGATTATGTAACTTAGTGACCCCTTTTACGCGAATGTGCCGTGTAAGCGATCGACTTTGGTCGCATTCATTTAGTAGTACATCCTTAGTTTGTAACTGTGCAAACATTGACTTACTTGCTAATTTTAGGCGTTTCGAACGCTTTCTTGTAATATTCTATTTGGATATTGTTTTTGTGTGTAACATTTGTACGCTTTAGTTATAGTGCGATTACCTCCAGCTGAGGTTTACGTTAAGCCCTAGGTTTAGTATGGTGACCCATTCGTTGCCTGATCCTGTATAACGTCATTCAATAGACAATTGTGCAAGCGCGGGGCTTATCACTGTGTACAACCCCTGCATGCTTTACTTTTTCAGAATAAACAGCTAGTGTCACGATTAGATGTACGACGACCTCTGAGTAGTGGAGTGTGCAGGTAAGTGGAGCAGCCGCCCCCGCAGTGGCAGCACAAACCCGAACTAACGATTCAAACCTCAAATTATCGATTTTGTCATCCGAGTTCGATACTTCTCGAGTACCCTTATCAAGTAGTAACTAGCGTACTTGTTGCCTCGTCTAACCGCCCAAGCCCGGTTACCCGAGCCCATTTAAAGTCAGGTTTGGTGGCGTCCTTATAATTTTGACGTACCCTATATATATGCCTCAACACGCTTGCCCAGAACGTATCGTGTGACTCACGCCCGACTCCCTGAGCGTTCCAGCCGTGGCCTTTAGTCTGTTTTTAGCAAATCTCAGGGCAAGTGTGCCAGTTTTCCAGGACTGATTCCGTGGTGCGATGCTCACCTTGGGTGGGTTTTCGATCACCCGTCATACAGTCCCGACTTAGCGCTAAGTGACTTTTATGTTTTCCTCTGGCTTATCTTACGCACAACTTCAAGCTTGTAGAGATTTCGTTCAGAAATTTACAGCACACATGCAGTACTGCCCCACCAGAATGATAAAGCTGCATAGAATCTGGACTGCCATGCCCGAGGCTGCTGATTCGAATCCCGTACCCGAAATAATTTTTAAAAAATTGACTGAGGATGATTATGGATATTTCTATTCCTTGTCACCTTTAAATATAAAATGTCACGGTATTAACCGTATCTAGGCTTAGTAGTGATTCGTTCCTGTCTTCTTTGTAAATGCTCCTTAGCCGAAGTAATCGCACATATAGCGCAACCATGTGTAAATGAAATTGTAAGTCAAAATCAAGTTATGTTTTTACTCTACTTTACTTTGTAATCCGTACTTACCGCAGACATATTTTTCGCTTCTTAAACTGTAATTATTAGCAAGCTACAATACTATATCCTGCATAGCCTACACTACACAAAACACAACACATGCACATTTCATCTACAAACATACGCGCCTGCACAAAATATATCTTTGATCGTGCTCAAAACTAGCTGTTATCCGCGTAATCATTAGAAATCATAAGTTATACTTACATTTCTCCACGAATGCCGTATTACCATTTGCTTAACTTGTAACTTCAAGGCCTCATATTATTTTTGCGTTGTAGAGATTTGTTACCCAATAGATTTCAGCAATTAAGTTCAATTACTACGAGTAGTTACAATTACCACAAGAACAAAAACTTTTAAAGTAATTTATATACTTTTGAGTAATTGAATCTGGTAATTAATTACTTTCAAAAAGTAATTGTCAAGTACTTCTTAACAAAAACGCTAATTACCAATTACAATTGCTGTATTTTTAAAAGTAATTCAATGACAAGACAAATCAACAGAATGAATTTAATTAGTAATTTAATTATAAAGTAATTTATTACCGCCCGGCTCTCTGCTAGACTTAGTATTTTCAACTGATTTATAATTCATACATTTAAATTTGACATTCTCCAGGTGCGCTTCTCTGAATTAAGTATTCTAAATAATAACCGAAGAAGTTAATAATTTACAAATTAACATTTCACGTGTAATAGTAAGAGAATCCTTCTAATTGTATGTAACATAGCAAGCGCTACTATTTTTTGTTTTCAATTACACTAGACGATGGATGTAGAAGCGATTTGTTATCAAGCAACGACAAAAAGTGCCAGTTCCATAATATACATATATTTTTTAATTGTGAAAATACCGTCCGTTAGCTTTTGGAATAAATACTCTATATAGATAATAATCTTGTATGATCTCTATCTTCCTTCCACATGAGTATGATAAAAGTTTCACATAATGCAATTGAAAGTTTCACAACACTCTAAAACCATAGGGAGTAAATATTTGATCAGTATAAGATCAATGGTTCTCCAGTTTATAGACAACCTGAATTTGAACTCGTAAACTTAGTTAAAGGCAGTCAAGAAGCTATGCAAACGATAAACTTATTTCTTTTCAAAACGTATCTTCTTTCCCACCCGGAATAAACAACAATGTAGAGTAAACACTAAATCTCCGCATGCTTGGAGTCGCACTTTAAATGCGAAAGTTTATGGGAAATAGCGAATTTAAAATCTGCCTGTTCGACTTTCTTACTCCCCTTTACTGGGAAGTCTGAGTGCCGTTTATTAAAAACGACAAAGGAAGTATATTCTTCCGCGCCTTCTCATTAAATCTTTTCAAATCGGTTGTTTCAAACAATCGTGCCGGAATAAAAGAAAAACTTTGATTATGGGTGAGCATTTTGAACGGGTATAAATTGTTCGCATTAGGAACGCTTAAGTTTTTTTTTAAACTGAGCTTTCAATCAGCATTGCAGTCCGCAGGTCACCGACTTGAGTTCTTTATTAAACCTGATTGGGGATAAAAATTCTTTAATTTAAAGTTCGTTGCCGCTGGAGCAAACCAGAGGATAAGGAAATGAGTTGCTATTGATTACGGAATAAGTTCGTGGTAAAATAATTCAATTTGTATGTAAAAACTTCAGATACATTTTTAGATCGTCCTATTCCAACAAGTATAAACTACTTTATTCCTGATTTATAATAACCGCGTTAATTTTATTTGATAAGCTAATAATAATTATGTGTTATATAAAATATATATTATTTACATTATTGTAACATAGATCCAGATTCTGTCATTGCACACTTAAATGTCTATATATACAATATTGTGTAGTTCTAGTAGTACTGAACAAGAACTACAATAAAATAAATAAGTTATTGGCTAAAAAGAAAACAAAATCATCGTAACTTAGATATTATGTAAGACACAATTTAAATATTTGGAAAAGTATCAAATGTACCTTATTCTACGAGCCTCACTTCGTAAAGTTATATGAAAATTATAATCTTTCTGAAGAGGCCCAGCATCGAAACAAGTTTTTCAGGAAACAAAATGCATGAAGAAATTTCTCTGCTTTGTCTAGATGCTAATGGTCAGTCTAGAGAAAGTTAGTATAATAATCTTTCAAATGTCTGACGATAAATTTTAAGCTTTTAAAAGTTGTGGGTGCATTATAAAATATATGAAATTAAGAAATTGTTCAAACTGGCATGCATAGCCTTTTTATATGCAACTTATGTGATTCTACATCAAAGTATACTTCTATTTTATTTAGTCACTATAAATACTTGATATATAGGTAATTATTGCATAAAAATCACCACAACTCTATTCAG
The DNA here is from genome assembly GCA_940337035.1 of Agriotes lineatus. Classification (NCBI taxonomy): domain Eukaryota; kingdom Metazoa; phylum Arthropoda; class Insecta; order Coleoptera; family Elateridae; genus Agriotes; species Agriotes lineatus. The sequence goes on from OW679196.1 coordinate 60,341,788, forward strand.
GTTATTATTTATTAGGTATGGAAAGATACAAAAATAAAAAGTTGAACAAAAAAAAGTGTTATGGAATGTTCAAGGCATACAGTATAATAAAGTAGAAAAAATAATAGAAGGAATGGAAAAGTTACAATTTGATTATGTTGATATCTAATAAGAATTATAACTGAAGAAAGTAACGTAACGAAGAGCTAAATGTCAGTAGATGTAAAATGAGATGACACAGATATTGTAATGATATGAAGCTTACAGCAATTCTGGTTGGATTGCTAACTTACGAATGTTAATGAAAGATTCCAATAGACCTAGAATTGGTATTGTATTTATTACAACAGTAAGAGTCACGCGTAAACATTGATAATTACATAAATCATGATTAGCAATAACTATAATTAATTAACAGAGATTAGCAATTACATAATACAGTATCGTCAGGGTTGGGATCAGCTTGTGTTCAAATTTGTGCTCAATATGGCAAATGTAGCTAAGTTTACGATGATCGGCAAATTAATTGTGTAACGTCAGGACACGATAATGAAGTCGCTTTAATACAAAGGTGTTTTGAAGCGCTACTGAGGTTTAAGGCAGCGTTTGCATTCATATTGGGGTGGCAACAATCGATAACGCAGCTAAAGAGGTTACAAAGCAGTGTAAAAATGAACAGCCATGCAAAGAGCATACAAGAAGCAACCTGAGAATTAATGATGACTACAAGAATATGTTAGTGGCTTGTGAATCAGTGTTCATTAACTAAAAATGAAAAAGTTCGACCAATTGTGAAGTTGTAATTTCCTGAATGACATTTACAAAAACAATTATAAATTACGTTGTAATTACAGATAAATAATTGTAAATCATGTTGCTATGATGGTCTAGAAAATCGATTGTTACTGTTTGTTGGGGAAGCCAAGCCGAAGGCTTGTGTGTTATTTTCGCTCGCCGATTTTGTTGATAAAACTAAATATTTTGTGCCCAGTTCTGCGTTTTATTCATTGTCTGTGTGCGGAGGCCAGCTGTGGTTAAATTGAAAGTATTCCGGAGTGCAGTTCCAGAGTAAATTGGATCTGGCGCTTAGCCTGTGTCAGATCGTCTTCGAAGCTGAGATTTAACAAGATTGGGAGCTGAGAGTTGTGGATAGCAACGTGCAGGACATAGAGGAGGCTTGGTTCGTAATCCAGAGGTAGACAGCAGCAGCTAAAATATTTCCAGGAAGCAAATACAAACTTAGCGTCCTGTCACGGGGACCGGAAGCGGGATCGGCGTTTTTTTGGAGGAAAAACAAATGCGAGTTGGCGTGCTTTTGAACTTTAAAAACCAATTCCAGGTTAGCCAAAATACCCAATTCTTATAAAAGCATTATTACAACTGACCTGAGGTGAACTGATTGATTGTTGGTTAATTTGTGTTTAAAATACGCTAAATTCTGTGTGTTTCGAACAGCTTTGTTTGAGATTAATATTTTGAAGTTATGTGTCATTCGTTAGTTTCGACCATTTGTCATAAAATGATTAAATTAATCATTTATCATCAGTGTAACAACCTAACTCTGCAGATACGAGTCTCAAATTGCTATCCGGGCATAAGTTTTAATAAGTTGCAAATGAATGAAATATAGAAAGCGCAACATACCGTTACTATAGTAAAACATAATTAAATAATCATATTTTTAATTAGCCACAGAGAGAGGCAATACAATTCAGAATAAGCTATGTTGTAAGGTAGGGTGTGCTCAATTTTGTATTTATTTAAAACATTACGAAAAATATTAGTTAATAACTAGCAACCCAGTGAGACAAATGTCTCATTTAAAAAAACAAAAAAGACCGTTTTTCAAATAGAACGCGTATTAAATAAAAACTGTACCCAGACCTGGAAGGTGTCAAAGTGGTTGCCTAACCGATCGACGTTTTAAGGCGCAGACGGTCGCAGCTCCGTTTGGCTGCTGAAACATTTTTATTTAATACGCGTTCTATTTGAAAAACGGTCTTTTTTGTGATTTCTCGAAAACCGGAAGTGTCACGTGACTGAAATTCGGTTCCTGAGCTGACATGAGCATTCCAAACATATAACTTTCATAACTTTTGTTTTTATCTCTTACGGTTTGGCTGCTGAAACAGCGTCCCGGACGGACGGACAGGACGGACGGACAGACAAGTCTATTAGATAAAGGATAAGAAGCGCTAATTAAGGCTGATCAACATAATACATAATACATGGATAATGACAATAGCGTACTGACCAAATGAAAACGCAGTAAGAAAGCTAAAGACAATTACTTAGAAAATTTCCAGAGTAAAATAAATAGTAAAGGCAGAGGCGTCACTATAATGGGGGAGTTGCACGCTAGAGGTTCCAATTTTAGCAGCGGACTGGAAATAGTAATTTATTATACAAGACGACAAAGTTAAAATTTATACACGAGTGGATAGTAATAACTTTATCGCCGTGTATAATACAACATTTTTGTCTATAGCAACTTTAACAATTACAAAAGAAAATAGGGAAAGTCAATCACATTTTAAAATCACAGTAGCTAGATTGGTTTGCTAGGATAATACGAAGCTGTAATATTTCATTTAAATAAAAGTTAGAAAATTAAATTACTTTATCTACCCTTGAAGTGCTACTTTATCTTCCCTTGCTGTTAAAGTAACACTGGACCTTTTGTTTTGCGTCGATTAAAGCACACTTTAACATTTCCTGTAGAAAATATATATATAGGCATGCACGGAGAGTTGTTAAAACGGAAAAAGGATATTGGACCAACTGAGCAAACGATATTATATTACTTTCTAGTAAAGAGAGACAGCTGTAGAGTGATAAACAATGAGAAGGGAAAAGAGAAGCAGAAATATGCAGCGACCACTATTTGGTAGTGACGGCAATTAAAATTAAACAGAAGCAGCTACAACTACGACCGAGAAAGGCGACAAGACAAACTATTGGGGGTTACAAACTGAGCAATGAACAAACTAAAGAAAATAATAGAAAGTCTTAGAAAGTAAACTAAACTAAGAAATTGGGAAAACACAGAAAGAAAATAAATAAAACCACCTCAAATAGAGTATACTAGATACAACGAAGACATGTTGTGGAGCAGCGAAAATGGGAAACACAGGTATAAAGGAAACTGTCATGGACATAATTAAAGTTACAAAAGTAAAAAAATCTGTAAAAGGCTTTACCCACAACTTCTCTCGTGGACATTGTGACACTATAGTAATTTACGATACAAGTAACGTTATCAAGCTTTTTACATTACGAGAGAATAGTTTGAATGAACGAGCGACGTTAGGAGCGAGTTCTTTAAAATTCTCGAGTAATGTAGAAAGCAGATAACGTTACGTATATCGTAACACGGTTTATTTTATCCTTTAATACTAATCTTTTAAAAAATAGGAAAAATGGTTATTAATGACACTTACAACAGCGAGTGGTGGTATCACTAGTAAGAGAAAAACTCAATACTGTATTGTTGGTAGCACTGTCAGGTTATGTTAAATTTGAGATTTTCAGGTTAAGTTTTGCGTCAGTTTGTGTCAAATAACAAACAAAACGTAACCTACTAACATCGAATTTGACATAGACTGACAATACACTTCAGTGCTGTCAACATGTGATTAAATGCTAATAAAGTATCGTTATGTTATTTTTCTTAACAACACTAGTGCTGTTAAATGCATCTTAACACAACTTGTTACTATGGAGTTATTGTCATAATAACATAATAGGATAAAATAAAATAATTTTAAAAATCAAATTAAGTTAGGAGTAAAAATATCTTCACGTTTCTAAAAAATTAATAAATTTTCAAATAAAAAGAGCGTTAACCGTGGTCGAATTCGACGGGCATGCAATCCCAACGTTTTGTGGGATATTGCATGGGAACGGGCTATTTCTACATGAGCTACGGATCACCGTCCACTCGAATTCCTGCGTTGCAGCTATATTTAGTAACGCACTCAGTCGTTACTCCTTTTTGTATCGTACAACATTTATTCTGTATCTATTGGATTACATTTTTAGTAAAAATAAAACCTGCGCTATGTACAAATTATTACTTATATTTATTGCTAAGTTAAATAAAAAATAAACTAAGTTTTATTTTTTAAGGTGCTCACCCTATATCTATTTGTCTGAAATTTTCTCGGTTTCATGCAGGTAGATATATAATGCGTATGCAAAATGTCATCTTCCTCCAACAAATAGTTTTTGAGTTATACCGCCAACAGACAGGCAGACAGACAGACAGACAGACAGACAGACAGACAGACAGACGGACGGAATTGAGAAACCCTGTTTTTCGTCATCTAGGGTCTCTGAAACGTAAAGATTTGGAGAACTCTCGGAAGGTGCTTTTTTTGCTATTACAATACTTCCTGCGTCTTTTAGACGAGGAAAGTAAAAATAACAAAAAGAAGAGATACATGTAGAAGATACTTTCAAACAGGTAATAATAATAATAATAATAACAATAATAATGGTGAGGCACTAACACCCCATGAAGGAGCTAGGCCTGCAAGGCGGAAGGACAGAGCTTCCGTATCCTCGTTCTCACACCCGGATGTCGCGTGTCAAATTCATGACACGTTGGTGATGTGGTGAGCATCACGCATTAGACAACCGCATTATTACCCCTTATTCTTTCGAACGCAGGTCCCCAATTATTTAAAGCGACTGGGTAGGCCGCCCGCCAGGCATCGATCTGGGATTTGAACTCCAGACTTCCGCGCCGCAGTCCGATGCTCTAACCACCGAGCCACGCTGGCGCTCAAACAGGTAATATATAGAGGAGAACAAAGACTCTTTGAGCAATTTTTGTACTAGAATGAAGGAAAAGTGTACAGCAAATCAAGAATTGTTCTACTATGTTTACTGTGTCACGTTTAAAAACTAGATCTAAAAACAAAGGAACGTTTGATAGAGCAATAAAGAAGTTGAAGGAAGACAAGACGGTGGGAAAAGACAAAGTGGTACTAGAGATGTTAAAATATACCGACGAGTTTGGGGGAGAAAATTTAGATCTAATGAACGACGCGATAATAGCATAGGAGTATCCAAGGACTGATAACATGCTATTGTGATGCCCCTGTACAAAAACAAATATATAAGTAAACGCAGGATTATATAGGGACAACATCAATAAGTTTTCCCGGAGAACTGTTAGCTACGATATTATAGGCGAGACATAAATAGAAACCTCGGAGAGATAAACCTTTAATATCTGCAGTGAGACATAGTACCTAGAAGGCACTAAATAAACGGAAAAAATTACCTATTGTAATGGTTCGTTGCCCACAGCAATTTTGATTGCCTGGTTAACACAAGAACGAATAGCTTCAAAAATGAGCACAGAATTAACTATTTCATTTATTGCAAGGTCAGTATTTTACACTAATAAATGCACTTGATATGAGCAGTAGACAAGAAAGATTTCAGAAGGGATACGTTCAGATTTTCAGTCAGAATTAATGTTTGGAATGGCAAATGTGGCTTGAATTATGTAGCTGACAGGGTTGAGTTGAATAACGTCAAACAGTTATATGAATTTTTAAATAATACAGGATGGTTTGTAAAGTACAGAAATTGTATGAGCGTTATAAGTATTAAAGGTTTATAAGCCACAAACGGCAAGGTAACGGCAAGGAACAGTGCAAAGCAGTACGAGAAAGTAAAGATTGCAAAGGGCAATAAAGCGACTTATCGGAAGAGACATACAGTGCTAAACAAACTTATGTTACTAAGTGCAATTACAGCCAAGGGATTAAAAAGCAGATAAAAGTGCTATGTAAACAATTTCAAAGAATAAAAACATTTTAGTAGTTATGCAAAAACATGTTATGAATACTGTAGTCCATAAATGAACATGTAAATCAATCCTTTTTTCCTATAAACAAATGTAAATCATTATTGCTAGGAAACGAGATTGTCAATTGTTTAACAAAACGAGATCAAGTAAAAGCTTGTAACAGTTAGGCTGTGTACCAGATGAGCTCTCAGATTATTTAAAATTAATATAGTACAGTAAAAATGTCGTTTTATCTTTAAAAAATTGGCCGCAGCGATTCCTCTTGCCCAGTGGTTTAGGGCCATTAGGCAAGTGTAAAACCAAAAGGAAGTGCTCCCACCCCCTGCCAAACAGCCGCCATCTTAAAAATAATTAAATTTGTTTTTTCTCGATATCCATTGGTCGCACAGAAAGAGTTATTGAACAAAAAGTTTTGGAAATAAAAGTCTACAAATGTTTTATCCTTGCCGAGATACCGAGAAGTAGAGGTTACCAAAAATCGGTTTCCGCCATTCTAGCTCTGTGGGGTGGTTTTTTCCGAAAATTGCGAATGTGAAAGTTGTAGTGCTTTTAATAATGTGATTGATTTAAATAGTCTCCGAGTGACAGCCCTTCAAAGTCCGCGTAGCATGGAGAAGTAGAGAGAAGTAAATTGTTTATATCCCGCACTTATTGTAACTAACAAGATACCATGTCTTCTATTTGGGTAACATAAAGAAAAGCATTATCGCTCGTACTATCAATCATTTTTAATCAGTATACAATCACAAAACAGCACTCGCAATTGTATTCACGGATTTTTTCCAAGAATTTTTCATTTTGCGTTTATAACAAGTTGTGGGATTTTTTTCAATAAAAGTTTAAGCAACACTTCTACCATGGTCGATATGACTCGGTTGTGTCCGAGGCTCCGAACCAAGACGAAGGAAAAGCTAAAAAAACGTTTCTGAGTAAACTACAATATATCTTAGAGTTTATGCAAAAATAAATTACTTTCAAATACGAGCCCAGGATCACATCATTGGGCCCAGTTAAGATTTTTCAAGTATCTTTATTTTGCACCCACAAAAGAAAATATCTTTTGTCAATATTCTTACATCATAATTGTAGACGTTTTTAGCAATATTATAACAGCCTTAGCAATAACAAATTACAAAAAACTGTCTGGAAACACTAACTTTAAAATAAATTACCGATTAATTTCATTTGGCTTAAACGACCAAAATATCATTTCGTTCATCGTAGCATGTTTTAGTTGAAGTGAAACAATCTGTTTGTTGTTTAATAACATATAGACAGTCGGGTCTGTATTATTTTTGCAAAAATGGTACCTGATAAAGCTATTGTCAATTTGTTGAATTTTGATAATTCCTGTGGCAAAATTTACAAACAATTCGAATTATCGTATTATATAATAAGTATTACACCAGCAAATTTAAAAGATTTACGGATCTGAGCCAAATGATATGATTCTGGGCTCGTATATTCCGTTCCCATAATTTTAATTTTTTTACTTATACCAATTTTTCGGTATCGCTGCAAACCAAAAATGTGTAGAATTTCTGTAGGTTCTGAAAACTTATTCACATTCAAACTACTTAAGTGACGTGACGATGTTACCTAGCAAAAGAGAAATGGTTACTTCGCAGCGCCGGAATATATCGTAAATTTCCCACGCTGCGCGGACTTTGAAGGGCTGTCACTCGGACACTATTTAAATCAATTACATTATTAAAAGAGATTCGTGCATATTTTTTTAAGAACTACAACTTTCAGATCGGCAATTTTCGGAAAAAACCACCCCCACAGAGCTACAATGGCGGAAACCGATTTTTGGTAACTTTTTCGCCCTCTACCGTTTGAAATACCAACTTCACGGTATCGCGGCAAGGATAAAAAAATGTGTAGAATTTTATTTCCAACATTTTTTGTTCAATAACTTTTTCTGTGCCACCAATGTATCCCGAGAAAAAATATATTTAATTGTTTTCAAGATCGCGGCTGTTTGGCAGGGGATGGGTTTTACACTTGCCTAATGGCCTTAAACCACTGGGTAAGAGGAATCGCCGCCGCCAATTTTTTTAAGGTGAGGGGGTATTTTCCGATAATTTTACTATACTAATAATAAAGAAAATTATTTGTGGAGCCAAATTTATGTTTATTATAGTCACCTGGGTGTATTCCATCTTTGTGGCTAAAGTTTAAAGTGATAACAGTGCCTAGTAAAGAAAAATAGCCAGCTGCTAGAATCCAAGTGCGACCAACTTTGGGGCCACTTCCCGAGTAGTGAAAACTGCGGACAGACAGAACGTGGTGTGCTACGTTAGAGAAGATCGTCAGGAGCACCTGGGTATCAAAATTTGGACCAACAAGCCGTCACAAAGGGTGTTATTTCAGTGGCGTCACTTCATTGTACGAGCTGCATCGGAGCACCACCTCGAAAAAGTAACCATAGAATTTTAGATACTTCAAGTTACGATATTTCCCGAGAGGTTGAACTTGATCCCAGCGGCCCAGATCCGTCCAGATTCGAATAATCGAGGTAACGTCCTTAGATTTGGGGTTTGAAGCAGTGTTTTTCAGTTTGGTGGGAAATAAGAACAATTGAACTGCAGAGCGTTTGTTTGTTTCATCTGAAACAAAACAGGTTAGCCGGACACTATGTCACATATTTAGCAGCGTTTACCTAATGTGCTCTTGCCTTTTTTGAGTTTTGAAATGTGAGGTTAGAGACCTGTCAAATACAAGGTCACGCATTTGCCATACTGGTTAATTTATCATATAGCATCATAAGCATTTGTAATGCAAGCTGTGGAACCTACCCTGAGAAGGAGTTTATTTCATGTTTTACTGGAGTTAAGCCCTATTTTATTGAAAATAGATAAAATAGAGAGCTCAATAAATCATTTATTAATCAAATAATTATGATATCATTTTAATTAGTGCTGAGTTTGACATAAAAATTCAAATATTAAAACCATTTAAACTAATTTATTAAATTGTGGTGATTAGCCCTGATTAATTATATTTTTATACAGTGTGGAAATAAAGTAACGGATAAATTCATTAACTTTGTTAATATTAAGTTTTATGAAGAAATCCGGAAGGGGTATACCGTTTTCAATTATAGGACATACACTACAACTACCTTTATGTTGCTACGTCATTTGTTTTAAAGGTTATGGTGTCATTGACTTTTTTTTAAATGACAACCTGTACTTTTTATTATTGATTTTGGTAGTACTTTTCATGTTGTTTTCAATGATATAAAATTTTCAGTATGTTACATCTGAAAAAATCGAGAAAGATGGTCTTAAAAGTTTTAATATTAAAAATCAGTGAAATGAGCAAAATAAATTTAGTTACCTGCGTTTGACGGAAAGTCATTGACGGGCCAAACGTTTTTATTGATTTTTAAAAAACAATTGAAAAATACAATAATAAATAATAAAAAATTAAATTATCTCTATCTCGCTTAATTGTACCATTTTATTAATACAATAGTTACTTTGTTAAGGCATTTACAAATTTTTTAATTCAGACATGTAACTAATCTTTTTTTGTTTTATCCACAGGTAACTAGATTTATTTTGCTCATTTAATTGGTTTTTAATATTTAAATTTTAAGACTATTTTTCTCGATTTTTTTCAGATGTAACATATTGAAAATTATATATCGTTGAAAATAGCATAAAAAGTATTACAAAAATCAATAATAAAAAATATAGGCTGTGATTTTAAAAAAAAGTCGATGACGTCATATCATGAAAAACAATCACATAAGAAACGGAAAATCTGCTTAAAATATTCCATATGGTGAATATCGCTATACCCCTTCAATATTTTTTCATAAAAATGAATATTAACGATTTTAATGAATTTATCCGTTACTTTATTTCCACACTGTATACTATTGCCTTTTATTAGTAGGGAGTCCCATTACAATATATGCTTGATAGTTCTTGAAAGGTCTTCGTTAAGATACAAAGAGAGGAACTGTGGAGGTGTCTTAAAGAGAAGGGAATACGGACGGCATTAAACGATGCAGTAAGAGCCATTGACAAACTAAGCGCCAAGGTGATACGAAAAAAACACGAAGAAACCTTGGGAGTTCGAAACGAAATAGAAGGAGATTTCGTCGAGGTATGAAAGCCGAAAGCAAGTTACGAAACTTCTATTCACAGATGATATCATTAATCTAGAAAAAAACAGAGATTCTTTTGCAGCACAACATAGAAATATATAGTAACAAAATTATGCAAAGTAGATAGGAAGATCAATATTGAACCAAAAAAAAAACAACGATAATATCATCAAGTGAGACTAACTGCAACACTAGGCTGGAAGGTAACGTTCTGGAATAGATTGACAGCTTTAAATATTTGGAAGTCAAGGGTTTGTGGAAATTGAAAATAAAAAGTCTAATAAAAGTAAGAATAGCTGAAACGGCAGAAAATGCAATGCAATAAAATACAGTTTCCTAGTCAATGTCAAAATCATAAACAAGGAAAAAGTAACTGTATTTAAAAAATCTGTAAAAGGCTTTGCTCAGAACTTCCCTCGCAAGTGGACTTTGTGACACTAAATAATTCTAAGAATCAAAGAAAAATAGGGGTAAAAATATCTTCACGTTAGTAATGATAACAAAATAATACAAGGAAACACTTGGCAATGCGAATTGCATCAATTTTCAAATTAAAAACATTACCAGCGATGGGATTCGAACTTCAGCGTCTGTGAACGTCTTTGCGAATGCGATTAATAAATTGGCGGTAGCCCGCAGGTAAGCGGGCGTTCACTACCCCTGCCACGAGGTCACCTCCCATCGGTAATATGCGGCTACCTTCAATATAACACATGTATTGTTGGCCCTTTTTTCTTTTTGAATGCCCTGTATTTGTTGGTTCCCATTTTCGCCAAGGGTGGAGCCTGAGCTATATGGAAAAATTACCTTTATGTATTTCTGATTTGAAGCAAAAATAAACAACATTTTATTATTTTAAGGAGCTCACCCTGTTTATGTTGGGTCCAAAATATTCCATTTTTTGCCATAGATAAAGGTAAAGAGCTGGGCTATATGCAAAACATGATCGATATTTAAGTAATAGTTCTTGATTTACAGGAAAAATAAGCAGCATTCTATATTTTTAAGGTGCTCACCATGCATATATTTTATCGAATTTTTTAGATTTTATCTGCAGAAACGCGTGTAGTCCTCATGCAATACATCGTCTTGTTCCAACAAATAGTTTTTTATTTGTACCGGCAATAGACAGACAATCAGACGGAATTGGGAAAACTTGAAACGTGAAGATCTGAAGAAATCTCGGAAGGTGATTTTTTCGTGATTACAATACTTCTTTCATCGCTTAAATGGGGGAAGTATAAAAGTAGTGGCCCTTACTGTGATATTATTTGACAGTGCGTCGTGGAGTTTGACCGATATCATCAAACGCAGAGTGCGAAATGAGGCTTTTTCGAAACAAAGGTGAATTGTGGATAGACAATGTAAGAAATAGAGTTTAGAGAGAATAGTTACACGCGAGAGGTCGCTGAGATGGTTAGAACATGTTCACAGGTTTTCAGAACAACTAATAGCAAAAAGAGTGTAAGAATCATAACACAAATGAAAACTACGTCAGCCTTGATGCCAATTTGATGTATTTGTCGTTTACCAGGGTACGGATAAATTGTTGTCCCCTCTCACTCTAAAGTGCTTTAGAGTGAGAGGGGACACCGATCAGGATACGGACATACTATTTTTCCTATGACGGCTTCCCATTCTATAAGAAATGCAATTATTCAATTTGACATGTCAAAGAAATACAATTGTCAGTTTTAGTCAATCAGATGATTTTCAAAGTAGAAAAAATAAGTTGAATCATTCTAAAAAACTTGAATTTTAATTGACGTTTGTCAGCTAAAACAACACACCGTCGACGTTCATTACATGTCAGCTTTTATTTTTTCGGTTCAAGTTTGATTGCATATTTTGCATTTTTCTGCTTCGTAGAAAAATTTCGAAAGTAAGGTAATAACTGAATTGGACAGTCTCAATTCACCCGTAAAGCTTTTGGCTCTAGGGTTAATGCGTAGTTAGCTTATACATATGGTAGAAATAATGCCTTTTATTTACTCTATACTAAGGAAGACGATATATTGCCACTTCGATGTTTATATAGTCGGTTGGGTTTAACGAGGCAGGTTTAAGGTTGATCAGCTAACACAAGGATGGTTTGGCGTAATCTCTGTTGTTATTCGTTGTTACCGTTGTTACTGTTTAGTTACAATGGTTTCGGATTATCAAATATCTTATTTCCATGATTCTAGTAGAGGAATCAGAATTAGAATTATTGACTCATTCTGAATCAGGCTCTCCTAATGAAATAATTACACGAGGAGTATTTTCTACCAGCAGATATCCCATGTATTTTGATCAGGCTTCCAGAAATAATTTTCAACAATGACTACAAAATGTTGAGCCACTGTCAACAGTGGGCTACATTTCAAAATAGGGTCAAGGGTAGATATTGTAAATTTATGTGTGACATATTGGACGAGTTTCTTTACAATACAATGAAGAGCTCAACGTTTACATTTTTTTGACGCAAAAGGTTTATTTAAATATAATCCTGATCTTCACACTTCTTGTGAGAATGTTGGTAGTTTATATATCCATCACCACCACATATTTACCTAGCAATTTGACCAAAACAGAAATTAGTTAGCTGATTACCCATTTTTAAAGATCTTTCCATCCATAGCTTAATGATATCAATCTTTACTTTCAAATTAAGAGCCCAAACTGATACCCCGCATTTGAAATAGTAAACGTTGTTACCTCAGTCTACCTTGGGGCTGCTGTAAAGTTAATATTTTCTTAATACAAATATCATTTCAGCTGCAATGACATGCTTCTATTTACATAAATTTTTTGTGAATGTGTATAATTCGTTCATTTGTCAATTTTACATAAGCAATTCGTTCACCATCAAAGTGTAAATGTTTCACTCCTCAAAAGTAGTAGATCCGTCGAAAGTAATATAATTGCCAAATAAGTTGTAGATCATTCATGAATGTTTAACTGTAAATTAGCTCTGCTTTACAACGTAAACCAGAATACTTTTAAAACTGTCAGATTCTTGCCCTATGAAATTTACTATCGGTAACCTCCCAACTTGCAAAGAAAAGATTGTATTACTTAATAAATATTTAATTACTTATCCTAGAAATATGACCCAACCTATTAATTATATCGTTAGTTTTAAATCTGCACCGTTTTCGCGTTTCTGGAAAGTTTTTTTTACATTTTATGACGCTTTTCTAAACAAATTTAACTACAATTGTTTCAGACAAATATTCTGATTCTAATTACTGAAAATAAAAATTAGGTGGCAACGTGTATATATGGTGGAGATGGTGAGTCAATTCCCAAAATTTGTTTTTGGTCTAGTTTTAGATTTCCATGTAAAACGTTTTAAAATTCTTGAATATTTGTCATTCTATTCAACTCACTCAGGAATATAATACGGGTTCAAAATGTCTAGCATAACTAATATAACATTAGCATTAAAATTGTGAGCTTAGCTTTGATAAAAATCTTTACTTATTTTTGTAGGTTGGACATTCAAATAACACATAGACCTCGATCGTAATATACATGCATTTATTTTAACAGATTCCGTTTGCGTATAACTTAGGAGTGATCGCTTAAGGAAACCGAGCAATTTAAAGGTTAATTAATACTGTTAAAACACCGTTATCGACCGCTGTGGTCTAACTCTATAAACACAGCTAACAATATTACCATTTTCGGGTTCACAAGATATTGTTCGAATAGAATATAGCCATATATGTAGATTAGAACACATTTTATTTTATTATTTATTGAATGCTGCTATTAATCTGCGAGCTTTCACAAATGTGAAGATTTAATTTACCACAGTATTATTAAAACTGCCATTATAACACCAAACAAAGTGTATCTACTTACTGCAATCGACACCAGAAACTTTTATTTTATTAGTAATTAACACCATTTGTACTGTCTGGGTTCCGGGTGAAAAATAGACCTAGGGTAGCCCCTGACTGTCGTAAGATGCGACTATCCGGGGCTGTTGTCCTAAGTATCCTAAATCCCTTACCCCATTTTCCGTAAATCCCAAACTCAGTGGGTGTTTTGAAAGCAATTGCGATGTAGGAAAGAACAAAACCTTTTAATGTCAAAAACTGATTTGTGTACGTCGTACTTGCAACAAGGGATGACAAATTGCTTCCGCGGTTTTAGCCAAATTTTTAGGCCCTCCATAAACACTTTTCAACGAAGTGCGTTATCTCCAAAAAAACTACTTCGTATCGCAACAGCATGAAAGCACCCAGCGCATAGGAGCACAAAAGGGTAACCACGTCTCCTGCAAAGTCGAAAGGGTTCAGTTACGCAGCCAAACGATTAGAAGTAAAAGTGAAAAGATTTTCTAGGCAGAGGAAAAGTATGTTCAACCATTTTGTCCCAAGGCGAGGACTATTGACGCAACCAAATCAAAAAACCCGATCTCCGGGCCTGTTATCCTACTCAACGGACAATGGGCTATTGTAAGCCCAAAGTGATACGAGGCAGCTAAGTATCCAAATCCGAGACGGACCACCTGCTGGAAAAAGGCGAGCACAGGAAGCCAGTAATAAACTGCCGCTGTAACTGAAACACGTGTGCCAAGCAGCGCTGTATTATTTTGTGTTTGCAAATAAATAAAATGGATATTATTGTTGTCTACATCGGCTATGCTCTATTAAACTAGAAGTAACCCCTCACCGATTGACAACCGTTCTTGATTATTATTTGATCGGGTTTTTTAATTCAATTTGATATTCCGGTCACTGTAACCAGCTCAAGCAATGCGTGTTGTGGAGTTCGTCCTGATCTAAAGCCTCTTTTATTTTCATGTTGTTGTAAAAAAATACTTTGGTCAAAATGTTCTTTGGCAAACCATACTACCTACTGTAAGATAATAATTTTATCTGTGGTTTTCATACTTTTCCTATAGAAATGCTTTACCCTCATTTCCCCAACAGCTTAGGTTTTGTTTGTGTATCCAGGTCATCCTAAGGTAATGCAATTACCGTTGCCCAAGCTCAAGAAAAGATTTAAAGTTTTTCACTCAATTTGTGAAACTCAAAATTGACGTAGGTGTTTTTTAACTATGAGGTCAGCCTTCCTTCCGGTCTTATCTGCCTCTCTACTTTGATTCTCACTGTTAGTTGCAGTATTCTGTATTGTTTGACCTGACTGTGTGGGCGAACTGTTAAATTTTCCTAGTCTTGGTGGTATGTAGAGTGTCGATGCTTTTTTTCCATTTTTGCATTTGTGATTCTAGCCATCCACGACATTTTAATATTCGCCTATACAACTAGATTTCAATTTCTTCGATTTTACAGCAGCTACAAATCCAGGCCATATAAGATATTCGAGAAGATATAACATCGCATCACTAATGTAATTTGCTGTCGTAGTTTTAAATTACAGTTGTGATCGTATAAAGATATTTCTCATTCTGAAGAAAGCACTAGCCTCTTTCATTCGACAATGTATTACCGTACTAAGATCCCACTGTTCATTAAAATAGCATCGCAGTTACTTATACTTTTTTACTCGTTGTAGAAGTTCTCTTGAGCGACGTGTTTATGTATTTCTTGGATTAACTATCCTATATTGAGTATTTTTTTGTTAATATTTAGAAGGTATTTTTGCTCTCCCCATTTTCACAATCAATAATAGTTTTCATGTTCTCTAATCTGTCTGTAAAAGAACTGCATTAACACCGTAACGCAAACTGTTTATTATGTTTCTGTTAATGGTAATGCCTTTGGCTCTATTTTCTAAGGATTCTGTGCATACAATAAATAGCAGTGGCGACAATATACAGCCCTCCCTAACGCCTTTCATAGTTTTTATTTTTCCGGTCACTTAATTTTCAACTTGGACGTTGGCTGTGTAATTCCAATAAAGATTGTAAATAATACAGTCTTCTTTAGTATCTAGTCCAATATTAGTTAGTCTACCGAAGAGTTTTGTGTGTTGTTCCTATCGAACACTTTTTCATATTTGACGAAACGGTGTTAATTAAAGGTTTTAAAAAAATTACAAGCTCTTATTAAATTCTAGGCGCATGTAACAGTAAGCTTAAACTAAAATAACTATGACTAACATTAACTTATAATTAAATAATATCAAAAGAAAATCAGGAGAAAATCATATTATACGAGCCCATCAAATCGCGTAAAATCCGGCCCTACATGAGAGGCGACTCTGCCGTGGTATTTTTCCGGCTCTTCCAATGTAATCGGATACTGCGGCGATGATATAACGCTTGACGTTAGAAGGTGTAACGAACGCTTTCGGTTGAGCACAAAAATTAATTTTGTTCTATGGGTCTTGCAGCTCCTGGAGATGCCGTCGGCTTGTATTCACAACCTCGTATTATCCCAGAATCCGCAAAAGTACGAAGAGATTTAAGTCGAACCAACTTCTGCAATTCAAGGCGTAATGTTAACACATCGCACTGAAATGCTCCTGTTGTAGCGCGAAAGAACAATTTGTTTTTGTCAACTTAAGCACCAATAATGACACTCGTTTTGCACAAGCTTCTCGCACTTAGTATGTCCTTCTCCCGTTTTCCAATTGCTTCCGGAGACACTTACGAGAACTGCAAAGTAATTACGGCGGATTATAGATGATTGCTGATGAAAACTAACGTACACTGACGGTAGTTGGAAAATCAACTAACTTTACTTACAGGTAAATATTCTAATAAAGAAACATCCGAATTGGTTGTATATTGAGAAATTATTAATTACAGTTGCTGAGCTTAGGTGTAGTTCGGCAAAATACCGTTTTACGATGTACCAATATATTTTATATATTTTCTTACCTATGCCGATTACTTTTTTTGAAAATTAAATATGTTACATTTAACATCGTACATCTCTTTAAATCCATCATCTATCCATTTCTCCTTTTCATTCGTGTTTTTTTCTGGATTATTTTATGGATACGCATGCATTAAATTTTTTTTAGTAATGACTTTACTATGGTTGCACATATATAACATTTTGTTCGACTCTGCCTGTTCTTTTTTCTTTTGCACAGATAACATCGTCCTTCTTGATGTTGAGTTTCATCGGGATTGTGTAATATTAGTATATTAGTTTTATACTGAATAGTGTTTTTTTTTTTTGGTAAAACATAACTAAAATAAGTATCTTTGATATGAATATTAAAGACAAATATAGACACAAAAATTAAAGATCATAAGCGTAATTGCATAAATGTA
The DNA here is from genome assembly GCA_940337035.1 of Agriotes lineatus. Taxonomy (NCBI): domain Eukaryota; kingdom Metazoa; phylum Arthropoda; class Insecta; order Coleoptera; family Elateridae; genus Agriotes; species Agriotes lineatus. The sequence continues at coordinate 60,358,897 of OW679196.1, forward strand.
ACAACTACAGCAATTTCAAGAATTGGGTAGCTCGTGCACCCCAAATTGTATACGGAAGGTTAACATCATTATTTTTATTGATCCATCGTACAACTTTTCTGTTATCATCTTCCTTATCCACTATTGGGCAAATACTTGAGTTATATTAATATTAATGGGTTTTGCTTCCAGCTGTATAAGCATTATAATGTCTGGTGTTGGTAGAAAGTTCTAGAAACTGTTAGTAATTTTATATTTATTTTTGTTGTTACAGTATTCATGTGGCGGTTTTCATTATTTCCAGAGTAATGTATAGTTCTATTACATGTATTTACTTTACCGTAGCCTGTTAATCTATGCTGACATAAATTGAGAATATTCAAATTAGGTTTTTCTGTTTTCATTTCTGCTGTTGGCAGATTTCCAGCTTCATGAACAGTTCTAGCCTTCCAAGTAGCAATTTTTCTGACTGCCACAATTGTAGGTGCGGCATTTGTAATTTAAAAAATGCACATATTGTTAGATTGTTGTATGTAATAGTACAACTTTCAACTGCAAAATATAATTTTCTTATGCGCCTTCAAGCTCCTAAAGAGACAAACTCCGAGGCATCCTTTAAAGCTGTTTAGTGCAACGCCCGGTAGTAGTCGATTTACTTTGATGTGTAATATACAAAGTTGACACAGGCAAACGCTCTTAATGCTTTGAGTTAATTATGTTTTCCTATGCAGGTTCATACGTACTGCAATTAATTTCCGGATTATAGCTTGATCCATAACACTGGATGACAGTAAATTTCCATTTTAATATATTTGTATACCTATCATAATTTATTTTATTTTGATAAAATCTTTGTTCAGGTTGGCAGGATAGATGTGTTGTTATTAATATCGTTTGTTATCATAATTAGAACGCCGAACTGCAATATCAAGTTTTCACATACTTCTTCATTCCTGACTAGAAAATTCAATTGATTATCCGAATTGATTAACATTGAGCAAAACAATAGAAACGCGTCAGCCCTTTTAAGCAAATATTCTACTCTATGGTTGAACCTTCAATTTATTATAGAAAACTTAATCGTAAACTAACACAAAGTGCCTACTAAGTCAATAAATTACGGCAAGGCTTTCGAGCTTTGCAAATCAACCGCCAATTAAGATAACGCGATTTAGTTCTATGTAGTTGTATAATCTTTCAATACTGCGGACTTATCTAACATTTCCTAAACACTAAATCAATGAAAGGGCGTGACTGCTGAAAATAGTGTAACAAAATAAGTTCGTGCGTCAGTTCACAAATCGCTTCTAAAACAGAATAATGTAAAGCATGGAAGGCCAGTTAGGGTTGAGTTAAAGAAGATAATATTATACGACTTTAGGTACTGAACTACTTACAAAAGAAATTGAACCAGTAAGTATAGTATGAACAAAAAATAAACTCGTCAGAGGACACCATTGGATTTTAAAGCCACAAAGAAATCAACTAATTAATTTATAAACTTCCGATAATCATAAAATGTATTGTTCTGTGGTGTTTAATGCATATGACTTCAAAATTGTCAAGGCAGGGGCATTTGTTTTCCTCCATCATTGACAGGTGTGTCTACATACATTCTAACCGGTGTAGTAATAGCAAGCAGAAGTCCTTGACTGTTTAAGCTTCTACACAATTTTTTCACAATCAAAGCCATAATAGATCATTAAAAACTATACAACGCCGAGCAACTGAAGGAATAAAAAAAGGGTTCCTGTCAAGCTATTGTATTTTGTTCATTTGATTACCTTATATTAAAATGGCTGGTTTGACTGAAACACATTCATTCCTAGTGCTATGGGTAGTGAGTATAAAAACCAAAGACGTCTCTTTACGCTGTTTATTATTGTGTTACTGTTACACATATCAAGTTTCACACGTCTGTTGCTGCTGAATTACAATAAAATTGTGATAAAAGGTGTTTTATCTTTCACTGGGATCTTCAACTTGCAGGTATGTCTTGACAGGTACTGAATCATACCTGAAAATAATAAAGGAATACCATGAAGGACACAATAGTGACATGATTATAACGTTAAAAGAAACCATTGAAAGATGTAGAAATATTATAATGTATATCGGAGGAACATAATGTTCAGAAGCTTCGAAATTTATTGGCAATGTACTTAAAGTATAATGTAAACAGCAAGGTTTAGAATTCATTAACTGTCATTGTTGTTGATGTTGTCATAAGTTCATATTAATATCTGATATGGAAATTTCAAAGTGTGCTGTCTCTAAAGCTTTCTGTTGTCACTAGTTTGGCTCTTCATGGCCGACCCTTATGTAATTTCGTTTTGAGCAGATGGTAGAATGTACCACCCTTAAACGAGGGGTAGCACAGCCCTAGCTAGGTCTAACCCGTGGCAGAATATGGCGTGAAGAAGGAATAGGCAGTGGTTCTTCGGGTTACAAGAAAATCGTTATTAATAAAATATAATTTGGGCGCCAGTCGTTAAACACAACATTAACCAAATCTAGCTATTAACACAAATAACCACTGTAATGGACCAACTTGAGTCACCCTATATATATTTCATAATAACCCATTTCCTGATAGTAAGAAAACTATACCGTATTTCTCATTATGTACCATTTAGCTTAAAACGCATTTTCAGCGAGTGCATTTTTGTGCGCGGCAATACAGGTAATTGAAAGCAGTGTAGTTAAAAGTAGAACAAAGCCCAGCGGGGGCGTGAATGACCGTGGAGGCAGGCAGTCGCACTTGAGTAAGCGACCGGAGCTTTGCACCCAAAAACCCAAGGGACGCGACGCCTGAGTTAAAAGTGTATTAAAACTGCCGGAGTGGATCTGCATCAGCAATCAGCCTACACCTGTTGCATCTAAATCTGAGGTGCAGTTTTCGAGAGCGAATCATTACCTTGGAAGCCACTCCGAGGTGTTCCAATCGACACCACTAGATGCTGCAATTCTGACTCCAAAGAAGCACACCACGCTGACCCCAGCTTCTCTGGTAGAAGTATTAAAACTAGGTTAACTACTATAATTAACTACCTCCATTTACTGTACGAACCAGCAAAATTGAGGAAACCGGAAGCTTAATAGCGACTGACGCAATCTTGCAATACCTGGCAAAACGCGCGAAGTAAATACAGCTTGGTGTCTCCACTGAGTCACGCATTATTCGTAAACGCTCAAGCGTCTGTCAGCAAATAGCTACACGCTCGTTCTGTAAATCACCAGGCCCGGTTTCAAGGAATTTGTGTTTGAGACTTAAACATTTTTGCGCGGTTTGTGTTTGAACTGTAGTCTATAATTAAATATGAGGCTCACCTATCTTTAACAGGTAACAACGCAAGTAGAAACCGTTTTTGCCAGCAGATATTTGCAGTAAGGCGCTTATATTATTGACAGCGTAACCTGAATGCTTTGGCCACGTTTATTCTTGGTGTGTTTTATGTAAATGTATTGTTCTGTATTTGTGTTTCTGTTACAGATTATATATCTTTTTAAGTAAACTGTTAGAATTGTATTGCCTGCAGTATTTAAATGCACAATTTCAGTATTTTAGGTGACAGCGAGCAGCCCACCCACAGATCAATATTGACTTCCCTGAAATTCAAATCGAGTTTTATGTTTCGACTACTGTTTGAACTAGCAAACCCAAGGCGATATAAATTAATAGTACAGTGGGGTATAGGGCTGAATAAACGTACCATTACAGCACCTACCTTCTAAATCTTATAGTTTTACCACTTAGATAAAGAAACAAACAGCTTCACAGATGATAGTAACAAGTAAAGAACGGTTAACCGGCAACAGAAGTAAAAATTTAATTTTACCGACATATCAACAATATCAATAGTAAAATATTTACAATTGGCTTACAGGCTCAGGAAAGGTAAATAATCAATTAAATCACGTAAAATCTGACGCCTTACAGCAATATACTAAATAGTTGTGATGGGGGTCAACTTCATTCAAAAAGTCACATTTATAATAAATGAAAAAATATTGACATCTGAACTTCATGCAAATATCCAGCTAGTTATGATGATATAAGAACGCACTTTGACCGGCTTGCGAATTTTTTATAACTGAAATGTGGAAAATTCGATCGCTCAAAGTCACACTGCTCAAACGGTGCTTTACAACGCACATACAGGCATGCTTTCAGCTGATTTACTATGTGATAATGCCTTAGCGTTTGATAAAAATATGGAATTTACGTTAACACGTGCGATTTTACCTCCAAAGGCCTTTGTTGTAAATATGCCATTAATATCAAGCAAATATGCCCTTACCGTCAGAAAAATACGCTAAATGGCAAATTGTATGCAGGTTCTGTGAAGTGGGGCGTTTTTTGGGAGCAATCTCGGAGGCAGTCACCAGATGTGAAGACATCACACGAAATGCAACAGTCCTGGGTTGAATATATTTCGGAGATGACCTTGGCTCAGAGCAGGTGCCGCCGATCGATAAAGGCCTAATTACCACTTCATTAGTACGGAATCAAAAATAATAAGGAAATAGTTCACCCTAAGACAAAAATCGGACCTAACACATTTGCACGTTGCTTAAAACGTACGCCGCAATTGTAAAAGAGAAACAAAATGCTGTTAAAATGCATAGTCTTCTTTGATTGAGATATTAAAATCATTTAACAAGGCCTTGATGGTTCTGCTTGCACAGCCCCCCCCCCCCCCCCCGAAGCGCTTATTTCGAAGCTCGAAAATTTCATGTCGGCCATCTTTTTCTTGAAGGTTAAGCGATTTTGCGGAAAATTCAACATTCCTGCTTGGCTTCGCCGGAAAGAGGTGGCACGTAATTATTTAGGTTAGAGATGCGAACCAGAATCGAAGATGCGTTTCGCAAGGAACGCAAAAATGAAAATAGGGCGTTACAACAATTTATTCCAAAATCGCGGTTCGGATAATAGAAAACAAACCACGTTCGTTACGAGCGCAGGTTGTAAAAGCTGCAAGCATTGCTTGTTCGTGTGAGAAAAATGCCTAATATTAATAATAATAATAATAATAATCTGCTTATTTGCACATGAATTTACATTTTTGTAATATACTGATAAGTTCTTGCTAAAATCATTCCTTCTATACCTTAAACATACATCACGCTTTTCTCTTGGAAACGAATTGTGGGTTTTACTGTGTTATAAGAAATATTTGGGAATGCCAGTGGTCCACCGCAATTTACTTTATTATTCCCAACTTTCTCAAAATATAATTTCAAATTTCCTTATTGATAAAATGCTTAGGAGAGGGTAGAGTCAGTTTCTGTCACACATATTTCTAGGGAGCAACGTAAGAGCATACTTAATTAGTAGCAAAATATTTTATGCAGAGTGCCTTCATAATACGAAATCAGTGATATTTAAAAAGAAGGGACATAATTCAAAACCTCTCAAAAAAGAAAGTCTGCTAGCTAATCGAACTTAATAAAGCTTACGCTTTGAGCTAAAACAATGATTTTCAATTTTCAAGCCTGTTTTGTACAAGCACAATTCTCTCCGAAGGTTATCCTAATTTTGCTACTTCAACATAATGGAAGTAAATTCTAAATAAATTTTAACTGAAACGAAATTTTACTTACAGCAGCATTACCAAGTATTTAAGGCAAAAGATAACAATAAAGCATAATGAGAATCAAACCAAATATTGGCCTTGTTTTGAATAATATGGTGTATATTCGTCGAGGACTAATTTTCTTCGTGCTCTGTGGGAATTCATCAAGCTTAATAAAGTATTCGTTACCATCCCTGTTTTATTCATTCAGGTAGTTTTTGCGGAGTTTCTTTTGTCATATCTGACCGTTTGCCATTTCTACTTGAATTCTGCTCTGTAAAAGTGGTTTTAGAAGCGATGCTCACAGAAAAATGAGGTTTCCTAAAAAATTAATAACGTGTTAAAATCATAAAAAAACTAAGAACTTAGATATATCTGTTTTCCGTTCGTCTTCACAGCCTCCTTTCAGTTACCAATTTTAAGATACATTGAAGCTTTGTCGATCCTTTTAAAGTATGTATGTATAATCTGTAACCTCATTTACCTTGCGGTGTAGAGGCTGGTGCTTTATGAGCTGGCATCTGGCGGTACAATGCTCAACTTGCCCCGGATTCGGGATACAGAGTTGGAGCGCGTCTTCGGTGCTTGCGCAGCAACCATTGTGTGAGTTGTGTGTCTTGGTGAAGTGTTGACCTTGTTACTCTATCTCTTAGGTCTGTGGTTCTGAGTAGAGCACAGTTAATTTAGTGCCCAACTGTGAATGGTCTCACTGAGCCCGATTCTTATCGCCAAGGATACGGAAAAATTCCGACCCCAGCGGGATTCAAACCGAGGGCTTGCTTAATGCAAGCCTGGCGCTTACCCATCTGCGCCACGCAGCTTCTTTCCTTTTAAAGTAATTTCTTTAAAACTAATAAGTTTTAAAATACAAATTTGTCGTTTCTAATATTACATTTTTGTTACAGGAACGGCGTATCGTAAATGCGAGCAGAACGGCGAATGGTTCTTCCACACCGTTTTCAACAAGACGTGGTCGAACTATACAACCTGCGTCAATATGGAGGAACTTTCTGTAAGTTTTCTCATAAAAGCTGTGATTTACAGCGGCTATCTGATCCTATCGCGACGTCCTCCAAATAAATGTTTGACGATTGCTTTTGTTTCAGTTCCGACAAACAATTATTAACGTGTATCTGGTAGGCTACAGCATCTCCCTGGTGGCGCTTATAATTTCGCTAGGCATCCTCACCTACTTCAAGTAAGTACAATAATATGTATA
>OW679196.1:60365770-60692908 GCA_940337035.1 Agriotes lineatus
GCTGTCACTTTTGACAGAACTCCAGCTGAGGTCTTCTAAAACGTCATCACTAGTCTAACACGTTATTTACATTTTGACTGTAACTTCGTTTGCGTTTAAGAGTTCTTGCTGACTTCGTTTATGATTGCGTGCCCAAAGCGTAGGTAAGAGGCGTTAAAATTGAACAGAAGCTTGTGTTGTAGAGTGTCTATACTATTCGCATAAAGTAAGTTGTTTTATATTTTAACCTACAAGGTATTTATAGACAATATGCATCACTTATCAGCAGCATAGATCTACCTATCATATGCACAGTCCAAGGCGTATTAATAAAGCAAATGCTTTACCGTGTTTGCCTATATTCATCAACCATCAAACGTAAGACGACTATTACATGATTTGTATTATTTAACTTGTAAAATTTAACTTTTTATTGTTCATTCAAATGTTAAACAGTGTTTAACATGATCGCGTCCTCGAATGTTAAGATACATTTAACAATGCATCCATTCGAAGGGACAATTTTTCTCCGTGGCGGAGGGCGGCAATCTTTTTAATTTCATCCGGTATAACAAGGAACTCGTTTTTGCGTTTCCATTTTAAGATTTTTATTTTGTTTACAACAGGCACTATAGTAACATCACACGATTTCATGATAGTCCGATTTCGATTTAGCAGTTTTTAGTAATTATGATTGATTCAAAATTATTGCCTCAATCAACAATAAACTAATGAACGCATTTCGAGAGGTAACCGTCTTAACATTTCTCACATAAATTACCACTCTTGCTTCGCTACGCTCGCTCGAGGGGTAAAAATATGTTCGAATGTCAAGACTGGGTTACCCCTGTAAATACGTTAATTACCATAACGTGTGACTTGGGTAAAATTCAGTATACTGTCCGGTCGTATTTTTTTTCTAAAAAAAATCATCAAGACCTAACAACTAACCTAAACTATACTTCATATATGACCTATATACATTAATAAACGTTTAGATACGCACTCTTGTTCTATTATTTATAATTGCTTTTATTTTGTAATTATTACGTAGGAATTATTTCATATCGCCAGGAAACAAAAGCTAATATGGGCGTAAGTAATCTACAAAAGCTTTGTCATTTGTGGTGAATACTGTTAATTTATCATCATACCCATGTAAAAAATACAAGGTGTAACGTTCCGCAGAATGGAGGCATTATGGGCGGAGCCTCAAATTCAACCAATAAGAATGCGCCTACAAAGGACGCGAATGGTAAGTACTAAAGTACATTGTTGAAGACACTGTCTCTGTCAAATTCGAGGTTAGGTTTGTAGTCAGTTTGTGCCAGACTAATGAAAAAACCTAACCTGCTAACCTATAATTTGACATCAACTAACAGTGTCATCAACAATATACGATCGCGGCCATGGTTACACCATGATCGCGGCTATGATGGATATTCTGAGTAGGTGCGTTGGGGATTGGTTGACATCTCCCCTCTACATCTTCAACGACTACGCATCTCATGGAACGTTTCACCTTGTATTCTTTACACCATGATTATACGATTGCCTATGACATTTAAGTGAAACATTTTTCACAGATGTCATAGTCAAAGGTATGTTGATATTAGTAGTGATCACCCCGTTCACCCCCAAGGTTTCCAATGCGGCAGATTCAATACAAATTTACCAACACATGCATTCTAACCTCGAATTGTGTTATCGATTTTTTATTAGCACATTCATATATGGAAGATTGAGCACTACTTCACCTTTTGAGACATATTATAAGAGATTATGATTTTCGCAACAAAAAATAATGATCACTACTAATCAAGAGGTGCTATATAAAGTCGATATCGCGGATTTATAGCTCACATTATATCAATAGAGCACATTCCAACAATAAAGAGTTCATTGCTGAGCAAATCATGAATGAGAATATTATGTGTATAACACAAATGCTGAATATAGGCAGACTAGAAAAGTTTATTATGTTTCCGATGGTACTACATGTTCAGGCCAGCCTACTGCTTTCGCATTCCTATCCACGAGTCGAAAGTTTCATGTACACTGAATTAGCTAGGTGGACAACAGGGTAATTGGTCTAAGAAATATTGATGCCTCATTTAAATTTAACGTCACGACGGAGGAGAGAGACTTGTTTCAATATTCATATGCCGATATTTTTGTTTAAGCTTAAGGATAGCGTTCGTAAATATATATTCTTAATACCAACCCAGGTATTTTGGTATTCCATCGTTATTTTCGTAACTGTAATATGCATTATTGAAATTTATTTCAGTTGTTGGCATTTGCGATGCTTGAAAAAAGTTACGGATCAAAATATTAGAGAAATTTTAATCTAAATAAGATAAGTGCTCTTTACATAGCGTTATATACTTATAAGTAAAGTTTAATTTAATTATTATACAACAATCGTTTGTTATTAAATCCTCAATTTGTGATACTGATAACTAATTAATACGTATTTTAAAACCTGGTGAGTAATTCTACAGAGAAAATTGCGGAAAGAATTTTCTCAAAATTTTACAGATTGAAATTTACTTTTGAGTGGGTACCACTGGGTTATTGTCCTTTGTTATTATTATTATTACAATTTCTGAATTAGCTGTAAATAATTCAAAAGGAAATATTTAGAGGAAACAAATTGTATGGCTAGCCGATACGGATCGAAATGTAATGCAGTAGGTGTCCTAGAAATAATTTCTAAAAGAAATAATTTGTTTCAATTATTATCAAGAAATCTAAAATTGACTTCGTTTGAATAGTGGTTTAGAGGAAATGTAATTACTCTAATTCTAATTAGAATTTCATTGAGAAAATAATTGACGTTAAATTAATCAACTTGTCACCACTTCTGGTAGTGCAGACTGATGAACTTTTAAAATAGGCGACAGAATTTAAAAAGATCTAATTTAAAAATAATTCGCCTCAACTAATAAATCTTTAGGGTTCTAAAATGATTTAAGAAGCGGTAGCAATTCATCTCTAGGGTGGAGAGTGCGGAGATTATCTTTTAAAGCGAGCACAACGGCGTAAATTTTTTATTTTCTTTGTGGTATAATAATAGCATAAATTGCCTTTGTTAACAGTCCAAGTAGAAAATACATAAGAATATCGATCTGTTTTTCTGATTAGTAAAGTTGTACGTTTTGCACACAGTACAATACGGTTGCTACTGAACCACCCTTTCACTACCTGATAAAAGAATGAACAGTTAGAATATGTTACTACTCGTGCATATTCAACATTTTGTTGTGTAGTCGACTGAGAAGTATCAGCATTGCTTGATATCAGCTCTATCACAGGATATTAAAACATCATTCACTTAAAATTTCATAAAATTTTGTGTTCCTGTTTGGAAATCGGTGTATTAAAGTAATGGGTAATAGACACACCATATATATAAGTCTAACCATTAACAAATTTCAGGATATTCAACACATATTTTTTACAGTATTTAGCACTTTTGCAATATGGATAATAAATTCATTTTAACTGAATATTTTAATTTATTTACAAGTAAAAATATTCAAAGTAGCTAAGACACGTGTGGACTATTGTCATCGCTTTTTAATATTTACATACAAGTCGCACTGAATAAATTCAGAAGAAAACGAAAAGTTGGAGCGATGATACTGAAAATATATGTCAATTTTTAAAGGTATTACAATGAATCCCTACTTTAAACATAATGTGTAGGAATATCACCACAAACATTTTAATATAGAATTCAATATGTTATCGATCTTAATAAAATTTATGCTGTGTATTATTTACTAGTAAAATAAATAGTTTATTGCCTTTCCTATTTTATTTATTGGTAACCAGAATTAAAAATAAATCACTCCCGCTTTACATGAGAAAACTCGAAATCAGAGGGTTGGGTTGTATCATCCAGTATAACATTTCAGCATCATCATCATCAATTTCAGCGTGTTTTACTCCATCTCTGGATATACGCCTCTCCAATATTTTTCCACTCATTTCTATTGCTCGTTTTTGCCATCCACTGCACTCCCGCCACTTTCTGAACATCATCTCTCCATCGTGTTTTTGGTCTTCCTGGGTTCCTCTTGGTTGTACGTGGTCGCCACTCTGTCACCTTCCTGGTCCATCTTCCGTCTCCTGTTCTCATTAAATGTCCAACCCAACTCCACTTCTGTCTTGCCACATATTCTGCCACGTCTATCACCCTTGTTTATCTTCTAATCGATTCGTTCCTCTTTCTGTCTTGCAGCCTTACATTCAGCATCGATCTTTCCATTTTCATCTGTGCAATCCTTAATTTCTCCATTATTCCTTCATTTAAGCTCCACGTTTCTGCTGCATAAGTCATAGTTGGTAAGACACACTGGTTAAAAACTTGAGTTTTGAGGTGTTGTGGGAAGTTGGATTTAAAAACACTGCTAAGTTTTCCAAATGCTGCCCATTCCAATTGTATTCTTCTTTTTACTTCTATTTCCTGATTGTTTTTCTCAAAGGATATTTTTTGGCCTAAGTAGGTATACTCGTTGACCACTGTCACTTCCCTTTCGTTATTAAGCATAATTGGCATAGCGTCGTTCATATTTGGCATAATATTTGTTTTGAACGCATTGATATTTAGGCCGTAACTTCTTGCCGAGGTGTTCAGATCTAGTATAATTTTTTTCAGGTTTTCCATATTTTCTGCAAGCAGCACAATATCGTCTGCGAAAAGAAGATTGTTTAAATATTCACCATTTATATTAATACCGATGTTTTCCCATTCCAATGTCTTCTAATGCGTTTGTGAATATTTTGGGCGAGATTGTGTCTCCCTGTCGGATTCTCCTTTTAATGTTGATTGGCTCTGTTCCGCCTAAGATTTGAACTGTCATTGTTGCTTCGTCATATAGGTTTTTAATCAGTTGTATGTATCTGCTATCAATGCGGCATCTTTTGAGGGAGTTTAACAAGGCCCACTTTTCTATCGTATCGAATGCCTTTTCAAAATCGATAAAAGTCAGGTACATTGGTTTGTTGTACTCTTGAAATTTTTCTATTACCTGTCTTAATGTGTGTATGTGGTCTATAGTGCTGTAAGCCAGCCTGCTCCACGGGTTGAGACTCGTCAAGTTTGTTGGAGATCCTGTTTGTTATTATCTTTGTTAGCAGTTTGAGACATGTGAGAGTAACGATACAGGTCTATAGTCTCTGATGTCTTCCCTGTCCCCTTTTTTATAGAGAATAACAGCGTTTGCATTTTTCCAGGACTTTGGTGTTTCTTCTTTCCCCAGATATTCGTTCATTAATTTTTCTAAATAGTCTAATATTTTCTGGCCTCCCATTTTTATGTATTCTATGACAATCTCGTCTGGTCCTGGTGATTTATTGTTTTTCATGCCTTTTATTGCAGCTTTTATTTCGTATTTACTGATCGGCGGTAAATCTTCTGTATAATGTTTGCTGAGTTTTGATCTTTTGTCTCTTGAGTTTCTTGGTTGTTGGCAAACTTTCTCTGAGTATAGGTCCTCCGTAAAAACTTTCTATGTATCGAAGTATTTCTGCTGCTCGAGTTTTAAGTTTGTTGCCGTTTTCGTCTTTTAGAGTTACTATTTCTGACCTTCCTTGAAAGAGGATTTTCTTATATACTTTAGGCTCTTTGTTGTTTTCTATTACCTTATTTATTATTTTCTCGTTGTATTCTCTAACGTATTTTCTTACTTCGTTCCTAATTTACTTATTTTTTCTTCGTTCAGTTCTTCTTCTGATAATTTTCCTATCTGTTTATTTTCTATTTGCTATTAGTTTCTTTGTATTATCTGATAGTTTACTATTCTTCGTGCTAGTTGTCCTTTCTTTAAGCGTTTTCTGCACTGCGTCTTTTATATTTATATTTGTATAATCATTTAGTTGATTTATGTAGGTGAAGGATTCTGGTGTTTTTCTCAGTTTACTTCCTAGATTCTTTTCAAACTTTTCTTGCATTTGTTCAAGATCTTCTATGTCTTCTCTTTTCACTTGTGGCTTTATCAAATTTATTCTTTCTTGTTTTGTATTGGATGACTATTTTTGCTCGCACTAGTCTATGGTCGCTCATTTGTATTGTGTTGAGGACTGTTACATCTTTTATTATATTTCTATTATTTGTTATAGTAAAGTCTATTTCAATTCGTTCACTATGCCGTTTGGGCTCCTCCAAGTCCACTTACGCTGTTCTTTCTTTCTAAAAAATGTGTTCATTACTTTCAATTGTTGTTCTTCTAGGAAATTTGCCGGCGTCACTCCTCTCTCGTTTCTGTCTCCAATTCCTTGTTGGCCTGTACATGTTTCTCCATCCTGGTGTCTTCCAATTTTTGCATTAGTCTCCTATGATGAGATGGTATTGTGTTTTGTTCTCTTTTAATGGTTTTCTTACGTCATCGTACATCTCTTCTACTTCTTCGTCGGCATGATCACTTAATGGAGCGTACGTCCTGAATTATTTTCAGTTGATACCTTTTCGAAATTCTAAGGATGGATATTATACTACTCTAGGTGATATTGATACAGTGGCTTTGATATTACTTGACCACTTTTTGTGAATTAGGAAGCTCACTCCTTCTCTTATGTTGTCTCTGTTGCTACTGTATAGTATGTTGTTTGTTTTCAGTATAATCAGTTCTTCTCCCTTTGTTTTCAACTCACTGATTCCCACGATGTCCCGTTTTATGTGCGCGAGTTCTTCTTCTAATTGCAGGATTCTGTCTTCTGTTCTTAGTGTTCTTACGTTGTATGTTGCTATATTCAATTTTGTAGTTTTTATATTTTTTTTTGGTATTGTTTGCGAATTTTTGCCCCCTCCCAGAATCCCTGGGGCAGACCTTATCAAAGGTGTAGGATTTCTCTTTATCAGAGCTACCCACCTGGGAATAAATTCCGCTGTTTTTAAAATTCGCCATGATGATTGGAGGTTTGTCGGCCTTGGTCTCCACCCTGGCCAGGCGGATTGGAAGACGGTTAGGGATAGGAAAGAATATAAGGGTGCGAAGGATTTTTAGGATATGTGGACATAGTTTCTCTCGGGAAGGGTGGTCATAGAAAAACCATAACATTTACTGTTGAGTATAATTTACGCAATAATCGCACAAAAAACCAACGTAATTGAATGGAAAATTCTCCAAAAAAACAATAAGTTCCGCGTCAGATAAATATGCAATGCAATTATGACTTAAGCAGTTAGACTAACCTATTTGTTTTCTTGCGTGACGTCACAGCAAAGAGAAGCGCTGCGGACAATTGTTCAACTTCGTGCAATTTTGGTATCCAAATCTGACGCCAACCGCAAATCAAGGGACGCTATCGCAATAAAGATCTGTTGAAAGGACCCTGAAAAGCTCTCTCTGGACCTCGAACAATGTCTATTTTTGATGGAAACTCGGACCTGCTTTCCTGTTCGAATTTACCTTGAAAGTGGAGCTTCGTTGCTGGTTCACAAAATTAGGGGACGCTACCGGAATTGCTTATCTCTGAAGGGCTTTCTGCCACTGATTTCCGGACTTAGGCAGCAAGCAAGATCTCCTCTACAGGTTGGATACAAATTGCACCCATTTGTTGCTCCGAAACTCGTTAAAAATGGCCTTGATGTCGGACCCACATGAGCAAAACTTTCAAGTCACTTCCCTCTTCACTGGAATTCAATAACTCGATGACACTTTACAGAAAGGTAGTCTGAGGACTGGTGAACAATAAAAAACAGCTCTTGGACTCACACAAATAATTTTTATATTCAAAAATAGTACAACTTTTGGGAGCCAACTTTCCACACAGCTATTTTTTACATGGTTTGGGTTGTCAATAATAGCAATGGAACATCACGTATCTTAGCAACTAATTACAACTGTTTTCAAGTAAGTTTTGTACAATATTTTACGTAGAAGCTAAACTGTTTTTTGTTTGGTTAATTTTCAATCGTGGCACTTCATAACGTCACATCTCTGCTTATTACAATTTAGTTTTCAATAGCACTTTTTTTCACGAGTTTTATCAGCACTGCACTATAGTTTTTATCCTACCGTAGGTTGTCTTATCAAGTTTCTGTGCATTCTATGCTTTCTTCCACCGTTTTTACCATTCCGCTGCGTTGGCGATTGTTGACATGGTAATTTTTAACACTAACGCTGCATATAATTTTTGTAACACCACAAACATCGCTGTATCAATGTACATTGACAATATTACCTTGAGTTTACCATATCAAATCTGGTAGTCAACATAAATTGGGTGCATCTGCCATAACGAGCATAAAATGGAAATTAAGTTAAACGTAACCCTTCCGATACTGTCTTTTCTAATGTTAACCTCCGTCAATCAAATTATAGCTACTGCTAATCATATCGTGTGCATTATTAGTGCATTATAATGACTTTATTGTTGCAATAAACAAAATATCAATTCTGGGCCTATTTTAATATTTAATTCATGTTCGTGTCTTAGTTATGCAATCAGAATTGCTGTAGCAATGTACCATCACACTATAGAGCGAATGCACGAGTATAACTACCTTTAATTAAAATAACAAGAATTACCTCTAAGATAGTATAAATGAACGGTTGTTATCGTAAGAAACCACCAACGATTATATTAGCCAAAGAACCGCACAACTAATCCACTAAATAAGCAGCATCGCTAATACCGAAAGGACAAATTTCAAAGGGAATTCCGAACATTTCAAGCAATTGTTCGACAAGTTCATATCGCGTAAGCCGATCAAAAGTTTGGTCGAAATCAATACGGGAAATGTACAGCAACAGGATACCCGAAGTTCCGGACACGATTCAATTGGTGTATTAATTTTATCTGCTACACTTTGGCGCGAATTTTGACATGAAACTAGGAAATGACTTGACTTTTAATTATTCCTCATGTAATAACACTTTAGTTTTCAAAATTGACGCAATGACGCACTACAAATTAATTTTAGAACTGAGAGAAAAGAGTATGAAAGGTGGAGACATAAAAGGAGGTTTTCAAGTTCTCATCAACATCAGCGAAACAACTTCTGTTTTTGCTCCCATCTAGAAGCTTTTACTAATAAGCAAAAACAAACTTCTCGAGTAAAATAAGTTGTTTTGTTTTAGGAAGCTGCGTGGAGTTGTAAAACAATTTAGGCTAATTTCAATTTGAAAAGCCTATTAGAGGATGGCGGATTCTTTTGCATATCAGAGCCGAAAATTAATAATTCAGTACAAAAAGCTGCAATAACGTATTACTTTTCACTGTCTAGAAAGGCTGAAACTTAACCCCGCTGCTAATTTTAAACTTGAACTCACTCAGTTTAAAAACTCAACAAGTAATTTCGCTTTCGGGCTTCAGACTTCAAATGGCCACGAATTTGGCACGTCCTCTCCATACAAACACTACCTGATTGACAACAATTGCAATTTACTATAATAGTTGTAAAAAACACCCTTTTACCATTTTCGAGCATCAAAGTTTTACATTTGATCCTTCCTAGACTAAAAGGCCTGCTAGTTCCGCCGTTGCCTTGAAAGGCACGGCTTTTATGAATTCGTTAAAAGCTCACGTCCTCCGAACGAAGGCTAAGGGCACCGGATACAACCCTGATTTCCGTAGATAGGATTGAAATTGACAGTTTGAGTCGCATCCAGGAAAGAAACGCAGATTACCCATCGCACCTTCAATTCGAGGTCTTGATTTTGGGATGGAGGGCTTTCCGATGCCGAATGTGGGGTGAAATTCTAAGCTAATTAATCATTTCGGCGCGCTAATGAAGACTGTTTCTTATGTTTCCGTAATTAGAAGCATCTTGAAAGGAAGAACCTAAGCTATTTAAGGAACGAAAAGCCAAGAACTTGTTCTGAGTACTTAGTGGCGTTTGAGACTTATAAGCAAAGAAGTTCAGATGTATATAAATTTGTGACTTATTAAGTTTACGTACAATCTGCAGAATTGCCGCATGTGAAGTACTCGATTGTCTCTTCGAAAAACTGAGGACAAGAAATAAACCTGAAATATTTTAT
This sequence comes from Agriotes lineatus, assembly GCA_940337035.1. Lineage (NCBI taxonomy): Eukaryota > Metazoa > Arthropoda > Insecta > Coleoptera > Elateridae > Agriotes > Agriotes lineatus. The sequence goes on from OW679196.1 coordinate 60,375,745, forward strand.
AGTTCAAGTGTGATCAGCTACACTATGATCTAATTGACGGAGATATTTTAAAATCTGAAACTAATAATAAGATAAACTGCATACAATACACTTGTAAAATAATAATTAGTAATTAATAAGCAGCAACATAATAAAAAAAATCTTCATTAAATAAACGCTGAATGGTATTACTAAGTATTCACTAAATAATGGAGCAACATATTATAGTTGATGTAATTTGAGAATAATTAAATTAGAGAGTTTCTTTTACAGAAAAGTATGCGAGCAGTGGGCAATAACTAATCTCAGTTATAAATAACCAGGGAAATATAAACCACAAGAAAGTATATAGATTAGTAAGCTACTTCAGTTTATTATAGTTAATTTGTACAAAAAGAAATGCAAACCTCCAGGTGTAGGTAATAGTTGGTTGTTAGTGTAATATAAAACATAATGTCTACTTCGTTGCCGTAATATCGAGAGATCCAAAAAAAACTGTTCCTCAGCGGGCTGTGGAAATTCAACGTATGAATAATATGTTGGTGACACTGTACGTCAATGTCAAATTCGAGGTTAGCAGGTTAGGATTTGTGTCATTTTGTGTCATAACTGACGGAAAACCTAACCTGATAACCTCGAATTTGACATTGACGTACAGTGTCACCAACATATTATTCATACGTTGAATTTCCACAGCCCGCTGAGGAACAGTTTTTTTTGGATCTCTCGATACGTTGTACGTTGTAACCAAGAAGATGCCAAATCTGAGTTCACTACAAGAAATTATTGGCAACCGGAAGTACTCGTAACGCTTATGAATTATCGTATTTTTTACCGCTGAGCTCCACAGTTAAACTACCAGGGGGCAGATGTCCAGGTACAAATAAAAGGATTTGAGGACAGAAAGCCCCGAATACCACTTAGAGCTGAAAGGATGCTCGGAAACCGACCGTCTCCACGTTGGTTCCTTACTTGGACAACGCTGCCGTTATTAACGTTTTAACAAAAGAAGAGTAAGTTGAGAACAGGCAAAAGAGACTAAACTTCTGTAGTTTTACGGGTTGCGACAATGGTTGGGTGATACTTTTCGTTGCTGTGGGGGCTTGTCGATGTTTCTCAGTATATTCACAACTACTGTTCACTTGGATGGTGCCGTTGTCGCTAATTCAGTTCCGTCGGACCCGAGCTTGACTTCGGACTCCGTTCTCGCATTTACTTAAAGGTTGAATATGTCACTTTGTGGTTGCTTTGGCTTCATCGCCAAGTTCTAGCATTTCTGCGATATAAGCGACCTCCTTTATGAGCCAAACGAACCAGGTCGGAATCCAGAGTTCCCATCCAAGCGACTACCTTCATACGCAAGTTGTGCCACAGATTCTATCGCACCAAATGAATCTGCGCTACTTCAAGCTGCAAACTCGTTTTGCCTTCGTATCGCGATTGGTGAAATTGCATTGTGGTATAATTACCTCCTTTTCATATAACATTTGCACGTTATTTACTTACTGCACGTCACTTGCCACTTGCCTATTTAAAATTGAAAGTGATACCACGTCTGTCGGAAACCAGAAATAAGACTCCCCTGAGATGCTATGACCATGTGGAAAACGTCGGCTGGATTGCAACCAGCCTAATAAACGCGCAACTAGTTACGTCATCGTTAGGATATCTCAATCGTCTTTGCAGTAATAAATTGATAACAGGCCAGCTTGTATGCTCAATATACCGTTGCAGTTATACCACCGCGTTCACATTTACGACTGTATCTAGTTAAATGTACCAGCGGCTTCAGCACAAGCAGGTGTTCCTCTGAATTGGGAGAAGCCAACTACTTCTCTAGGGAAGAATTTTCGATTCAATGGCGCCTCATAAATCATTAACAAATACCTTCTCTATAGAATTGACCTTTAGACAAAAACATCTACGCTTTTGAGTAGAACCTCCCCAGTGTTCTAATAAAGCTAGCTGTGTCAATTTTTGCTTTGTTACATATCGTAAGTGTATTTTAAAGTGTAACAACACATCGAAGCCTACTCGACAATTGAGATTTTTTTTATAGGAACGTTAAAATGTAGAAGTTTCAATGGTTTAGTGATGCACTCTGGAGGAAATATCAGAACAAACCGACAAGGCACCAGAATGAAATTCAATCTGGATTGTAATTGTGTAAACTTGATATTACATGAAATATATTGCAGAAATGAACCTAGAGAATTTAATTCTGAGGAATTGTATTTCAAATATTCAATCGTTCGTTGCAATAATGAGGGCTATGAGGGCATACGTACGAGTCCTTAAAATATCTTCTAAGAATACGAGTGGGCCCTTATGTCAGAAGTTGACGCATTAAATGGAAATTATTGCCTTTTGTTCCACGGAAATTTAAAAAAAACTACTACTCGTTTCTTTTATGATGCAAACGTCATTTGTCCACAGCACTCTCGATAGTTTTCCAGGCAAGTAGTAAATTTAGTGACAATAGTGGTAGAAGTATTCACTTCTTATTGGTAGTTAAACTTAGTTATAAAATAATAATAAGATACGAAGTAATACTTACGCATTTTTCTAATGCTTAACAAACATGAGCTTTCCCTTCGGTAATCCAATTCTTTATGTACTTTGTTTAGTCTATGTTTGTTAGAACTGAAAAGGTAACTCATTGGTTTTTATGAATCTAGCTAGAACAATAATCTTCTTAACTATTGATGTAAATTCATGATAAACTCAGAATTAAAATAAAATCTCATCTGCTAATATTGTTCTGCTGCTAAATATTTGTCACGATACAGAAATGTTTTATTTGAAAATAACATTTCCATTGGAATTCACTTGTCGGAATAAATCTAATAACGTTCGTTTGATACCGCAAACAACGCCGCATTTGTTTACCAAAATATTGTTTAGATATTATGAATTAGCCGTACTTGTAAATACCGCTGGAATAAGAAAGTTCTTTTGACAACTGGATCAATATTTTAATATCATAGTGACATGTTACCCCTAATATCTGAAATTTCCTAATAATTTGAATTCTTGTATAAAATTGATTTATCTGTTTTGTATTTGCTCAATTCTGCTTCGTCTATTGGAAGCTGTATATCAAACAGAAGCTATAAAAAATTAGATCAGCTTGAGAAATGACTTTCGGAAAGATGTTCAAAATCCGTTGCACAAAAATAGTAAATAACTAACAATAGCAGCGAATATAAAATAAGTATTATTGCAAGCTTTAATATTTATTATTTCCCTCATCGCATTACAATAAAATTACAAAGTGATTACCCTTATATTATTTAAACTTTCCACCTTCTGCGTATATTTTTATTTAGAATTTCTGTGTAAATATATAGGCTGACCAACCGCGCACACTGCACTTGCAGAGAATTGTAAGCGCCCCTCCGCTAAAATTTAAAACTAGGGCAGTAAGTAATTGAAAGCTTAAATATTCGACGGAAGCAAAATGAATTTAATAAAGACAAAAACCGAAAAATGAATAAAAGAACGAAATTAGAAAAAATAAAAATGAATTACACCAGGAAGTGACGGCAAAAATTTGTAGACACAACGAAATGATTCAAATATTAAGAGAAGAGGTGAAAGAGAAAGAAGTTAAATGAAATGAAGAAAAACCAAAAAAACAAAATTAGAATGAAAATATCAAGAATTGAAACTTATCGAAAGGGAGAAAAAACGAACTAATGGTAGACACCAAGAGACTTGTAAAATCAAGGCTAATATGATGAGTGCAACTTTATCAAACACAGAAGAGAAAGAATGTAGATTCAAAAACTACTATCTACAATGATAGACCGCATATAGAAGGAAATAAAACAAAGAGCAAGCGATGGGGCAAGCAAGGGCCATAACGTAAATCTAGGATACCGCAGAATTATAATAAACTATAGAACCTAATAGAATAAAGCAAGAACTATGCAAAGTTAAATCAATAGAAAATGGAGGCCAAACTAACAATCAGAATTTAAAGAGACAGACAACAGAAGACAAACAAGGCGACCAACTGGTTTTAACATTGGAACTTGGAATACAAGAACTATTATAAAAATTTAAGAAAAAAATAGAAGTGGATCAGATACATACAAAATTGGATATATATCAAAGCGGATTCTAGTAATAGAGATGGACATAAATAAGAACGACAGGTGACCACTGACCATTAAACGTCGAAGAGGGAAAACTATAGAGGAAAATATTGGCAACAAGCAGAACAACCACTTGAAGAAATACGTAGGAAAGTGTGGGAAGAAGGTATAGAAGGCAACTGGACGAAATTCAAAGCTACATTGTTAAAAGCGGCAACAAAGGCATGTGAAGACAACTACATGACGGACAGACCAAATCAATCAACAAAGAAAAATAAAGAAAACATAAAGGCTAAAAATATCGAAACACAAAAAAACAAGAGTATTAGGAAGACTATATGGCCGAAAAGAGAGGCTCAAAGAGACCATCATAAAAACAAAAAATATTCACGGGAAAGGTTAGGGACAAAATGAAGTACAATTACGAGAATATCTAAAAACTCGTCTATAAAATATTTCAAGCACTTTCAGGAAAAGAAAGAGAAAAATATAATGCAACGATGGAGGATTCATTTTATGAAATTGCTTTGAGGAAGAGAATATCGTGTTAAGAATACAATGACGGAAGCGAGAAATGTGAAATAGAAGAAGTAATCGAAATTGTTTCCAGTAAAGAATTAGAGCAATAGAATCGATGAAATTAGAGAAAGCCCAGAGATATGATAAAATACCATCTAAGTATACTAAATACACAGGAAGGGAAAAATCTGACATTTTACTGGAATAATAAAATACGGCTGAAAGGAGAATACCTGGAAATTAGATTAAGATCATCAATAGCAGGTAAGATGAATGATGCACAATACAGCTTCACACAATTACATGGAACATGCAACATCAGATTCAATATTTACCTTCCAACTCATCATAAATGGCGTAATAGAGGATGATAGGAAGGCATACGCATCGATATATCAAAATAATTGAAAATAGTTAAAAGAGAAGATACGTGGAATGTCCTACCTGCCACGGAGGTGGATGAAAATTTTAAATTAATAATATAAAGAAGTATCTACAACCTAACAAGTAACGTCCGGGCAAAAAATAGGGAGGCTGAGCAATCTACTATAACAGAGAGTATAAGGCAAGGAGGGGCATTAAGCCCTAATCTTTTTATAATTTTACTAGATGATCTCATACAATAACTTGAGCAACCTACAATATAATATTAGTGTCTGGGAAGCAGCGCTTTGAGAGAAGAATTTGGAAATAAGTGCACAAAAATCGAAGGCAATGATGATATCAAGAAACCCCGAAAAAGTGAATATAATAGTAAATAATCAGCTAGTAGACCCACTGAAATGTTTTAAGTACTATATGGGCCACAGATTATAAGAAAATGGAAAATGGAAACAAATTTAAATAATAGATTACTAACTACATGCAAACCAATATACGCCCTAAGCAGAAGTTCTATAAATACAAAATAAATATCAATGAAAAGAAAAATTTCTTTTTTTAAGTCTGTGCGAGTGTCTATAACGTTATACGGTAGGAAAACATGGCTGTTAACTAACAAAACAGTTATGGGCCATTAATATGCCATATTATAGAAAAGTGTCCGGTATTAAAATCGCGTTATAAATCAAGAAACTACTGAAGGATTAAACACAAAGACGATGTAGGACATATATAAAATAAATCAGTTAAGATCAGTTAATAGGAATGGGCACCAATACATTAACAGTGTGTAATCTAAAGATACCAATTAGAAGGCCGCTAGGAAGATCCAGAATCAAATGGACTGGACAGACGGAAAAGTACTTACAAAAAAAAACTAGTATGGACCAAAATTAAAACCAGACCAAGAAATTATAGAAACTGAAAATGAAAACCAAACAGAAGATCATAGAACATCCACACTGTTAATGTGGTAGCAGAAGATTGTATTAAAGAAATAAGAAGGGTAAGTATAAATTTACAGTGTTTTGCTCAAATTTTCCACCACGAATTAATGCATAAAATGTAGATCTATGTTTTATAATAGAAGAAATACCCAAAGTAAAATGAAAGAGACATTATAATATTTAAAAAATGTAGAAATATAACAACACAGCATAGTTTAACGAAAGACATGAAAAATACTCACCATATATTATCATCTATATGCATATGGTGAGTAGTATGCCTTTTCTGGAAAATTGACATAAGCATTTCTGCTACAACTATATCTTGTATCTTCTCCAACAACTTGGAACAGGTCAGCCGCATTCTGAATGACCTCAATATTTCCTACCAACACTACCGCGAAGTTCTTCCTGTCATCGTCGGCAACCCCAGAATTCGCTCTCTCTAAATCATCCCACCAGTTCAGCCGATCCCCAACATCAACCCTCTCATTTCCATCTAAGAAAAGAAACTCCTCCACGACCTGGCCGTTCTCGGAAGCGACGGGCTTACCCGCTGAACCTTCAGTCAACTTCTCGCAATATCCATCACACTTTTCACGTTCCTCTTCAGCTACTACTTCTATTTTCGCAACTGGTTTTCAAAACAGTTCACGTGGTGATGCTACCAAAATCTCTCAAAGAACTCGACTTTGCCTCGTGTTATCGGCAAATCACTCTTTTACCATACTAGGAGAACCCTTCGAGAATATCCTCGCTTCCAGCCTTCGACGATAGGTAAAGGCCCAACCCCCACATCCAGTACACTTTCTGTCCTCAGATAAAAACCACCACAACCGTCCGTTTTAGTTCCAAAACGATCTCACTCTGTAACGTTAGCACCTGAACGAAATTCAATTAATGAGTAAATAATATACTTGGAATTTGAACGCCGCTGATAGGTTACAATCGAAGCTTGATTGTTACGTACTCAAGCATTCAAGATAAGCGCAAAGCCCAGCGTGGTCCCACTCAGCCTTCTTTCTAGAAATTGGCCCAGACAGCGAGGCCTTGGAAATATATATAACCAGGATGTCTGACTTGCTGCAGACATTTCGATCCAACGACACGTCCAACAGTGATGTACCTGGAAGAGCCCTTAGCTTCAGGGCCTTTTAGGCTTAGCTGAAGCTCTCCCAAACGGTAAGATACACTTGAGTCTATGGGCCCAACCTTTTTCAGCACCCAAAACCTCCCTAAGACTGTTTCTCTCTTCACCGATGATCCGATATGAAGAAGCAATTCTAACAAAAATTTTGTCCGGTCCCCGATGTTAACCAGTATCAGCATATACTTTCTTCAGACCGTTTAAGTCGTATCTCTGGTCGCCGATGATCCGGTATCAAGATGTATGTATGTATAATCGATAACCTCATTTTACGTTGCGGTGTAGAGGCTGGTGCTTTATGTGCTTCCATCTGGCGGTAAAATGCTCAACTTGCCCAGAATTCGGGATACAAAGTTGGAGGGCGCCTTTTATGCTTGCACAGCAACCATTGTGTGAGGTGTGTGTGTGTGTTTTGTATGTTGACCTTGTTACTCTATCTCTTAGGTCCGTCAAGATACGACGTTTAAATTTGCCCTAAAGACTAACCCTGTATTCTTTTCGAGTTCGGGATTCGGGCTCTACAGAGACGACACGGAACGGGGCTTCAGAGAGGTTGCAACGATTTTGCAAATTACGGTCTCTGAGGCGTTCTCTAGGTGATTCCTAGCCAGAACTAGGTTAGGGCACAAGGTAACTGTTACGAATTCACCTTTTTGTCCATCGGCGAGGTCCTACCGTAAAGCCAGACTCGAATTCTAGCTCTTGCTTAGACCACAAGGCGAGCGCAAATTCTTTAACGGAATTCGACCAAATTCTCCACTGGCGCTTGGCGAGTTAAGAATTTGGTTTATTGCACCACTCTGAGTGTCGTCAAATGTGGTCCCGGCGACCGTCGAGCACGAGTACTGCCTGATTCACCCCCGAGGAAGAGAACAACAACTCGAGAATTTGTTCAAATTTAGTAACATAAGTTTGACACCGAATATAGACAAACTTCGCCTTTTTGTGCTAATGTTTAACACCAGAATCGCCCGTTCCGAGCTACAACTCGCAATGCTAGGCCATTATGAGGTAGCAATCGTTCCGATTACCAAGTCCGTGAATGGCGGGTTGTAGATTTTCCAGAGCCAGCTTCACGTCCACCGTCCAGAATGAATTCTTATTTATTATTTTAGTATTATACATACGTTACTAAAATAATTATGATCTAAAGCCGTTATGAATCGCGCCTTGGTATTTGAACTAGTCATGGCAAAATTAAATAAATGACCAAAGTAATTGTAAAATGGTTATTAAGGCAAAAACTTAATACTTTTTGGCGATATTACAACTCTTAACTTCAAGTCCAGCCAATGCCCCCATGCGATCATGCTTCAGATTGAGAACGCCTTCGACTTCGTCTGGCGTAAAGGACTGTTGCCCAAACTTCTTACCTTCTAAGTCATCTCATTTTTCTACAGTAGCAACAACGGCTATCACATCTCACGTAATCAGTAACTGACAGTCCGTGGTACAATTTCAATACCGTTCTCGACATTCCCGGGATTTCCGAACGCCCGACCCTCCCCCTCTACTCGTTACTTCCTGAGCTGACGTTGCTCTTCCACTCAGCCTAAGATTTCATCTTTTTCAATACGCAGATAACATATCCATCTGGGTCGAAGCTATTAGTAGTGCTCGCGCCTCCAAACTTCTATCCGCTTCACTTCTCAGTCTCAACTGCTGGCTTCAACGTTCAAGAATCAAACTCAGCCGTAACAAAAGTCATAATGTTTTGCAATTCCCATCACAAGAGCAACCCCATGTTAAACTCCAACAATGTTACCCTGGCACTCTGAAACAGTAAATTATAGCTCTCCACCTTCATAACCAATCGGAGAGTCCACCCCACTTCCACCCTGAACTGAGACCTCGTACTCCAAAGATGCATCGAATCCATGCAGATGAGTACCAGTTTTCGAGCTTCAAAGCAGATTTAGAGCCTCATTCACACCCACATCACTTTTAGTCATCCAGTGATTAACTACCGTCAGTTTTGTAAAAACCGTTTTAAGGTGAATTTTCTGAATATATCAAGCTTGTTTTTGCTTATGAACAACGTATAACATTTTTAATAAAGTCCTGTTTTCTGGTTTTAAAAAGATCTTATACGTTTCTGGTCTATTTGTCTTTATTGTTCACAATTTTAAATTATTTTCTTACTCTATACTCTATTCACTATAGTCCCGGATTGTCAATGTCAAAATCAAGTTAAAAACGATCCTTTATATCATGGTTAATACTTTTAAATCAAGCTATGGGTAACTAGAAACAATTAATAAAGCTACTAATGTCAAAACTATAAATTATAGGTTATATTTCGAACTGACTTGAGCCAAAATAAACAAAAAATGCCAGGTAACAAAAACCCAAATTTTCTAAATTAAAAAAACCAATAGAAATTCAACAGTTTATAATTTTTTTGTTTATTACTTTAAGTCGATAGTTCCCTATTTCTAATAAATATCCCTATTGTGGAATTTTCAAAAATTTAAAGTCAGAAAATAGCTGTTTGTTTTATTTTGTGGAAAGCAGTTAATTAACATTGTAGCTTTACCAAGTATGTTACACGAAAAAGAACTTTTTTCATCAATTTATGGTACACTTAACCCTAGAACGCATACATCTAAGAATGTTTCATTAACGCATATGTGGTGTCGTATACGACACCACACCTTTTTTGTTTAATGAGGCACTTTAAATTTACTATACGCCTTTTTTAATATCTGGAAGTAAATTTTGATTGCATAGATGCAAAACGGAAGTTAAAATTGTTAAAATATTTATGAGTATGAATAAATTAATTGGTAAATCTAAGGAACTGATCAGGTACTAATATCTACGTTAAACAGTGACAAATAACTACAGTGTGATTTTTTAAAAACTCAATTGCAGCAGGCCCTGGATAGCCGAATCAGTTGGCAGTACTGAAGTGTATTGTTGGTGACACTGTCTGTTTCAAAACTGACGCAAAACCTAACCTGCTAACCTCGAATTTGACATAGACTTACAGGGCCACCAACATATCATTCATACGTTTAAATTTCCACGGCCCGCAGAGGATAATTTTTTTAGATTTCTCGATATTTGCATTATAACCTCAAAAAGTTATTTAATGTCAATTGAAATTAGTTCTAATTATAAGGGTCGCCAACTTTGTTCCTTTTAGTAATTATAGTTAAAATATTATCGAGTGACCTTCGTAATATGTTATTTTGGTTTTCTGCTCCACTCGATCTGTTCGGCGGCTCAAGTATAAAAGCTAACTGGTAATCCTATAAAGACAGTAGTGATAGCTATTTTAACAAATTCCACTTGGCATTACGTTACTATGAAAATTATGTACGTAAACTGACAGATGGCAGGTTGTTACCGACCAACACCTACCGAGAAAACTTGTTACGTGATTGCATAGATGGCGTCATATGCGACACCAAGTAACTAAAAAATTAATTATAAAGCTTGTAACAATTTTTGGAAATTAAAAATGAAAGAGATATATTAACAATAATCTTCTGGAAAGGTACTGAAGATATGAATTTGATAAAATAACAGCAAATCACTAAAAACTAGATAGTTAAATAGGTGGTGTCTCATATGACGCCACCTATGCGTTCTAGGGTTAATACTCGTACTTACAAGGAACGTATTTGGCGTGTTAAAAGTTCAGAACAATTCTACTATGCTGGACCATTATATATTTATGTTGACTTATTGGGTTATGTCAATATTTATAAAGAGTACTTTACTGGAGGCTCTTACTCAAATCTTGAAAAAATCGTTATTTCCATTATTTAGCCGATATAATCTTGAAGTAATTTATGGTTTCAACAGGACTCGATTGGTGTATTGCCTTGTGGAAATGTTTTCCATCAAATTAATTGCGAACAATTATAATAAAAGTGCTAATTAGATTGCCATTAATTGTTGCTCTTAATCTTTAACGAATTTAAAAACGTGCATGAGACCTAATGGATAGCTGAACGTAGGTAAACAGCAAGGGCAATTATGTAACAAACCAAATAAAAGCAAAAAGAAAGACAAATAAAAACAAAGAAAACAGATAGAGGAAGCGGAGGAGAACATAGGAACGCATAGAAGACCTGAAACGATTACCTGTCATTATCACACGAAGAATTAATCGCGAAAATAGCTTACCTTGAGGTATCAAGTGGCCTATGGTCATTAACTCCCCATAAAATTGGTTTGAAAATCAGATAAAAATTATAGTTCGACCCCTACTAAATCAAATAGGCGGATTGAAGAGCGTGCAAGCGGTCTCAATTTTCGAATCTGTAACGAATGCGGCGAAAAATTCACGCCGATCGATTTTGGATCGTAACATGTTGATAGTACCGGTCGCAAGTGTAATGAACTATAATTAAAAAACTTATTCTTTTTCCAGCTCAATCAATTTAAAATTATGAAGTACAAGCCAAAATAACTTCAATGAATCGTATGTCGCTGAATACAGAGACTCCGGAGCATAATAGCCCAAATATAATTACACAATCTTGATGATGGCTGCAACTGAAAGTTAAATTCAAATTTTTTTTAATAGCGATGCATTTGTTAAATTCCGAATGAATTAGGTGCGCCACAACAAATTATGGTTGGAATATTAATTGGCAATAACTTCTACAACTCCATTCCAGCTTAAGCGATATTCTATAGTTTAAACTCGACAAAATATCACCAATTATTATACATATTTATTTATTCCAGTACTATATTGGCTTCTTCAATGTCTAAATAAGTACTGAAAAGTTGTATGTGTAATTTCAATGTCTACTACTTGACATATTCCTATTTGTGAATGAAAGTTAGCAATGTTGATTTATACAATTTAAAAACAATGTACAGCGCAACAAATTATATTGCTAGAAGCATCACGTTTTATACGAAATGTCAATATATTTACAGCTGAGCAATTTTAAAAATACCCTCAATTTTATTTACTTCAGTGCATTCGTTCTTTTATAAACAATCGTGAAAGTGCGAGCAAGAATGGATACAAAACCCATTTGTCTTGCTCCAAATATTTGTGCTGTAATTTATGCGGGGATAAATATTTAACACTTCCATTAATACACACACTCGTAGGCTTCCGATGAAAAGCGCTTTTTGTATTTGATCGCCGTGATTGATAGCCGCCGAAGCTAAGAAATGAATTTTAAATATTGAACAGAATACTTCAGAAATTTATTACTACAACGCGACGGGAATTGCAAATGCTGAAAAATGGGAAGCCGGTAATCACCTTTAAGATATTCAACATCAGCTCTATTGGGTGCCATTTTCTTCATCACTATAAAACATTTAGCATGTTTGACGTAGGATGTTCTATAGCAGAAACGTATTCTCTTTTCAACTGTCTAAATAAACCTACATATTTAATAACCACAAACACTTCCTTCTAAGCGGAGGAACTCTCTTCAACATGTTTAGTAAATACCAAAAATACGCAGTTTTCTAAATCCTACATTTATTTTAGAAGGTTACATACTTTACCTTGACAATTCCCAAATTCTATTATCGTGCATTTATATTAAGAAGTATGTCTCAATAAGAATTGTTTTTTTAGTATTATGTTCTGACGTGAATATGTGATAGGCATAGCAAACATTTTATTAGTAGTGCAACTCATACCAGTATCTTAACGATTGACCACATTTGCATTAATTTAATTAACATGGGACATGGCAGAGCATCGCACTGTTCAATTTGACTTCATTCCGGATACGATTGTTAACTAACTTATGAACCCATACTGGAGGAAGCTATTTTTAATTATGATTGTATTGTACAGAACGACGCTTTGTCCTAATTTTACGCAATGAACAATTAAAACGAAGGCTTTAGTTATCTACAGGCGATTCTAATCTATCAGTTTAACGTGAGCTTTCCCTTGCCTAGCTATCAACAGCTAAATAATAAACTTCACAAAAAATTGTATAACTAGGGTTAGAAACTCAAGCTCAAAACTGAAGGATCCTTTTGTCCATAGAATGGCTAATTCCGAACTTAATCAGACTTACAAGTTAGCTATAAGTAACTATAAAAAATTGGTAAAAGGTACTAAGAAATGGTATTATTAAAATGAAATTACCAATGCCGATGGTAAAATCCAAGTTGAACGAGAACCGTAGTCGAGCTATCTAGTAAGCAATCAAAATCAAAAATATGTAAAGGGCTTTACTCAGAACTTCCCTCGTAAGTGGACGTTGTGACACTAAATAATTTTAAAAATTAAAATTAAGCTAGGGGTAAAAATATCTTCACGTTTCTAATAAATTACATACATTTTCAAATAAAAAACCATTACCGGTGGTCGAATTCCAAGGGCAGGCGGCTGCGTATGCGATTCCAACGTTTAGCGGCATATAAAAAAGTGGGCGAACCCTACATGCTCTACGGAGCACCTCTTGAATCCGCGCATCTCGGCTGCCTTAAATAGAACCCATTTTTCGTTCACACATTTTTCTGCTTTATAGCATTTGCGCTGTATCTGTCGGGTTCAATTATCGTCACGGGTATAGCCTGAACTATGTGCAAATTGTTACTTTCATCTGTATCTCAGTTAAAGCAAAGATAAAAATATTACCGGTGATGAAACTCGAAATTCAGCGCCTGAGAACAAGCCTGCACATTTGTTTCATTGTTCGGAGATAGTTCACGAGTGAAGCTGGGATTCGCTTCGTGAGCCACAGGTACGAATTCCTTCTATAACGCACTTATTCCTTGCTCCTTTTTGTTTAATACAACATTTATCCTGTAGCTGTTGGGTCCCATTTTTCGCAAGAATAAAGCCTGCGCTATTAACAAATTGTCACTTTTATCGATTTCTTTTTGGTCCAATGATCTTTAATGGATCGTCGATAAATTTTAAACGTACCTTAATAGGTACGTACTAGAAAATGTGTTCTATAGTGCAACTGAATTTTATGAAAGGGCTAGTTTTTATAACTACTAGCAATGTTTAAATTAAGCAAACTGATCATGTATTGTCAAAAAGGAAAATAAGTGATTATAAGGAAACTTGTTTATACAGCGAGAGAAATTGAGAAACCTTTCTCTAATCCACCAATAAATTCTACGTAATAATTTTAACCTTTACATATATTTATTACAAGTATTTTTTATAGTGTCAATACGCTTGGGTTGTATTTCTAACTTATTTTAGAAGGAACTTCCGAAAAACCTATACCTGTTCGGTAAAAGTGCATCCGAATAGTTTTGAAAAAGAAATTTCGTTCTTTACTTACAATTGAATTGAGAACCCAAACAGGTCGTATACAAATAGGATTTAAAAATATAAAACAATTAATATGCACCCTACGATTACCACCATCAAACGCATCACTGCTAACGTTTAAGCTACCTACTGCAATAACACTGTAAATACTCGTAGTTTAAAATTTGGTGCTTCTATAATAAAATTTAGTTTTCTACAGTCAGACAACAAACAATTTACGGAGACTGCATTTCCTCGAGAGTTTTTATTATTTTAGGGAATAGATCCCACTCTTTAAAATTATTTATCCTCAAGCCCCCGTCACCTCATAAAACGCACTTTTAGAAGATAGACTACGTGGCAGAATCTCCTAATAAAATGCATTTTACGTTTTACAGTGCTTCGAACGTAATATATTTCAAAATAGAGCAGCATCCGCACGTTACACCATTTGAAACACATTAGCGAGGACCTTGAACATTTAAAATATTTAGGGAAGACATGAACTCTGGAGAGAAGTTTAGTTGTTGTTTCAAAACCACATGTTCACAGACACTTCGGACAGTTCAAAAGACGCCGACTGTTGGCCTTCATAGCACACAAGGAAAGAACCCGGACACGAAGACGAACCATTATCGCTACCCTTACCGATAAAAACAAAATGCAAGCGGTCGGGGAGCGAGCGAAATTCAAATTATGCACCACGGACCTCGAAATAACATGAACTGCACGTACAGAGACCTGTAAAGTTATAGAGACCCACTCTAATCGTAACAGACTTCTAATAAAGTATTATTATTATTATAATTCCTTGTAATGTGCATTGGAAAATATAATTTTAAGAATAATGTACCTACTCTCTTCTTTTAACTTTTCGGTTTTGCACGGGACAGGGCATGTGCTAAAAATGATATTTTTAAGTGCCAACATGTTTTACATATCTCTCAGTTTTCCGTGAACTAGAGGAAACGAGTATTGCATTCGTCAGGCGAAAGTGACCGGGAAGATTTCAGAAGGTAGGTGACGGATAAAAAAAATGAGAGGACTCCCATGGTAGATCATATATTACATCGAGAGCACAACAAAAAGGGAGAAAGACTAGAATTTCTAGAACTTGCATAACCAGAGATAGTAATTGCGCCTTAATTGTTTTACAGCAAAAATATTCATACATGTATTTTTAACACAAAAAGCCGTCCTCGAAGTATTACTGTAAATACACAAAAAGTGGCGAGAAAATAAATCACATGAGAAAGTTATATTCAGAACTAACTGGTTAATGAAACCTAATTTCACATTTCAAATCTCACTTGTGAGATGAGGAAGCTTCGTCAAACAACAAATCCAGATACGCTTCCAACATTCTGATGTTTATTCTAAACACAAAGTCTCTAAGAATAAACATATTTTAAGCTCGTTAAAGATCACTGAATTATAATCATACAGTAATTAATTGTAACATTGCATATAAAACATATGCGTGAATCTTAGTAGGTATTTAGAAACCAAAACATGATTTTGAACTTTTATAATTAATCATGCATATATTTCGTAACCAACTGTTGCAGATAGAAATGCATGACAAGCAGTCAGCACTTCTCGACTGACCTGGTGAATAAACTCCAGTTATGCTGAATTGATGATGTTACAGTTTGTTATGAAATGTAACACGCCAGTAGAAATGCAATTTGAACTGGGACAATGTACTCAATCTTTGTAATTTATGTCATATTTTTATGTATATGTATATATAGAAAC
Organism: Agriotes lineatus; assembly: GCA_940337035.1. Lineage (NCBI taxonomy): Eukaryota > Metazoa > Arthropoda > Insecta > Coleoptera > Elateridae > Agriotes > Agriotes lineatus. The sequence goes on from OW679196.1 coordinate 60,391,789, forward strand.
TTTCTAGTCAATAAACTAATAGGGTTAGATATTTTTCTATGTTCACAAACCTCTGCCGAACGGGTATAAGTCTTTATTAAGTTCCTTGTGTGAGACTGCACAAGGCGTTCTGACATTCCATCTGCAACCAAGGGAACCAAGTCTTTACTACCTTTCTTGTGTGAGATAGCACAATACCGTTGGTTTGCATCCTTTTACATTCCTGCACCCCCTAGGACTTATTCTGTAATTGTCCAGATTAAAAACATACAGATCGCTACAAGATCAACTATAAAGAGTAGGCATATACTATTTATATAAGCAAGATAATATTCTCCCTTGTGGATTTTTGGCTAAGTTTTACAACAGTTTCTGGTGTTTTTGCAAAATAAATTATATAAAAGGTGCTACAAAAGATACGCAAGCTTAGCGGTTTTGTGCTTTTTAATTTCTAAAGTGCAGTTCCCCACAACCCTGACGTTGATGGAAAGTTTTCCTTTCCAAATTGGTTTTCTTTTTAAATTTTAATCCCATTCAAAAGTGATACAACGTAGTTAGTTATGGTTTTATAAGGTGCATATTACTAAGCCTGTTAGACGCAGCCTTGGTAAACACAGAGTTCAAAAACACCTATAATATTTATTCTCATCATTTAATTTTTACGTAAAATGAATGAGTCTTTACAAAACTCGTCCGTAAATATTTTCAGTAGTAATATCTCTAGTGCATGCCAAATGGTCGATAATGTTAGAATCAATATGGTATGCAAGAGTGGTATTTTGCACAAAACACAAAACCCGTATACGAATTATGATATAAATTGATCTAATAATAAAAAAAAAACTCAAATTGCTTGTTTCTTGCATTTCTATTTCTAACTATGACACCATCTACGGGGTCGATAATTAGCACTAGGGAGCTTATCGGTTGATAAGTATCCCTATGGAGCTTATCAGGTAATCAGTTCAGGATTGGTCGATTTTCAAAAAATGCATGGTTCTGATTCGATGATATCAGTTATGTGACAGTTGTGTGTAATAATCAAAACAAGTCAACTACTGACACTAAATATTATGTTAGCTTACCATAGTGTCGGAGATAGCGTTTGTTAGCCAACGATGGTTATAATATCAGTATTAATTGCGTTATGGGTCAAACTTCATAGTAATTAGAAAATTTGTATAGCTGGAGTTGTTACTTGGAATTATTTAATTTTATTTTAGTTTTGTTGGAAATAAACTAGCAATCATACTCGTACTACTTTTGGTAATTTAGTTTAGTAATTGATGCCGCCATCTTCTAAATTTTGATATATTTTGAAGTAGTTTGATTTACTGATTCTCAAGATACAACCTACAAATTTCAATTTTGTTTTCTGTCTCCACGTGGCGCAGTGGAATTACATTTTCACCCCTAAAGGCCTGACAAACCTTGTTTCCATTTACATCAGCTAGCGGAACTTCGAACCCTCTATAGCTTTCCATTTTTTTATTCAACAATTTCGAGGCGGCTCGGCAAATTCCAACCGCTACCTCAACTGCCCGCTCTACATTGCGTTAGCGGAATGTGACTACCCTAAATCCAAACTGATGCTGTTACTAGTAAACAATGCATGTTGTGAACTACCGCCATTCCGCATATTTATGTTTTAAAAGTTAAGCAATGCATGTTGCGAAATATTCATGTATTGGTCGCTCTATGGGTAACCTAATTTTTAAGTAGATCCCCATTGCGAGTGAAGTATGCCTAAGGCGAATATGCTATCAATATTGTTTTTTTTGTGGAATTTTCCCAAGGGTTAACATCTATTAGGCGTTTTTCGTATTGTATTCCAGTCATATCTCGAATGTGAGTCTTTACCGAGGGGCACCGTTCTGGTTAAAACACCATTCCATCTCCGGTAGACAGATCAGGTAACGTCTCTCGAAATTATCAGGTTTCTTACCGTATCTTCAAGGCACGATTTGCGTTGACCATAGCAAGCTAATATTTTTTCCCGCATACAACTCTCCCTTCTTTCTTCCCACTGAGCTAACTCGAATACTTCTTGAACTTGTTGCGGTTCGTAAACGATTTTTCTCCTGTGACATCTACTGTTGCAAAACTTCGACAATGAAATAATACTTATAAAAAGTTTTTCCAGACCACATACATTGCAACATTTATTAGTTTTCAGATTCAAGAAGAAGTGTATCTATGTGAAATAAAAAAATCAATGCTACAATCTTAGGGTAGCTCTCAAGTTGCTGCATTTTTCCTCTATTTCTTACTGCCTGATGCAGTATTCCATCTATCCTTCAATTAACGTTTCAAAAGAGCTTCGGAAATAATGTTAATGACGAAATTTTTGGGAATTCTTAAGATCAGATATGCCTACTATATTTTTGGGATTGGTGTTTTACTACCACCTTACAATAACCGTGAAGTATTGCACAGCCGTAATAAAAATTGGTAGTTACTAATTCCCAATCAGTTTTTCGGTTTGCCAATCTTCGCTTATGCCTCATAATCGGGAGGGGAACATAAAACGCTATACAAGAGGCAACCCCAATTACCGAAACAACCCTCTTGGTCCTAATCTGAGGCACCGAACTAGCCGTTCTCGGCTACTTACAGTTTAGCTTTACTTCGGCGCTAACTTTACCTCAAGGACCGAACCGGCGTTTCGAATATGAATATAAACGAATTCAAACTTTAAAGCGTTTCTGTGACCTGATGTTTTTGTCAACTGCGGGAATGCGATATAACAAAAGAAGCAATAACTCCGGATCACCGCGGATTTGTGGCATAGGCAAAAATCGGGAAGTGGGATACATAAAGGAAAGCCGACAATTTGCCGAAATACGTATGCTTGCGAACTCGCAGAAACGGCTACTGACAAACGGTCTTCGACGGTGATGTTGCCGTGTAGCTGTAATAAGGTTGCCAATTAAATATTTTCCTGTTAGCGTCTTCTTTGTAAATGTGAAAATGTTAGCCGCTTTGCATTGTTCCCGATAAATTTTCGTAGCATATTTGAGTTTTAATGAGGTCAAAGTAGAGCTACCCTTAGCATATTTTAGGTTGTATGTTAATGAGAGCAACTTCATATAAGATTGTTTGGATGCCACCTTTAACGGATGTTAATAACTAAGTAAGTCTCGTACATTACATATTTAGTAAATTAAATTGTAGTAAATTACTGGATCCTATTATCCATTCTTGCAAGCTGCTCAGCTTTTAATTTTTTTTTATTTTTCGACATTAATTTTTGCTTCGTCTGTAGGTATATATCCCTGAAATTCCATCTTCTACACCTCGTTTGGCGTTTGATTTCTGAGTTGTTACGCACCTTGCCAGGTCATTTCTTCTGTTATGTTCAAGTATTGTCTTCAATTTTGTCTGTTTTTCTGAAGTACCTGGCATTGCCTTAAACACTGTTTTTTTCACGAATTTCCAGTGCTATTTTATCCGCGAATTTCTTTCTTTAGTTTTCATATCCCTCTACAGTTTTTAAGGCCTTGTCTACGTCTCTTTATAAAAATTAAAATAGTAATATTCTTTCGTCATTGATCTAGCACGTCTGTTTTAATGGAATAACGAAATTATTTCTAGGAGCTATTCTTCGCTTCCGTACTTAAGCATTTCATTTAGAATGGAATCTATTCCAGGTGACTTTATATTTTTAAGCTTATCTATTGCTTCAGGTATATTCGTTTGCAATATTTCAGTAACGGATTCGCCGCCGTCGTCTGCTACATTCTCTCTGTATGAATTGATATGTCCAATTATATAATTTAAAATAACTTAGTTATAATATGTTAAATTTGTAAAACAAAACTACAAAACGATTCAATTCTTTTAGCAAATTCTGACCTTGAGGGTACTGAATTCTTGTGTATTTATTTCTGGAACCCTTTCTATACAGTAACGTCACTTAGGATGCTGATAATTTTCTATGTGTATGACCGCCTTCATTACTTTATTCCGTGTGTGTTCAATATACCGACTTACATAATTTTACGGGTGTCTTTGCTTTGTATTTTTTTGTAAAACAACAAAATCTTAAAAAATCAAGACCGCCAATGACAGGTATTTCAGGTGACGTTTAAGTGTAAGTTTCTTATCAGCAACATCTGCCGATACACCGCCTCCCGATAAATATGGTTGGGCTAGGTTTGGAGATCTGAATGGATAGAACGAATCCCGACCTCGTGGTGCCCTGGTATTTAATTAACATCGAGAAACCATTATTTTAAGATAGCACATAATCGCCTACCCCTTACAGTCGAATCGACTTTCTGTCTCGACGGGCAGTGAGCCGAAGCAATTTATTGTTGCAGGGTTGTTTGATTTTGTGGGTTACTGAGTGTTAGCGGAACCGTAGTATTGGTTTACTAATTAACAGTGTCATAATTAACATTTACCCTGTTAGAAATTACTTCGTACAGTAACCTAAAATCTTAAATTAAAATTTCGTTGTTGACTGTAAATATTATTTCACTGATTTTTTATATGTTACATATGGTCCCGGGTGGTGTAGCATGAACAAACGTTCACGTTCGATCAGTAGAGTTAAGCAACGCTCTTACTGGTCAGAACTTGGATGGGAGTTCCATGGCTGCTTCTCTCGGCGCCTCGTGATACGGCTGTCACGGAAATAGTTGGTCCCGGATGTCATAATAACATCATGACAGTCGTTAGTGGGGTTGGAAGTCCCCATAAAATGTACAGCGACGCCTATAATTGGCCTAACGGCTGTTGGCTGAGTACCAAAATAAAAAAAAAAAATAAGTAGCACAGGTGTCATAGTTTTATTACTTCCGTTTACAATAACGGAAGTATTGGATTCACCCCAAAAATTCGAAAGTGAGTTTTCAACAGATCTTCACGTTTTAGAGTCCCTTGAACCCAAAAACATTTCTTTTATTGGTCTGCCTGTGTGTCTGTCTGTCTGTGTGTGTGTGTCTGTGTACAGAATATCTCAAAAACCAAAAGACGTATGACGTTGAAACTTCATATATAAGTTTTATGTACTATGTCGATGCGACAGCAAGCTTTTGAAGAAAACCGGAAGTACTTGTTTACTCTTGTGATTTTTAATTTTTTTCATTTTTCCAAAAACGGATCTAACGATTTTTTTCAAACTTCACATTTTTATTACATGTTTCATATGTACTGATGTGAGATAGGTAATTTTCCAGTTGAATACCTTTAAAATGGGTTTCTTTTGTTTTTTTTTTCATTTTTTTATTAACTTCTAGTTTAAATAGAACACCCGGTAGATTATTACATTTTTAAATTCAACTTAAAATTCCAGAGAAAATTGGTCTCTTCAACTAACACTCTATTTTGCACCGTTTGTGTAGAATTTGTAATTTTTGAAATTTTTTGACAATGTAAATATATACATCATTTTTTAAATTTTGCATTGATGTTAAGTTCATTATTTTCAACTGATTCCGCTGCAATATGACAAAGGTCTGTTAACGACAGGTAACAAGCTCAAAAGGGTTCAGCAGCTAAACGTAACAGGTGGCTTTTACACTGAAATAGAGAACGGCTCGCTCGCTATAGTTAAACCATGGTACCTGGAAATATACGGGGCCAAATTCGTGTAATTTTTAAGGGCGCCACTTGGCGTTTTATTTACTGGTGATTCGCTGGGGACATTTCCGCCAGAAAGATGTTCGTCACGACAATAGGAAACGTACATGCTCCGCTCCAGATGTAAGTTACATTGCTTTATTTCTGAAAAGCTTGTTTTACTGCAAGAAAACGCGTAAATGCAGGTTGCTCTACAAATACAATTTTATAGTACATTTAATGACTCTGTTAAGATAGCATTCATGAATGTAGATCTAATTGCTCACTAGTGGAAGAGAACTCTTAAGAATTCTAGCTGCTCATGACGTCAACCCTCGCGATAAGCAAAATCAATAGCAGATGTTAACCTGTAAAGGAATTCCACAGAGAAAAACAACTTATATTTGATCTTAGTTTTTCTATGAATTATTGACAGTATTCCTTTTGCTTACCATATTAAATGTATTTTTTTCTCCCAATTTCTTCTTCCCACACAATTTCTTTGTACCTTAATTACTAAATCACTCTCTGTTAAATTTTGCGACTATTCTAGTGTCGCGCAGGGTTTACATTTTGGTGCAACTTTTTTTGAGGCATTAGATCTAGTAATCCTTTCTGTAAGGTTGTCCTATCCTGTTCTATCTGTTTTGTTTGCCGTCAGTTATGAAATATGGCTGAATATAGTTCGAAAGCGTGCTAGTGCCGAAGTATCATAAAATGTTTGTGTTAAGCGTGTACACATGTAAAGAAATTTGTTTATCGTTTATTGAAAGTGTACAGATTGAATGGGTCTTCGTATGATACAGTCACTAAGTGTTAAGTTAACTTAAAAAATTCTAGCACAGACGTCAGAGCATGAAAAATGATCCATATTGCGGAGAACCGGTAACTGCAACTGATGATGTAAACATTTAGCTCAGGCTGCGTCGCTGATCGTACTCGCCAACAATCGTATAAAAGTATCAAAAGTTACCCAAGAGATAGGTGTTTCACAAGGAAGTGTTTATAACATCATCCATGGCTCTCTGCATATGTCGAACGTGTTAGCTAGGTGGGTACCCAGAAATCTTTCTATTCAGGGTAAGCACTGCAGAAGAGACACGTTACGCCTGTTCATAAGCCTTTTTAATTCTAGTTCAAATGACTTTATGGTTCGACTTGTGACTAGGGATGAAACATGGCTTCATTACTGAGACCTCAATGCTCGGAAGAGCATGGCTATGTTTTTTTTTTGGGTTGCTTCTGCAGCACGGCAGGTTCGAACGATTTAATCACCCAGCTTACACCCCAGACCTGGTTCCCAGCGACTTTTCCTTACTCCTCAACCAAAAAAAAAAAATGAGACAAAAGTGTGGTTTGCAGAGTCAGGGAAACAAAAATGTCTACATATATTGAGAAATAATAAATAAATGTAGTTGCTACTAGTTATTTCAATTACCGAACTGTAATACACTTTGAACGCCTCTCGTAGCTTTCACGTCTTTAATTGTGTGTTGTCGGAATTTACAAGAAATTAAGTTGTAGTTGTTATTCACATTGCTATGCTTAAAACTTATACTGTTTTTTCGGATTGCCAGATGTGTAGCAAGTGTGCCAGCTGACTCTTCAGCAGAGGGTGAGTCCAGAAGTGCCACTGGTTTGCGCCAGTCCAAATCGTTCTACAGGTGGAAAGCTGAACCTCGAACTACACCAGTGCAAAAATAATAAATACAAGCAGAAGTTGTTTACACCCTCAATTTTTAATATTCAAGAAAACTAATTAGAAAAAACACGCAACACTAAATAATTCCAGAAGGTATTTAATGAAAACAATCATAAAGATTCTATATTCTAATAGCATACGGAGGTTTATGGCAAGAGTACAATTTTTATCATTTAGAAGCGCTCGAAAGCGAATAAGCGAAGTAGATATCTTTAAATTAAAATGGGCAGTTACGGAAAGGCTTCCACTCATAATCGTTATCAACAAATTAGGTAAAAGAGCGTAGCAATATTCCTCACACTTACGCTCATAGAATAGTTTACTGCTACATAAAATCATTAAATCAATTTATTATTTTACAAAGTGAAGGTAAATGAGTTGAAAGCTGCCAAACTGATTATAAATCATAGCGAATCGAAGCAAAACGGTAAATAATCTTCATTAAAGGCAACGTTGGTAGGAGTAGTGGATGCTTGTTTTAGCGTGGAACGTGGATTCGGCTTACATGATATCACGAATTCATTAAAGTAGCATAAATATTTCTAACATATACCACATGTTGGCCATAGTTACCTGGATTCGCCTACTGGGGCTGCAAGCACGTAGAATGAATTCGGTACGATGCAGTTTTTTCATAGGGTGTTGGGTGCAAACGAGCAGGCGAAAGGTATTAAGAACCGCTCTGCTAATACTTCGGTAGGTTCAATATAATAATTTTCTAAGAGTCCTTCAAGTTGTTCTACAAGCTATCTTCAGCTTGTAATATAACTAAAAAGCAACGGGGAAGTAACTTTAAGGTGACTTGGAGAATCACAAAGTATTGGAAAGACTGGAAATAAATTCAGTAATACGCAACTGAGATGGCATTCGGTGAAAAACTTGAATTCTCGTTAAATAATATTAGATCTTGGTTTAACCAGTCACATTACAGTAAATCACAAAGCCATCACATAAATGCTGACCCGATCATTTTAGACACAATCTCAATCATTTCAATGGCACTGATTTTCTTTATGTTTAGTTAATTAGTCTATTCCAAGGTAAGTCTAATGTACGAAGCTTTTTCTATTGCAAATGAATGTACTGGGAAATATCGGATCTACTCATAGAGTTGCCCTAATTTTAACCTGTTCGAATTCTTACGGTTTCCGAAACCCAAATGGCGAACCTCGAAAATAAATAACTCTGTATATAGCAAAGTTACACATAATTTCTGAACACAAACGTTTATATTCAAAACATTATTTCACTTATGCCATTTACAGTACAAATGTATTGTATTAACGTAGTTATACAGGCGCCGACAGATAGGCAGATTACACACCAGAATTAGCTTAGGACTTGGAGCAATCCTTGGGGCATTAGTCTGCGGCTGGGAAGTTTTGCCCTAAGAACGCCTCCAACAACAGATTGACGTGCTCGAAAACTGTTAGCACGAATGTTATTCAGGGTTAGAGAGCCGCCGAAGTGAATGAGCTCAGCAAAACCAACAACATCGGGATAGAAAACTCCCACACCAACTACGTGTGGGATAGAATAATTCCTCAACGTGTCGGTAGACACAACAATGCCAATGATCACAATAGCCCACCCAAATACCTATATAAATTAATCTCGTATACTTTTCCTTCTTAACGTTTTTAAGAAAAGCTTAGCAAAATCGAAATTGGGGCTTATCCCCTCGAGTCATATTTATAAAGAAGATGTTGTCCTATATTTTTACAAAAAGGAAATCCAGAAAGAATGAAGCTCAATTATCCCTTAGATAACCGAATGCTGTCAGAAACATTTACTACAAAATTTTTAATCAACAATTCGAGGAAGCTACGAACATTATTGTATCACATATTTATGTAGGGCATCGGAAGAAAGTGTCACTTGTTACTTTTTCCTCAATTTTTCTACACTTTTTCGCAAGAGAATCATAAAAGGGGAATTTAGCATCCATATTTGTTCTTACTCAGTTTGTGTGGTTCTAGATATAAGGAGATTTCTGAATTAACTGTTAATATAAACTGTTTTAGGCAATCGAGTACACCAATTATAGGACTGATAGAATACCAAACATAGAATTTAAAGCTCTTTAGTAGTTTTTTAATTCCACACACAATGTTGCTATAAATGTAGCAATATACATTTCGTGCATCAACAATGCACAAGAAATGTCGCAAATGTTTTTAAGTTAGACTTGGTTAATGTCGAGAGTATTTTAATAACTTGGCAGCAACATTTTGCACTTACATTTTCATCATCATCATTTTCTTCTCTTCTTATTTCACAGAGAGTACATAAAGAATTATTTAATAGCATTCAATCATAGTGCTCTCCTTCTCATTAATTGACAAACCATTATTGCACCAATAACGAGGCCACATTCATTGACAACAAAATTAAGTTAGGTATTCGTATGACTAATAGCTAGTATACTATTTTCTTTCATCATGTCTGCTGCACTTGGGATAGGTAGAAAGTAATACGATCTACAACTATAAAAAAGCAAGTACTAGTTCTTCCTTTTCTTCTTCTTTGCCTTTATGTCATCCAATTTTGGACATAAGCCTCCTTCAAACTTCTCTATTTGTCTCTGTTCTGCGCCTGCCTTTTCCAGTGTAAGCCTCCCACTCTTTTTAGGTCATCTTCCCATCTCATCTGTGGGCGGCCTCTTGACCTTTTTCCCAACCATGGCCTCCACAGCTGTATTACTGTGTTCCATCGTTGGTCTGATTGTCTGGCATTATGTCCTGCAAAGTCCCACTTCAGTCTTGCTACCCGTTCTCTGGCATCTTCCACCTCCGTTATTCGTCTGATCCAGATATTCGTTTTCTTATCTGATAGTTTTACACCTATCATTATTCTTTCCATGGATCTCTGTGTTTTTCCTATCTTATCCATGTTTGCTCTAGTTAGTGTCCAAGTTTGTGAGCCATAAGTCAGAATCGGAAGAACACATTAGTTGAATACCCTTGTTCTAAGATATTGAGGTATTTTTCTGTTTGTTAGCACTCCTTTTAATTTTCCAAAACCAGCCCAAGCTAGTCTAACTCTTCTTATGATTTCGGCCGTTTGGTTTTCTTTATTTACTTTGAGTATTTGTCCAAGATATATATCTTCATTTACTATCTCTAAGTTAACATTGTTGAGGCTTATTTTTCTTGTATCATCTGTGTTAGTCATTATCTTAGTTTTAGACATGTTGATTTTAAGGCCTATTTTCTCTGAAGCTTCCGACAACTATGTTACCATGTCCTGTAATTCTTCAAAGTCTGTTGTAATGAGTACGATGTCATCTGCATATCTGAGATGGTTTAGCTTTTTTCCATTTATATTTATTCCTTTTTGTGGCCAGTTTAGCTCTTTGAACATGTCTTCCATTGCAAGTGTAAAAAGCTTTGGGGAGACGACATCGCCTTGCCGAACCAGCCTTTTTAATGATATTGGTTTGGTGGTGTCTTTATCTAATTGCACAGTCATAGTCGCTTTTTCATATATGTTATGAATTAGTGTTCTGTAGCGAGAATCAATTCGGCAATTGTTCATGGCTCTTTCCACGGCCCACAGTTCCACGCTATCGAAAGCCTTTTCATTATCTATAAAGGCAAGATATAGATTCAGATGATATTCATTTGCCTTTTCAATTAATGTTCTCATTGTTAGTAGATGGTCGGATGTACTATAACCCTTTCGGAATCCAGCGTGTTCTATAGCCTGGTAAGCGTCCATTTTGGGTGTTAATCGGTTGCTTATTACTCTCATGAAAAGTTTATAAATCTGTGATAACAGGGAGATAGGTCGATAATTTTGTAAGCTGTCTCTGTTTCCTTTCTTGAAAAGCAGTATAACTATGCTCTCGTTCCAGTTATTGGGAATTTCGCTTTTATGAAGGCAATGATTGAATAGCACTTTCAATTTTTCCATTATTATATTCTTCCCTTCCTTTAGCATTTCGGCCAATATCCTGTCCGGTCCGGGGGCTTTATTGGTTTTTAATTGGGACAGGGCAGCTTCAATCTCATAGATTTCAATATCTGGCAATTCTTCCGAGTTCACGTTCATTATTTTTTGTTGTATGCTTTCTTAAATCTTCTTTTATCTTCCTTTTTATTGTTTTGTTCAGTTCTGTATATTCTATTGTGTCCCTTTTTCCCTCATGTAGGGCTGTTCGTCTTTTGTCCATTAGCTTTTTTGTTTGCTGGCTTATTTTGTTTCCTTTTGTTTTGTTCTTCTTAGCTACTTTCATAGCTGCGGTTAATAGTTTTTTATTTATGTTGTTATTGATTTTATTGAGGTCTGTCTCTTCTTGTGATGTTTCTGATTCTCTTAGTAGGTAGTTTTCTGAATTCTTCTCCTTTTTCTCTTATTTTATTATGCTCTATTATGGCTAGGTTTTTGTACTGTTGTTTCCTTTCTAATTTATAATTCAATTGTATTCTAGCTCTCAACATTCGGTGGTCGCTGCCGGTGGTAAATCTGTTTAGTGCTGTGACATCTTCAAAAATCTGTCTGTTTTTGCAGAGAAAGTAGTCAATTTCGTTCTTTGTTTTTCCATTCGGTGATATCCACGTCCACTTTCTATTATCTTTTTTGTTGATAAATGTATTTATTGCATATAGGTCTTGTTGTTGTAGATAGTTGATGAGTTTCTCACCGCGTGGGTTTCTTGTACCGTATCCGTAATTGCCTACTTTATTTTCTATCTCATCGTGCTTCTTTCCGATTTTTGCATTGAAGTCACCCATGATGATAGTTAATTTTATAGGTGTATCCTCTATTGCTGTTGTAATTTCTCCATAAAATGTGTCAGTTTCGTTGTTATCGTGGTCTGAATTGGGGGCATAGACTTGAATACGTTTTATTTTCAACTTTTTATTTATTTCTATTATTATATAGCCTACTCTGTTGGAAATGGGTTTGAAAGTTTTTACATTTTGTTTTATGCTCTTTTTTACTATGAACCCTATGCCTCCATATGTTTCGTATTCAGGACTTTTGTAGTATAATTGGTTTCCTGTCTGAAGTTCTATACTTTGTTCGTCTCTTCGTTTCACCTCGGATAATCCTACTACGTCCCATTTAATTTTTGTTAATTCCTCTTCAAGTTCATATATCTTTTCATCTTTTGCCATGGATCTGATGTTGTAGGTTGCTAAGTATAATTTGTTTTGTTTTCTTTTCTGTTTCTCATGTTTACATGTCGCTCTTTTGCCTCCCCCAGAATCCATGAGGCTGACCGGCAGGCCGGTGTGGGACTGTGGATATTCTATTCTACCCACCTGGGGTAACTTTCCTTTTTCTTTTGTGATCGACATTTTGTTTGTTTGTTTCTTTGAAAGGGTTGGCTATACTAGTTAGAAGCATTAATATATGAGTAAGATTTGTTTTATGTTTCTTGTACAATCATTCTGATATGTATTTTCGGGTTATCAATTAAAATTGATACAGAAAAGACGTTATCGCTTGATGCGAAATATGCTAGATTAAAATTTTACATCTTTAGAGTAAGCGAACCAAAGCTATATATGACAAACTTACTAGTAGAGATAAGCGCGTGACGTGAAAACAGACGGGTCACGCTTGGTCTGGGCGGGTCCCGTCGTGAACGTGAGTAATATTTGAAAATCGGTCTGTGAACGTGAGTAATAATTTCCAAGTCGTGCAGACTGCAGGGTGCACCGCTCCCCCGCTGCCCACCCATGCGGAAGACATAGAGTTGGAGCGGGAGGTCATTGTACTTCTGTGTGGCAGCCTGCAGTAACAGAGCTTGGCATCTGTGTTGTGTTGTAGATGTTGTGTCTACAGTCAATCGCGTGTCTGTGTCTATAGACCACGAAGTAGAACTTAGTTTTCGTTCTTCAGACGTAGAAGTACTTTTAAAATTATGAATTAAAGGTGTGCCTAGCAACATATACATTCTTGTTCTCGTATCAGTAAGAAAAACGTCATTTCCAATGGCAGATTTGGGTGGTAAAAGTAATATCTTTGAAGGCGGTTGCAAGAAATGTTTTTGCGGGAAATTAGTATTTATGCTTTGTTGTAAGCGATTGTAGTCAATTTTCATTTATTTCTTTTTGTATCTACTATTCTGATTGCAAAATATCACGTAAATTATTTTGCCTCCAAATATATTTTATTTTAGAGTTTTTAGTTCTGTTGTCATTGGTTTTGAATTTGAACATTCTGTTATATCTGAATTTGAATTTTCAAATAATAGCTGCGGGTCACGTCGTGAGTGGAGGGTGACGCCGTGAACGTGAGTAAACGTGAGCGTACGTGAACTTGATTGTTTAAAGCAAGCGTGAATCATGCGTGACGTGAGTGAATACTCACTCACGCGCCCATCTCTACTTACTAGCAACTCGATTATAAATAAGGCTTCTCCCGAGATTCAAACGCTTTGTCGTTATTGACCTATTATGCTGATGGTAACTTACCCTTAAATGTTAATTTTCAAGTGTAGCAGACATTAACGTCATTGCCCGGATTATAACGTTATTGTCTGGTTTAACACTATTTACCGTAGTATATGCACCAACTACAGAAATTAACAGTGATGAAGTAGCATTGCTAATACAAAGAAATAAAAGTAGTAATAATAACAAAAAAAAGAAGATAAAAAGAAAAGTGTGTTCTCATTGGGTAGGAAAATTTGATATACATTATAGAATAATGTAGCGATAGAGAAAGCAGATTATTTTAATAAACACGTTTAATGAACCTACAAGACAAAGATAGGTGGAAACACATTAGACCACAATCAACTACTAGCGACTATAAACAATATAAACATGCTGAAAAGATCAAGAGCTACTTATGATAGCAATAACAAATGTATATGAAGTTGCTACAAGATTTAGATTATAATAAATCAAAAGGGAGGTATTAATAATAGTCTAGAAAAATGGGTGCACAGACTGTTAAGTATAACCCAAGTAATGATACTAATGACGACATGCAATAAAAATAGATTTTTTAATACAGAAGCAGCGTAACTTAACTGCCGTCGATTAGTAAGTCAGCGGGTATAAATAACAAAAAAGAAACAAAGGAGAAATAAAGACGTGTAGAAATATAACGACCAAATAGTAATGCAAAGCTAATTTATTATTATAAACAAACGCAAAACCAGCAAGCTGTATGATAGACGGAAACAAAATACTAGTTAGTAGTCGGAATAAAAATTATGAAGATGAAAAAGTATGTATTGTAATGGTATGATGCTTACAGCAATTCTGATTGCATTGCTAACTTACGAATGTTAATAAAAATTCAAATAGGCCCAGCATTGGTATTGTATTTATTGCCACAGTAAGAGTCACTAGTAAACACTGATAATTGCATCAAAAATGATTAGCAATAACTTTAATTAATTAACAGATATTAGTGATTGTATAAAACCATATCGTCAAGGTTCCGATCAGGTTGTATTCAATTTTGTGCTTAATATGGCAAATGTAGCTAATTTTATGGTGACTGACAGATTAATTGAGTAACCTCAGGACACAATAATGAAGTCGCTTTAGTGCAAAGCCGTTTCGAATCTTTACAGAGGGTTAATGCAGCGTTTGCATTCATATTAAGGTGCTAGTAATCGATGAAGCAGCTAAAGAGGTTACAAAGCAGTGTAAGAAGGCACAGACCATGCAAAGAGCATGTAAGAAGGAACATAAGAATTACTGAAGATTACAGGAATATGGTAGTGGCCTGTTAATCAGTTATTATTAACTTAAAGCGTACTCAAGTGAAAAGTGTGACAAATTGTGCGGTTATAGTTTCCTGAATAACATTTATAGAAACAATTAAAATTAAGATCAAAGTATGTACACTTTCAGATGAACAATTGTAAATCATGTTGCTATGGTGACCTAGAGAGTCGCTTCTTATTGTTTTGAGAAGGGTTGTTGGTCGGGAGCCAAGCCGAAAGGTGAGCGTTAGTTGACTTCCCGATTTTGATATTAATTTTTGATAAAAGTAAATATTTTTTGCCCAGCTGTGCGTTTTCTTGTATGCATGTGTGTGTGTTCCAGCTGTGATCAAATTGGCAGTATTACCGAGTGCAGTTCCAGAATAAATTGGACCTGGAGAGAAGACTGTGCGAGTTCGCCTTCGGAGTCGATATTCTGCCAGATTTGGAGTTGCGGTAAGCGGACAGCAAGGTGCAGCACCTAGAGCGGGTCCTATTCGTGGTCCAGAAGGAGGAAGTAGCAGCAGGAAGCCTGCCAGTAGGCAGATACTAGCTTGCCGTTGTTTGCAGAAGCCAAAAATGAGATTGGCGTTCTTTGGAGAAAAAACAAATTCGGGTTGGCGTCTTTTTCCATTTGTAAAACAAATTCCAGGTTAGCCAAACTTCACGATTATTATGAAAGCATTATTATAATCTACTTGAGGTAAAGTGATTGATAGTTGGTTGATTTGTTGTCAAATTACCCTGAAATTTCTGTGTGTTTCGAACTGCTTCTTTTGGGATTATACATTTTGTGTCATTATCTGTCACCCGTCATAATAGAAAATTTGCCATACAACGATAAAATTTCAACAGTCTAGAAATCCAACCCTGCAGATGGAGTTTCAATAGCTAGCCGGCGCAAAATTGTTTAATCAGTTGCAATTAGATGAAATATAGAAAGACCAACCTATCTTTATTAAAGTAAAGCCTAATTAAATGATTATATTATAATTAGCCAGAGAGAGAGAGAGGGGGGGAGGCAATTTTATCATAAAAGTCAAACTGCTGTGTTTGTCCTCACCTTTATTTATTTAAAATAAATATTATATTATAATTAATAACCAATAAAACTACAGGAGGCGTCAGTATATGTCAGTAAATAAACAATATTCTAAATCCCCAGCTTACAACCAAAAAGAGGTTGGAGGCATGAAGGAAGGCGTAATTGCGTAATGAACATATTTAATTGGCATAAGCCGTAAAATCAACAGTTGAGGGCCCCAGATTCGACAACTCACCGTTGCATACTACCCTGAACCATAAAGAATAGTCGAGATGCAGCGTAAGATAAGCTACAAAGACCTAATAAACGAGCAAAGAAGATAACAACGGCTGGTGTCGACCATCAGCAATACATTTCTAAGAAATGCAGCAACCTCAATATAATAAAACACATATCTTTATGTAAATATTTAGGGAAGAACCACTACATGAGCAATAGATGAACAAATAATATTACTACCGGAAATATAACAGTAAACGGATCCGACCAGATAAAAACAAAAGGTGTGATTCCGCGAAGCGGAAATATCCCAGATTGAAACGAGCTACATCGGACGCTCTAACATAATCTACATATGGCTTCGCCGGATAAGACCTGCCTATCCAAGGCATATATACATGGACATGGTATAAAAAATCGTATTAAAACTAGAAGTTTTTGGTATAACCGCCGGGTGGCGCATGGATAATGTATATTGGTAAAACTAGCCGTTTACTATTCATAACTTGAACAGTAAACGGGTTACTAGTATTCCTAACAATTAAAATATACAGCACACAATAAAAAAACACAAAAAACAAATGACAAGAACCGATGGTTGCTTCCAGTCGCAAGGCTACGATAAAATTAAATTGGTACCTGATGATTGTTTCCATTTACAAAGGTTGTAAACAAAAATGTAAGATATACGACAAATAATCTCCATGATGGGCGCGACGTTATCCCTTAAGTCATTTATTTCGTAGCAGAAAGCTTGAGATGCGATGCAGTTTGCAGCAAATGAAAAACCTGCCCTGAATAGTGCGACACGTGCTGAAAGTCCAAGGGAGCCTGTCAAGAAGGAGATGCAGTTGCAGGTGTTTCGATTTTCTACAATGGGAAACATGCATGCTACAGGCGGACAGAACAGACCGGGAAGACACTTTACACATTCATGTATTTTTGACAGGTAACATGACGATTTTCAAAATCATTCGTGGAAGTAGCGGAGAAGTAAAGCAAAATAGGGAACACAGCAAACAGGAAAAGAAAGAAGAAGAAAAGAGACCCGAAAATAAATTCGGCTGAGCGTTATAGACCACGTTAAAGCAAATAATACCAGAGATTGCTACAGATGCTCTAGATTATCGGAGATTCGTTGGTATGAAATCGGCTTGCCAAGGATAACCAGAAAAATCGCCAAAAAAACGCGTCCTATCACAAAGCAAAACGCAAATGGGAGCCAGAAGATAGCCGAACTCCGAAACTGCATGTGGAAAACTTTCGAAAGGAAGCAACGTCAATAGCGAATTTGAAGGTTACTGAAAACTAGTTAGGAAATCCGATATACACGACGATAAAGCAATAGGGGCGTGAATGAGAAGATTATAGAAATAGTGTTGGTCCTGGTGACAAGCCGATATATGTGTTAATAGTGTTGGCACACTTGTTTAATGCTACACCAATAGGGCGTTTTAGATCTACATTCGTACCATCACTAGCTAAATTATGAAATGGTAAAATAATGCAGAAATAGCCGTAGTACAAGTGTTATCAGTAATTTGTTAAAATATTATCCAATATCATTCTCTATAATCGATTACAATAGAATATTATGGAACCCTAGCTCCATTTTAAAGAAAGCAAACGATATTCACTAAAAATGACGTGTTTGTCCAATTATTACGAGATGTAAATAAATTATGCCCATTTTTAGATAACAATTTTGACCTATCACCGACTGGGCCGAATGTTGACTTAAAAAAATGGAAATTCCAAAAACTTTATAGGTAGTATCAACAAAGGGTTCTGGTAAAAATTGACAGCAGGATGACTTTAAAAAGAACAAGTGTACATACTTCCACCGACTGCTTTCTACATATATGATAAAGAGACTACGAGTATAAGATATGCTAAGCACACATTTCCAACAAATAATTCAATATAATTGTATAGACCATTGAACATTTTCGACGAACAATAAATACCGAAAAACTGCATATACGTAGTACATTTTCAATTTTTTCCATTCTTCTCTATTTTCCAGTTATTCTTTCCCATTTTCCAGCCATGAGCTTTCAAAATCATGTAGTGCACACTTTGTCCACATTTTCTTCGATTCGCTTTTCCGCACTTTTCCTTCGCGGTTTTCTGTTAGTACCTTTTTGATACCTTGGTTTGTACATCCTCTCTGTATGCCATAACTACCTTATTGCTTGCTTTTTCACTAACGCCAGTATGTTCTTTGTATAACTGTTTCAAATCTGCATTAGACATTTGATCCACCACTCCCTTTGCTTTTTACCACCAGATACCCTTCTTAGCATGTTCCTCTCTAACAGCAACAGTCATATTTGTATTTTATTTGTTAGGTCCTCCATATTTCGCCCATAGAATATCGTGGGTCTTATTATCGTTTAGTATCTAGTCTTAACTTCACTTTTCCGTGATACATTTTTGATCCTGAACATCTTTTTGGAGACCCACGTACTCATATTCCCCACTGTTATTCTCTCCGTAATCTTCGTTATTAGTTTTATTTGCTGTTCCATGTGTTGGTTTTTGCGTGCTATTACGATGCATTCCTACTACTTCTTTTAAATCGCTTTAATTCTTGCTATAATTATTATGTCTGGCCTCGTCGAGAATACCTTATATTACTACAGCAAATTTTAGGTGACTTACCTTTTTGCCGTCTATATTATACCCCGATCTTCAAGGCGAACTCCTCTAAACATACATATATTTCAGTATCGTTGTAAACAATTTCCACTCTATTCTGAACTTCTTCGTGTCTTTTTGTAATCTCAGACATACTTTGATTTTCATATAGATATTTTTTATCGCAGCAGCATATCTGTAGTCAAGTCTACATTCTGCAAGGCTTGCAACGTTCTGTGGTGGGTTATAGTATCGAAATCCTTGTAGTAGTCTACGAAAATTAAAAATCAGGGTTTGTTTTAACGAAATAATTTTCAATTCACAGTTTTATAGTGTGCAAATGATGGTTAGCTGCAGATCCAGAGCGGAACCCAGGTTTTTCTGACGATTATTGGAAATATAGCTTAGTTGTTATTTTTTTGTGATAATTATTATACAGAGTTAATTTATACATGGGAAAGCAGACTTATTGGTATATAGTATTGCAGATATGTGCTTCAATAGTTAAATACAGCATTACGTCAAGTCGGATTAAATTTCCAGAAGACTAGGTTTATCTTGGGCTGCGTTAGTAAACCAAGGATAATTTTCAAATTTGATGTTTCAGTGAGTTTAAAACGAAATCTTTACGATCAATGTATGCTGCATGTCTCAAGTTTTACAATAATGAAAAGTCAACACTGAGGAAGAACTCGGTAAATAAAATAGGCTTTGCGCAAAGATGTATGGAGAAGGCGATGTTGGGTGTATCTTTGAAGGACAAAATACCAAACAATGAAATCAGAAGGAAGACTAAGGTAACGGATGCAGTTGAACAAATAGCCCGGACATCTGATAAGAACATCAGATAATAGATGGACGAAACTAATGATTGGGCGAAGACCCCGAGAACACGCTTTTCTAAACAGAGAAAGTCTACCGACGAGATGGTTGGACGACATAAAACGAACTTGAACCAACTGGATGAACATCGCAGCAAGTTGCAGGAAATGGCAAAATATCATTCTGAGTTTAACAATATTTCCTGTCACTAGTAAGTCTTGAAACAACTTGCCTTCTTTTACACTGTCTGTTTGAAGACTGTGAAAATTACGTATATCTTCTCATCTCTCCTAATTTTTTTAGTATTAGTATTTTGATATTCTTCCACCCAATATTCCATCTTCTTTTTTATCCTGCTGACTATCGTTTTGACTATAACTTTGTATGTCACTGGAAAATCATTTTCTCTCTCCATTCTCTATCCGTCTGCTGTGTTTCACACATTTTGTACACTTATTTAAATATTTCTTTATTCAACTTTCCTCCGTCGTATTTCAAAAATTCTCCCTCAATTTTATTGATCCCTGAGCGTTGGTTATTTACTGAAAAACTGTATTTATGATAACAATAATGAAAAATATTGTACATGAATATCTATTGAATTGGCTTTAAGCCCACAATTTGGCTCTGTTTGCAGTGAGAAGTATTGAACCAAGTCAATAAAGCACAGAGTTAAGGTATTTTATGTAATTGTAATTTTAAACAGTAATAAAAGCATTAAATGCATTGTTAATGAGATGCAAGAAGCAGTAAGTAGACGGACAAAGGTAAGCATAAACAAAGCATAGTTAAGAGGGTTTGAATTTGAAGTTAGAGTAAAGTAATATAATTCAGATGATAGGTTTGTGCATATTTAAAGCCAGACCAAATGAAATTAATTGTCACAAAATATTTGTCATGTGCATACAAAATGAGCGTAGTTATAGCACAGACCGGTGAAAAGGCAAGAAATCTGAAAGGTAGATGAAAGCAAGATAAAGATAAAATAGAAATTGCAAAGAGCAATCCAGAAGAGAAGAGAAGCAAGTGAAGTGTAAAAATTATGAACTCGAATACCAGTGCATTAATAAAAACAAAGTCCAAAAGCAGAGCAGTGATTTTAAAACATATGTGTGTAACGAGAAAAAACAACATTAGCTATAAAAAATTTTTAGAGTTAAGAAAATGTTAATATTAAGAATCATGTAATCAGACGTTACTCTGTTTATGTGTATTTGTTACCAAAATTCATTTCCATTTAACATAAGCAGATAACGGTATCATAGCAACGTGATGCTGTTTTGTTGTGATTAATAAAAAAGGAAAAATTGAAATAAATTAGAAGCTTGTTGGGGCAAAACGTGTGCTCCCTTAAATTAGTGTCTTAACTAAATAAACAGTATTTTTACCCAATAAAAAGTATACAGTTTTATTGTCCATGTGACCGTACACCTGTGGGAACGTTTGCAGCAAGTTTCGCAACTAAAAATTTGTAAATTTCCCAATTCGCGGGAATTCCGAGGGAACATCAGCAGTTCGAAGTTCGTCTCCGGCCCAATTAAGCTGAGGAACCCAGAGGTCAGCAATCCAGGACATCATAGGGGTCTGCAAATGCATACCAATCAATATCTGCGGCCAGGGAAGCGGAGCCAGAAGCAGAAAACCGGCAGCGTCATCTGCGACCAGCATCGTTCGACGAGATTTTAAAGAGGTAGGATCCAACTGTAACTTGAGTGTCAGAACCTGGGAAAGTTATGTAACTACAGGAATAAATTTCGGTGCAGAGGCCTATGGCATATCCAAGAGTCCAAATACGGCTCAATCTTCAGAAAATCCACTGTGTCCTTTGAATGTGCGGGTTTTTGCAAGAATTCCCAAGACATCAGAAACAAATAATTGTTAGCGTGGATCTACTTCACAGCTATTAACAAATTCGTGTCGGTGGTTGCTAAGCGGGGATATTTAAATCAATTTACCTGAGGTATCCTTGCTTCATGTCAAGAGTTAAACTATTCAAATAAACGCTGGCTTGCATTTACGAGTACAACGTTCTGTGTTAAATCTCAATTTAAGAGGTGGTGAATAATATGAACTAGAATCGCCCATATGAACTACTAACTTTTGAATATAGTCAAGTTCTGATCCCACCTGAGAAAAGAGTTTTTGTGTTTTGCCGCGAGCTAGTATAAAATATTGCAGTTGAATAAAATATAAAGAAAGGCAAATAACCATTTTATTTGAATAGTAATTAATACATGTCAATTTTAATTAGTCTAGAAATTACTGACAGGCAAAGTTGGCACAATATAAATTAACCCGAGAAATGTTTGGTGATTTGCCCTAATAATTAATTTTCCAATATAAAAATAATAGGCATTCATTACACATAGGTACCACAACGTGGAACCTTGGCAATCATCATTACACTATACATTGGAATGACGCATTTGAAAGAATTATTAAGTACAGGCACTTAGGAACAGCAACAGATGACAGAAATAATGACACTGGCGGAATGAGCATGTAAGAAACGAGAAGCACGTACATGTATATGAAGAAGATCTTTCGCTAGTCCAGGGAACAGTTTGACTGTCACTCTACACAGCTTTGTAGAGCAGCGGTTTCAAAGGCTAAAATAGTAATTGTGATTTGACACCTCATATAATATAGAGATGAAACCCCATTAAGATGGTCAAGTTGTATTTATTCAATAAAAACGCATTCTTGTTCTTTTTTAATTTTTTAAGTATGTGACTAGTTGTACATGTAATATTATCACATGTTGCTCTCTAAAATCAGCTATATATTTTTCACTTTTTATCTCCTGCATTAAATGTCATAATAATAAAACTTAACACCACCTATAAAACTAAAACTTGTATAAAGCACCACCTCACAGCTGAGGCTGACGTGGTTATCCGTTTTTCTATTACACTTGGATTTAAATAGCAACATCAGCAGTGCGATTTCTATTTTACCACTTCAAGCTGCGGTGCAGTAAAAGCTTTCAACGCTTTCCAGTCAATAAAATCACAGGTCTTGTAGTTTAAATCGCAGCTGTCAGCTAACCGAACTTGCAACACCACACGTCAACTACCAGGTCACTTGGAAAATAAATTCTTTCTGTTATTAGTAGTCGAATAGTCAAAAAGGTCAAGAAGGTGTCGACACTAATTTCGTTCCTAAATAACAATTGGAAATTAATCCTAAAAATTAGATTACTTTAACCACAGAATACAGTTAGAAGTCGAATGTAAAGTATTTATTTGAAATCGCAGTGATTAGAAATTAAAAATACATAGCTTTGAGGTCCAAATTTTCTAAACTAGTAATCGAATTCTAATTACAAACCCTCTTTATGTATTCGGGTGGTTCAATGTCCTTATAAATTTGTTTGTCTGCAGGCTGAGAGAAAGCTTAAAGCCGGGTAGAACTTGTTACGTCAAACGAAGTGCTATGTGGAACAAGTTGAGGATTATCTTTACGTTTTACACAGAGTTCACCTATCGTGAATTATTCACGCTGCTACTTACTGCTTTTGTTTCATATCCACTTCATTTCCATTTCATCCCCAAGGTCGGGCAATGATAAAGCCCTTTGAATCTCAATTTTGAATAAATTAATTTATTACTGAGAATATTGCTGCCGCGATTTACCTGCGCTCAGCAAATTAACATTCTTAATTAAACTAGAGTTTCACAACTTTGCTAATAATTACAACAAATATAAAGTATAATATGCGCAAAGTATGATATTAACATAAAAGGCAATTTGAAAAGGACAGGAAAAATTAACATTCACCAATGGGTTATCTATTGATATTTAAAGTTGTTACAACAAAAGCTGCAGAGCTTTTTAGCTCCTAAGTTTAAAATTCTAACTGTAACAATTTCAAATAAATATTAATGGTAAGCCATGAAACCTGTATCCCATGATAAATTGGGATTAAAAATGTCAACTTTGATAACAACGAATAAGTTCATGCTAAAGTATAAAAAAAAGACAAAGAACTTCAAGTTGTCAGAATACTTTTATCTGTGTACCCCTCAGTCGTGTTGCTAAATTTACTCGTACCTTTGGATAACACTTTTTGTAATTTTATGTCAATAGTACTAACAGTCGAGAAAGGAGAGTTGGCTAGTGATAATACATAGGTATATGATAGCTCTCAATGCATGTCCGAATGAGCTGCCTTCTACTTTAATGAAGAAATTCAAGGAGTTTATTTAGGCGATGTACTTAGCGGCTCTCGGCATGCTTTTCATATTTTACACATAAGAAAAATGCAACATAATACTACCCTAAATGACGTCAGTGTCTATAAGATCTAACTTCATAGTGATCATACACCAGCAAGCGCCGTGCCACCGGTTCGAATGTATAACGAGCAAGTACCCTAAAGGGGTTCTCAATGTAGGCATAGGGACATCACGAATAAACTTGTTTTCGAAGCCTTTGAGAACAGAAAAATTTGGCTACTCTGTAGAATGCTCTTTGTTGACATAGAATTGTCAATCTCTTTAAAATTTTAAAATTCAACATCTTGTTTAACTTATCCCATTGTTATTTTAATGTATAAATTTGGTGTAAATTACATATTTTTGCATATTTGTGTAGCTTATTAAACTATGTTAAAGTAACATGAAGTAATAATTTAATTATTTTAGTTCAAGTGTACTTGGCTCTATAAAGTGCAGTGTAGACAGTATTTTTCATGGGTTTCATCGGTCAGTTTATATTTTTGGTCCAGCGTTACAGCGCAAAACTTGGCTCTGATCAAACGTTTGAAATGAGAAGTTGACTTTTTGATAATCTAATGCACTTGTTATTTGCGCGCTCTTGTTGCATGAAGTTAAAATACAATGTCTACTTGATTAGTAACTCGCAGTGCTGTAGGACTAGGTTATGGCGTCAATGACTGGAAGGCGTTTCGCTAGCACTCGAAGATAGAGTTGACTTCTCGTTGGAGAAGATATACACGTAGGAGAATGAAGTAGCCACGTACTCGCCTGTACGACTACAAAGGGTTATGAAGTTTAAGCACAGTCTAAAGCCTACCTGGTTAAACGAAACACACACCACCCCGTTATTTCAAAACACGTCGGTAATCAAAGTCAAATCCGGTATTCAACCGTAATATAAAAGACACCCTAAATAATATTCTCCTGGTATACGACTAATTACGTTCTGCTTCGGAACCGCTCCAGCGCCGAACACTTAACTCTCCGATAATACGTGAACTGTAAGCCGGGGAACAGTATACAGTATGCCGTGTCAAATGGTAAAAAGGTACAGATTATGGCACCAAACGTAAACGTAGACCAGAAGAAATAGCTCAGCTTCAACTATTTGATAATGAGTGTAACAGTGATATTTTTCGGGGTTTGCGGAAAGTTCGTTCCCTACATTTTGTTCCCGAGATATTTCGTCTCCCAGCATCTCGTACCCTGAAACTTCGTTCCCGGGCGAGCTCAATTTGTCTTCTAGATTACACGGTGTTGAAAAACGAGTACAGCGATCGGAATACAGTTCGAAAAATGAAAGATATTTTAAGTAATTTATTTATTATAATAAACTGATTAAGAACTATTTATAGTATGTCCCCGGCTTGAGTTTACAAGAGGGAATTAAAATTTATTTTTAGTTTTACATAAAAATGTTATAGGAATTATAATTCCTGCTTGGTATGTAGAGAATATTAAGAAAATTTTCAGTTTTTCAAAAGCAAGTCGGCCTCGACAGTTAAGCAAAAATGATTTCTTTTCAGGTAAACTACCCTTTTTGTTCATGATACGGCAAAATATTACTAAGAAACGTTGTTCAGAATGTGAAATTATGGCCCTATAAGTGTATCAGGAAGACACTTAGATTAATCCGTCATTTTTAATAAATACAATTTATTTTGTTCTTATAATAAATAAATTAATTAAAATATCTTTCATTTTCTAACTGTATTCCGATCGCTGCACTCGTTTTTCAACACCGTGTAATCTAGGAGACAAATTGAGCTCGCTCGGGAACGAAGTTTCCGGGTACGAGATGTGGAGAGACCAAATATCTCGGGAACGAAATGTGGGGTACGAAATGTGGGAAACGAAATGTGGGGCACGAACTTTCCGCATCCCTCCCATTTTTCAGTATAGCATTTTAATAAGTAGCAAATGGAGCATAAATTTGGAAGACAAATACGTAAGGTGTTTCTTAGTTACATATACAGGGTACTCATTACAAAACCTCCAATTTGAAATATTTTAGATTTGCGACACATAATACAATGACATCCAATTTGAGCAATAAACCAACCATTAGAGTAATGATATATGATTGCTCTGATTTTAATTGTAGAAATACTTTGTTTTAGAGTATAATCGCTTTGCGCCTGCACTGTGTGTATCCTATTTACACAATTTTAGGCTCATGTTTTAAAATGAGCGCCCTATACACGGTAAGCAACCTTAATCAAAATGTAATTCGAAAAGTAACGTGACTGCAGTCGAAGCGAGAAACGTTTAAAACGTAGCTGTACAGTAAAGTACCTCTGTCCTCCACACTCACTAATTATGGGTGTCGAAAGGCAGAAAAATCCTCTCACATATGTGCTAGCAATGTGTATTGCGGTAAGGACAGAATAGATTCGTAAAGGTTTAGTAAAACAAACTCCAAATCACGTGAAAGTACGATGATGACCCGTCTCGAAACTGTGATTTCGTGAGATCCAAAAGTAAGTTGCTTCTAAAATACCATAAAATCTTGTAGCGACCAGAGAGAGCCAGAACTAAAAAACGATTACAACTCTGCACCTGAATACGTACCAAAATCGGACCCAAAAATGCGCCTTATGAAATCATAGGTAAACTAAACATTACAAGCTTCCAAAATGCAAATCTAAAATACTTTAACCCTCAGTTATGAAGTAGAAATTTTCGAAATGAAAAATGTCAATTTTAAATAAAAAATTGTTGAAGCCCACCAACACTAGGACTAAAAAAATTGAAAACTAGGGCAGACGTATACACCTACTAATATATGCACGGGCCCTCAAAATTCGCAAAGTTAGTTGTTATATATGAAATAGGTACTTAAGACAAAAAAACGAGTAGCGACAGGGGCAGTTCGAAGCACCTGAAAAGGGATTCTTTTTATTACATAAAAGGAGGATGTCGCACGAGATTAAGCTAACTTTATAACCTGCGGCAATCTTCAACCCGACACTTGCAGCTGAATTTCTATAAGTCACCGAGCTACTTATCCCGGTAGATTGGGGAGTCAAGAGCGATGCTACATGCCCGCTAGAATGGTGAACCCCGACTAAAGATGGAAAAACGAAATGTGCAACCTGCAGCCTTTATAATTCCTATCGCCTGGGGTGTAACCGTGACGGTGAAGTCCTTTATGCGAATTCCACGAATTCTTTCAGGCTTTCCGCTCTTTGCTTAAGTAGCGATCTGTTCGGTGCCGCTCAATTAAATCTTCCATAAACAAGTAAACAAGATCGAGCTGGTAAGAGAATTCGACGAATAAATTAGTTCCGCCAAATAGATTTACGGATTAAAATAAACGTAACATGGTGCACCAATAAATAAAAAGAAGGGAAACTATTTTAGGACCTTTAGAAAAGTGCGAAAGGAGATAGACAACTTAGGTGCTTTTATAATTTCCACTTATCTTCTTAAAAATACGTCAACCTTATGTAATACAGAAACAGCGATAGAGGTTACTGTGGTTTTTGATTGACACTGAAATTTTGTTGGCCTTTACGTCAATGGAATTTTAGTTAAGTGCTAAATACAAATTTAAATTTGTAGGTACTACATTATTTGATACGTGAATGAATGCATATTTTATACGAATGGGAAGAAAATCAAATTAGTGTGCTAACGTTGTCGATATTTTATAATTCCAGGCGTACTATACTAATTGGGGTGCAGTGCAATACATACCTATGTGTACTCTGATCAGAAATTTCAAATACAAACGGTGGGATAATTAATTACTCAACATATCAAAGAATAGTCCGCATTACTAATTACGGCTGTTTACATACTATTAATTCTATGATGACAGTTGCCGTTAACTAAACGCTGTGAATGATACATTTTACTAAAAATAGGGCTTGTAATGACAATGCTCGTAATGTAGCAGATATGTAGTTCGGAAATGAATTGGAAATCAAAATATTATTACGGATAGATTTAGAGTTATTTTAAGTTCGTAAATATTATTGTCGACAGATTTCTGTATATCTGAAGCTTCATCTAACTACTTTATTGCATATCAAACATCTTATGCTTGAAAATATTGTTTTGTCTTTGCCACTGTCGAATTTTTTACATTTTGAAAACATACTAACACAATGTATAGGTAGTTAAAATTTTTGGGGTTGGTTTAGTGATCAGAACACTAGAGCAGTGATTTGGTGCCATCTGTTTAGTGGATATATATTGACTGATACCTACAAAACTCGGCCTTAAAGATTTAACATGGGAAATAGTCTTTTCCTGATGTCTGATACCTTTAGCATTACCTCCTACTTCACAGCTGTCAACATAACAATAAACAAATATATATTTGTTAGATATGCATAATTTTAAACAGCCGGGTTTGGTATTTATCAAACAACTATTTCACTAGGGCCAGGTTTGGTAGTTAGGTATCACTCGGTAGGTATACAATAAACACTAACTAAATAATTGGGGCGTGGTTGCGATCTGGCACCGGTTCTGATTCTTCTGGTTGCTCTGCGCAGCGGGGATTCCCGGATCGAAGTTGGGAAGGGCTCCAAAAGTCACTCGACCACGTTACGGGGGCTTAATAAGAGAAAAAACCGAAGGGCTGTTTCTGCCTAGACTTGGCGGCAGAAGTGACGGTTCGGCCTTCTGACAGATGGGAAATGCCGGGCGTTGAGAGGTTCAATCTGGACGGGACTGTGGAGCTCGTTGTCAACCAGAAGGTTCGGCCACCGAAGCTGCTGCAGGCGGCGAATGAAAGGTTCAGTCTAGACTGGGCTATAGCGGAGACGGAACTTGGTTCGGCCTTCCGGTGACGAAATAGCTGGGGGGTGACCACAGAGGTTCTACCGCCGAAGATGATAGAATACTTTGGACCAACTAATAGTTTAGCGGCAGAGATTGAACGTTAAAGGTTTAGACAAACAGGGAAAACTTGGCTGCCAAGCCTCCAGGCAAACAGGAAGGATTGGCTTTAGAGATCGAGTAGCTCTTGATTCGAATGTAGGGGCTATTTAAGTTGACTGAGCCTATTGCCTGCATAGACCGTCGTCGCATTGGCCGGGATGTTTTCCTTTGTCGGGTCAATTTTCTACTTTTTACAAAATCTGGCTATAACACTTCTGTCAGCAGCAGCCAAGAAATATTTAACCTAAATTATGTTGTAGATCACCTAAATCTAGGTATTTTGACATCATACGTAACCCACTTGATGTTCCAAGCAGTTTTTATTTTAATCAAGCGAATCTATCTTTGGATTAATTAGGCCATCGGGCCTAATTAATTGTTATCTGGCGAGATAGTCAGAAGGGCGTTTTTATACGAATACTTGGATTCCTATTGAACCTGTATTAGCTATCGTTTTTTATTGTTATCGCGCTACCTTTGTGTTTAATCGTTGGTGGGCAATCTTTATATTTAACCGTTAGCCATCCATACGTCAATAAAGCGATGTCAACAAACGGTCCAAGCTGTCTACATTTCTTTCGAGAAGCGAGCGGTTACAGTTTGTATCGACCGTTGTCCGGCCATGTGTGGACAGAGCAACACCAGCCAACGGTCTGAAGCCGCTTGTTCCACGGGAAGCAGACAGTTTTCGTTCATATCAAAAATAAAGTGTTTTAAGATTAGGTGCAACTGCAGCGAAATAACGATCAGATAACCTTATTTTTTTAACCGACAAACATGGATTTGAAAGCTTTTTGTTATCAATCGGAATGATTAGCTAACTGGCGTTAGAGACAACGCAAGCACACTATATGTGACTGGTCGACTTATCAAGATATTGAATACGTATTAATAGAAGGAATAGTCTAATTATCTAATTTTGAGTTCAAGAAATGTAAGATACTAATTATTCATACTAATATTCACAATGTCAGCGTGGCACATCGGGTGTCAGGGCTCATTCAGTGTTTGTAATTAAATTGGTAACAGAGATGCAAATTGTGCTAATAATTGATAGCCGTAGGGTAATGCTAACATTTTACCGACATGCTGTATGAGCTTCGATTAACTATTTCCAGTAGCCACTTTTTTCAGAAGTGCAAACATTAGTAAATAATGTGAAAAAGATACGACACTGTTTCGCAAGGTTACTCGTGTATGGTATTGGTTCAAAATATTTAATGTTGCCTAAAAATGTTTTCGCTTACCTGCCTTCAGTAGTATCACGTTTTATTTGAATATCAGATTTACATTGTTAATATTGTAGTATATACACCTTAGTGAACTGACAGTATCAGGTCGCTCTTTAGTTGTACTGTATAAAGGCGAATAAATATATTAATAACGCGAACGTCTATGATTATATATAAATAACAAGAAACCACCAAATAATTAGGGGAACATAAACAACCTCTGTGAAGTTAGCACCACAAGTTCAAAAAAATGTTAGTTTTTTAAAGAGTTGTCGTTGTATCCCAAAGAGTTCTAGAGTTCCTTGCTATTTTTGAAAATAGGTATATGTATTTAAGAGAAAAAATGTGAATCGAAAATTTGGGTGCTAACTTCACTTTTTCGTCGGACAAATTCCACTATAACTCTTTTTCAGTCATACTTATTCAAAAATGTCATAACACTTTTCGATAGAACTCGCCGGAGTGCTACTAGAACTTTTTTACTTCGGGTCCTATCAAAAAATGTTATGAAAGTTAACGCTAGAACTCGTAGGAGTGCTACTAGAACTCCCATTAGAAGTACCGAAACTTTAAAAAATTGCTTTTAGGACTTCATCGCTTTGTAAAAGTACCAAAAAATGGGCGTAACTTTTTTACTTCGGGTCCTATCAAAAATGTTATTGAAGTTAACGATAGAACTCACCGGGGTGCTACTAGATCTTGCATTAGAACTACCAGAACTTACAAAAAATGCTGTTAGGACTTCGTGGTTTTGTAAAAATACTAAAAAATTTGCGTAACTTTTTTACTTCGTGTCCTATAAAAAATTACATTAAGTTAACGACATGAATCGCCGGGGTGCTACTAGAACTTTCATTAGAACTATCGGGAAATAATGCTTCGTCGTTTTGTGAAAGTACTAAAAAATGGGCGTCACTCTTTTACTTCGGGTGCTATCTTAAAATGTTATTAAAGTTAACGATAGAACTCGCCAGGGTACTACTAGAACTCCTATTAGAACTACCGGAACTTTTAAAAATTTACTTTCAGGACTACGCCATTTTGTAACAATACCACCACAAAAATGAGCGTAACTTTTTTACTTCGGGCACTATCATTTTTTTTATTAAAGCTGACAATAGAACTAGCCGGGAAGCCACTAGAACTCCCATTAAAACTACCGGAACTTTAAAAAATTGCTTTTAGGACTTCATCGTTTTGTAAAAGTACCAAGAAATGGGCCTAACTTTTTTACTTCGGGTCCTATCAAAAAATGTTATTAAAGTTAACGATAGAACTCACCGGGGTGCTACTTGAACTCCCATTAGAACTACCGGAACTTTAACAATTTACTTCCAGGACTTCGTCGTTTTATAAAAATACTAACATAGAAAATCTGTAAAATGCTTTACCCAGAACTTCTCTCGTCAACATTGTGACACAAAATAATTGTAAAAATCAAATTAAGTTAGGAGTAAAACTATCTTCACGTTTCTAATAAATTAAATGCATTTTCAAATAAAAAAAATGTATCCCGCTGGGGTTTGATCAAATTCGGAATTAGATGTTTTTATAAGAATGCAGTGGCGTAGCCAATTTTTCAAAAATATTTTCGATATTTGTGTTATAGCATAAAGTTGCATTTTGTATATGGAACGCATAGTTGGCTGTGGCATAAAAAAAAAGATTTTTTTTTTCTACAGCCGTAAAAAAAACGTGACATTTATGCATAGCTATAGATACGCGAAGTTTAACCTTTTTAACAAGTGAAAAATAGTAATTTACGTAACAAGTATAGAAAGTGGAGCTTTTCAGTACGAGTCAGACGTTTCCGGAAGAGGCCGTTAGGCCGAGTCCGGACTTTCGAGACGAGTATGGAAAAGCCACTTTCATACGAGTTTCGTGCAATATTTTTTCGTACACTAGCATACAAAACGGAATACTAAATTTATCCTCGTATATAGCAAATAAGTAGAGTAATATTATTATGTACGTAACGTTTTATATGTGTTGTGACTAAGGAAACGCACGGCAAAGTGCTACTTTTCCGTACGAATACCGCAAAATACTACTTTGCCGTACGAATACCGCAAAGTGCAACTTTCTGATTAATAAATTGTACGGCAAAGTAGCTCTTTCAATGCTAGTGTAGGAAAATAGTAATTTACGTAACAAGTATAGAAAGTGGAGCTTTTCAGTACGAGTGAGATGTTTCCGGAAGAGGCCGTTAGGCCGAGTCCGGAATTTCGAGACGAGTATGCAAAAGCCACTTTCATACGTGTTTCGTACAATATTGTTTCGTATACTAGCATACAAACCGGAATACTAAATTTATCCTCCGTATATAGCAAATAAGTAGAGTAATATTATTATGTACGTAACGTTTTATATGTGTTGTCACTAAGGAAACGTACGGCTACTTTGCCGTACGAATACTGCAAAATACTACTTTGCCGTACGAATACCGCAAAGTGCAACTTTCTGATTAATAAATTGTACGGCAAAGTAGCTCTTTCACTGCTAGTGTACGAAAAATAATATTTCTTCACGGCTAGTAGTGAAAAAACGGTTTTGGAACACCATTTCCTTAGTTATAACACATATAAAACGTTACGTACATAATAATATTACTCTACTTATTTGCTATATACGTATGATTTTGTTGCAGATAATCTTTTATTCTTTTTTTGACGACTGTAGAAAAAACGTTGTTTGTATTTCGTGGCAAAATTCGTGTTTTTATGGCGCGTTTGATTGACTTTTCTGCCTCGACCTAACGGTCTCGGCGAAAATTGACATTCTCACGCGCCATAAAAAAACACTCATTTGGCGCACTTAATACAAAAATTACTATTTCCAATTCCAATTATATATATCATGCAGGATCAAATTAATTGTTTTCAGTACTTTATAGCACAGTAGTTGTTAATATTTCATCGTTTTCTATTAGGCTTGTGTCATTTTGAATCTACCTGATTAATCTTTTAATATCACAATACAAATCCATATTTTACCATCATCTTTCACTCATCCAATAGTTCATATGCCAGAAGGGCATCCTTATTTTTCTAAATTTCATTCTAACAAATTCTTGCTGTTTATACATGTTATACTGAAGATAAACTGTAAAAAAGCTATAGGTATAGTATACTTAGTGGTATTTCCATTATTAGTTTGTTTTATATAAAATCATGTTAATAAAATTGTATTATTATCTAGCTAGCAATTCAAAATAAGGTATCTATCACAATTTTTTATATAATTAATCATTTAATATCATATGGCGGTATACTCAAAATAACATGTGAATTTGTATAAAAAACAGGAAGATATTTAAAAGCTAATATCGAAAATTCATCAGACAGAGCTATAGAAAATGTAAAACACAAGTAAAGGTGTTATTTATAGGAATTTCTGTTGGTCCTTCAACCTAAATTTTACACAAAGTTAAGAACTTTAGAAAAAAATTAAGAACTTCGACTATAGTCTGCGATGGATAAATATAAATACCCCCCCCCCCCCTGTGGTGGTCACAACACAGTTGCACTATTATCCTTCAAACAGAAGGTATTGCAATATTCCGGCCAGAATCCTCAGTGCTTTCACAATTGCCGAACAGAAACGATTATGAGATCTGGACCGCAAATTAATGCCAACCCCTAACAACTCCAGACCAAACTCGTAAGTTTCTGAGGTCAGTCGTAACACGCCACGGGATTAATATAAGTGTCGATAGGAATGCTACTTGTTTCTCAACTGCCCCGGAATTTCAACACCATGAATCACCATATGATACGAGGACATGTCTCCAAATGTTCGCCAACCTTGGAATTTAAGTCCAACGGTTTATCAGACCTGCCATTTTCCACATACGAGAGCGCATAGTAGCCAAGGCGACGAAAAGCAATGAATTCCAATAAAATATGTTTGCTGTCGGGCTCAGGATGTTTTCTTCAAACACGGACGACTCGTCAGAAAACAGCAAACTTATTCAACACATCCAACAATATCCATTTGATGTTGGCGAACATTTATTTCGTCGCTCTGACACCCGCGCTGGAGGTCGCGGATATAGAAAAGTTTTATGAAATCCCTAATAATAATTAACGAGTTTTCTGCGTGGCTGTGGTTAGAGAATCTCTTGAGTAATCCCTCTTTTTAATTCGACTCGCTGATGAATGAAAATGAAGGCATGGGAAATTGTGCAGCTGTTTAAAAAATAACCCTTATCAATATTTCTTATCAAAAAAGATATGAACTGTAGCTACAACATCTCAGAAATCGGTCTATGGTTCTCGTTAGCTTGCTTAGGTACAGAATTCAAGTTTAAGATTTTTAATTCTTAAAGTTTTGAAACGGAAGTTGTTCGGCAAACAAAATACTTCATGAGTAAAATTTTAATTGAGCTCTTTTGTCTAGAGATCAGTCTTGAATTTATTCCAGCTCGAGGGCCAGTAAATCTAATTTTCTACAAAATTTGAGATTTTCTTAGTACAGTTTAGCGTACAGAAACTGCAACAGAAAAATAAATGGCTCTCTAATAAAAATACCTGTTAATAAAGTTTACATTAATAGTATCAAGCAGCGTATTTGTAGAATATCCTTAATAGCATATTACACAACAAGTTTAGAAAAGTAAAGATTTACTAAACGAATATAGCTTGATTGAGTACGAGCGAGCGAAGCGAGCGAGTAACTTAAACAGCTATATAAGTTTAGTAAAACTACTTTTCTTACGAAGTGTGTACACTATTATTTTGCATTTTGTATTAGTATTTATAAATAAACACTTATTTTAATGGTATTAAGCCCACGAATTGGCTCTGACTGCAGTGCAGGATCATCAACATTCAAATAAGCACTGAGTTGAGATATTTTAAATAACTGCAATGGTAAACAAAAGTAACATAGTAAATGCATTCATAATGAGATGCGAGAACTAATAATTAGTAGAGAAAGGCACGCTAAGACAGGACATGTTCAAGGAATTTTGAATTGGCTAGTTAATTAATAATTTTAAAATGAAAGGTTTGTGCACATGCAAAGCCAAGCCGCATAAAATTTATTTAACACAAATGGTTTGTTGGCTGCAATTTGAACATAGCGTGAGTTTGTTAAGTCAAAACATAAGATGGCAAAAATTGTGAGCATAGCAGAAAGGTAATTCAGTACGAAGCAGAATAGAAAGAAATTGCAAGAGAGCAATAGCTAAATAATGGCAACAGTTTGTGGCAAGAGACATGAAAGCGAGGAACTCAAGAATTAGTGCATTTATAAAAAAACAAAGTGAAAACAGAGCAGAGCCGTGATTAAAATAATGTTTGTGAGTGCAACGCAAAGAGACATTTTTAAATTATAAGATTAAAAGACAATAACTTAGTTTTAAGAAATGTTAATTTTAAATTTAGATATCAAACTTTATTCTGTTTGTAACTTTTTGTATCAAAACTAATTTCCTTAAACAAAAACGATTCAAATAACTTATCAACTAGATTCGAATTTGTTTAGGAAACTAAGAGAACAATTGCAATAAATTAATTGATAGCTGTGTGAATTTTGTGCCTATTTCAAACACTATTTTAATTACAATAAAAGTATTTTTACCTGTTGAAAAGTGTTGTATTTTATTGCTATAGTGCCCAAGTGCATATACAAGTATTTGCAGCAGTGTCCGCAGCCTAAAAAACTTCGAGGCCCATCTACAAGCGAATAATGCATCCAGAGCAAGAGGTCATCAAACCAGGAGATTAGCAGGGCGTACAGCAGTATCCTGAAAGAAGGTGGCAGTCTCTAGCCGAGGAAAATCCACGGTGCAACCCAGTGCAGCTTCGTTCCAAATCGACCAGAGTTTACAAGGTAGGAAACTAGCCTAAAAGTTAAGGATCACAGCTGGGAAACGCATTGAAACGAAAGATTAAACCTTCCCGAAGACGTCCAGCGTATTTCCAAAAGCCCATCTGCTTTTTTTTGCTCAGAATTAGCGTGGCTTGGGTAAATTCTGTACATTTGGCGAGAAGGCACGCCGCCGAGAAACAAAAGCCAGAAGTGGCGTGTTTTCGAGAACAACGAAGGCCCGGTTCTTCCTACGTCATCACTAAAACAAAAAGTAGCTTAATTGCAAGCGGAAAAAATTCAAATGAGTTACCTAGTGCATTTTTCACGATATTTCATCGAGTTTTAAGATATTCAGACACGCACACTTGCATTGCCATAATTATTTGCGTCATCTGCCAAATTGAGGATTTTTGACCTACCGAACCGCACGTTGAACTAATAACTTTGTATTGAGACAGATAATTTCATATCAAACGTGAATGTAAAGTCCCATTCTGATCCCACCTGAATCAGTTTCATGTTTTATCGATGAGCTAGTCCATTAAATGTTGCAGTTGGATAAAATATTAAAAGGGCATACAACCATTTATTTTGTAGTAAATATTACATTTCATTTTAATCAGACAGCTAGCCATTTATAGAGACAATTTCATTACATATTAATGGCACCGCAACGTGGAGCTTAAACAGAGATTCCATCTCATTATATAAAAGCATTATACCACAGGTTCATTAAAAAAGGCGGCTGTGGACATTTAAACGTATGGTTGGTGGCACTGTAAGTCTATGTCAAATTCGAGGTTAGCAGGTTAGGTTTTCCATCAGTTTTGACACAGACTGATGCAAAACCTAACCTGCAAACCTCGAATTTGACAGTGACATTACCATATAGTAAAGTGACATTTGTATTCACCAAAGTGCCAATTATGACTTTTGCTAAGTAAATGTCCAACACTTAACCTATTTGATTTAGAAACTCTTTATAAATTTATTTTTAGAGAAAGATCAATTTTGGAAGTACACTTATAAAACTTTCGAAGTCAAGGGTCACTTTGTGTTTTTATAATAATAACTAGCATAATACAAAACTATTCAATTTAAAAACTGTCTTTAGAAAATGAACAACTACGCCACTGATTGCCGGAGACCTTGTTTAGTGAAATGTTAGATTATCATTACATGATGTATACATTGTAGCGGAAAAATACATCATACTGCTACAGAGAGATAAACAATAGAATTAATCGCGGAAGCCCATAAAAAATCTGTCTTCACTGCACTATGTAGAACTAAGTACATTTGAACTACAATTAACTGAATTATTAGTTCATGTAACTTTAACACAGTCTAATAAACTACACAAACATGCAAAAATATGTAATTTAAACCAAATTTATACCTTAAATTCATAGGTAACATTATAATAATAGTGGGATAATTTAAGTTAGATATCTTTAAACTTAAAAAAAACTGTAAAGAGGTTTACACGGAACTTCCCTCTCGCGATTAGACCAATTTGCAAATTTAAAAAAATGTATTCCGCTGGGGTTTGAACACCGCCGCATCTGCGTAGCGATCGTAACCGCATCGATGAGTCCAACTGTGCCATCCAGCCGTATCGAATTGAGTGCGACGCGCGCCTCTATTTAACGGAACGGTCTTATTGTTGAAACGTTTCGACTCTTTGGTGACATTATCCTGTATCTGTTGAGTTCTATTTTAGGCAAGTGTAAAGCCTGATCTATGTGAACATTACTACTTCCATCTATTTCAAAATTACCGCAAAAATAAACAAAAATTATTTATATTTACTGACCCAAGTCAATTAAATAGAATTTCTTCGCTTTGAAAAAAAAAGACGTAAACAGAGAGTCCGACAACGGATTGAAGCAAATGGCACAATGCCATCAAAGGAGTTTTTCTTTACTGACAAATTAACAATTTAAAATAAACTATATGAATTGTACTGCTAAGATCCGGACACAGTTAAATCTACAAAGAAGGAAGGATACCATTTAAGACATAAGGTAAATTTCAAGAATGAATCGGGTTTCAACTGTAACAAAACATAGACAGGTTAGATGAGGAATATAATATGACTCATAAACGATGAACGTAGAAGAATGGAAAAGCGAATCAAATATGAAACAATTTGTTCAAAGGATTTCACCATTATTGAAAATCGTTTTTAAAAAACTTTCAGCAATTCTGTGACTGTGACTATCACTACCATAATGCAATCTGCAAGGTCTTGCGAAACGTTAGTTAATATGGGTGCACAAACAGCAAAAAGGCCAAATCTACTTCAGTATCCTGGTTCCCAAGGTACTCAAACAACACGAGCCACCAAAGAGCATGACCATCACGTGGATCCTTGCTCAAGTTCACAAGGTGCAAAGCACATTATACCAGATAATGCTTGGTACTACGCGGTCTTAACCGAAATTCTATATTAACAAGAATAATTCGAGTAACCGTGAAAGCCTCAATCCGTATATACACATCTATTTATTCATTCTAAACAGTTACATAACCTTGCAAAGTAAAAGGCACATGGTAAGTATGTATTTCGGCTTGTGATGGTATCAACAAGTGAATGCAGCTGCTTTGAAATTCATCAGGTAACCTGGAGCATAACATCCGTGAAGGCGTGCCAAGATGGAAGTTCGTTGCGAGCTAGTGGAATGACTCGTTCAGGCGCAGCGAAACCAAGAGGAATCTACTGCAATCAACAGGCGCATTTGATTCAAGAATACCATGTGTGTCTCACAAAGATGCCATTAAATCCGCCCAAAAGCGAGGCGAACGGGGGTAACATAAACCCAAAAATACCAGCGCGTTCAAAAGATTACGATGCATCCAAATCCAGAGCTAGCTGCTCCAAGCCTTAGCAAAATGTCGAACCCATAAGCCAGAACATCTCTTGCTCGAAGCACCAATATGAAACTGAACGAAAAACATAGTTCACAGTCTCCTGTTATCGAGATTCAAAAAGGATATGGCCCAAGAAAAATTATTGGAATGCAAGACTGGAAACATAGATAGCATAAATAACTGTAAACCTTTAGAATGTTAAAGATGCGACTAGGGTTGCCTATATACTAGGGGAAAATTTATTCAATAAACACCTTAAAATCGAAACTATTTAGCTAATTCTAATATTGCATGCAAAACTTAAAATTAGACGTAACATATCGTAGAGGATATAAATCTGCATAAAACTTTTGATATCCACTATTTCAAACATATTACACGAACTCTTGAAACGAAAAGCTAGGTCAGCTCGCCTATTGGATTAAAATTATTATATACAGCCGATTTGTATATACAGTATGTTCCCGGATTGAGCTTACAAGAGGGAATTAAATGTTATTTTTAGTTTCACATAAACATGTTATGGGAATTCAAATTTTTCCTTGGTTTGTAGATAATTTTAAACAAGTCGGCCTTGACAGCCAAAACTTTTTTTCTTTTCAAGTCAACTACCCTTTTTGTTCATGATACGGCAAAATATTACTAAGAAACGTTGTTCAGAATAAGAAATTGTGGCCCTCTACAAAATTTCAGGTAGATCTACCTACTTAGATTAAACCGTAATTTTTAATAAATACGACTTATTTGGTTTATCTTCCAGGCCGAATTGTTTTTCAAAAACTGAAAATAGTCTTAAAATTCTCTACAAACCAAGCAGGAATATTAATTCCTATAACACTTTGATGTAAAATAAAAATGAAATTTAATTCCCTCTTGTAAACTCAATCTGGAGACATACTGCACATGCATTTTACTGATTATTCGTCGAGCTGAAAAACTAATATCAGCAACGTAAATAAAAATCTAAATGGGCAAAAGTGTTTTTATTTTTGCGCATCTATATTGTGCGCTTGGCGTGTAGAAACTGCCGGAAAGATCGGTTTTTGGCGGAAAACGTCAGCCCAAGCTGGGAGATTACGCTTTACGAGAAAATATGCTTGTTTCGGTGGCACAAGTAAACGCCCTGAGGCCTAATTTTCAGCTAAACGTCGAGCCCGTTGAAGTCGGAATTCCTACGTGTTCAAGGAGTCCGAAAACAGAAAAGTATGGCTCTTGAGCTCCACAGGAACCCAAAGTTCAGCAAGCAAGACATTGCAGTTTGGTTATTTCGCTATCGCTATGGAGAGTTGTGATGGCAAAGTCCAGGTGTTGCGCAACTGGCATACGTTAGTTATCACTGCAGGTGGGTGCATTAATAGTGTAGTTGGGGATGTGACGATAGTCATTCATGCGTACTTTGTGTGTTCGGTGCCCAATACGCCTGAAAATATGCACAGTAACCTGCAACTGCAAAGGAGTCGTTCAAACAGCTGTCAGAGTGATTTAATATTATTGTTTGATACTGCGAAGTATGCCCCGTAGACTAGTAGCATGGGCGTGTTATACACACAGCTGTTGGCTGTGTGATTTAATAATTTGTTGACAGAAATGTGAAGTAGATACTCGCTTTTCATTGAAATACATTTCTAAAGCTCATATTTTTAGCTTAGCAAGAGTATAGGTCAACGTCTGATTCATTTCAACAATAGATGTCTTTGAGAATGACTGGGGTAAATAAGGTAAGAGAGATCTCATTGCTATTGAGCTGGCTGGCAATGAAAGGCGACAAAAGTAATTTGTAAAAGTATAGTGGCCAGATTAGTCTCGTTATACTCGATTCCGATCAGCTGCCACTAATAATCACACTCGATTCACTGCCGCAAATTACCCCAAAACATCCTATATTAATCAATGGCGAAATATTCTGGAAAAGTGTACTAAGTCAAACCGTAATGCAGAATACTAAATGTCCTATACTATTTACAAATAAATAAATCTAATACAATAAATAATGCATTTAAAATTTCTGATGCTATTCAACATCCTACTCATAGAAAATCCACAGTACCATTTCATATTCAGTGTTTATTAAGGAAAAACATCAGATAAGGAGGTTGTGGCTAGATGCAAGAGATCCTAAGATTAAATCAGACTACGCCAAGCGAAAAGCGAGTTAGACTAACATGGTATAAATAACTGCAGGCATTATACACGGTCTAGAAACTCACGACCCTACAATATTAAACGAGCATCGAAATGTGTATTAAAAAACAGCTTGTTATGCTCACGTTAAAATTCAACTGCAATGCTTCTCTTTCGCTAAAGAAAAATGTGAAGGCTTTCCTGGGTGCTTACTTAATGTCTTTGCAACGCATAGGAACATTTTTCCAGCTGAGTCAGTTCCTTCTAAGTCGAGCAGTATAAATCCAATAAATCCCAGTGAAAGTTGTGCAATAATTCGAAAGCTTCCAAACTAGAAGGCTCCATCCCAGGCTTCGGCACTGTAGTCTGGACTAAATAGTGTATCACAACTAATGTATAATAATGAATTACTTGGTAATTACAGCTATAAACATAGACTTTCAGAATGTATTCTGTAAGAATTTTGAGAGGCTCCTCAATTCCAATAGCAACCGCATAATACACGATCTGCTGTAGTGAGCCATCTCATGTGAGACATCTTACCTGGTGATTTATTTGTCAAATCTTCATCTGAGCCGGCGCTTATCGCCTCTGTAAATTGATGAATGAATTAAAAGTTACAATTGACCTAGTAATCCAAAAAACTGCTTTTGCTACCATCCTGAAAAAGATATTGATTTCGATTATAATCGGTGCACATCGGCACGTAAGAGAACTGGAAAGAATACCGTTAAAAAACCTTACGTTCCTACATTAAATTTTGACTCCTGATGTTATAAAGAATTGATAAACTGGCAAGAATGCACAGTTAGTAAGCCACCGCTGGCATAACTCTTCTCCGACAAGAATATTGAAGATTTTACTAACACCGAAATTTTTTTAGAGCGGGATCAATGGAAGCTGCATTGAGAGAAGTTTTAAGTTAGTGACAGTTAGTGGCAGTTTGTGGTGATAAGAATAACGATAGCTGAATACCTACAAAAATAGCACCGAGAAACATAATGCCCAAGTTTGATACGAAATCGGAATAGGTGTTAGAAATTCAAAAAATAAATTCCCACATTGGCTACCGGGTAGAAGTGGGAATCTGTGGCAGCCGCCTCCTCGTGGTTGGGGTTATTCTGTGTTGTAATAATTATTGTGAGAAATAATCTAAGAACTGCTTTACTACTAGTGTAACATAAAAAAAGTATCTAGAATACCTTTGAGAGGCCGGAGAGGGGTCTAAATTAATTGCAAATTTAAAATGTGTTTTTGTGCCTAAATAAAGAACCGCAATAAAACGTTTCCCAACACAGGTGTCTTAGTTGTATAATTATATATTGTGATAGAATAGCTATACAAAATAATGTTATAAGAAAAATTAATTAAAATTATTATCTGTGGATGAAAAATGCGTGGGTATTGAAGTTGACAGAGATAAATTTATAATTAAAAGGTAAATAACTAGAACAAACTACAAGATGGTCTGAAACAATATGAAAGTCATAAGCTGAATTAATATTTAAATAATTTAAATAAATTTGGAATTTGTCAGATTAATTAAGAGAATGTACTGTATGTAGTAAAAAGTAATCTAGGATGTTAGTTTAAAACATTATGTTAAAAATTGAGGATTGCTGTAACAAATTTATTATTAGATAACA
The DNA here is from genome assembly GCA_940337035.1 of Agriotes lineatus. Classification (NCBI taxonomy): domain Eukaryota; kingdom Metazoa; phylum Arthropoda; class Insecta; order Coleoptera; family Elateridae; genus Agriotes; species Agriotes lineatus. The sequence continues at coordinate 60,434,239 of OW679196.1, forward strand.
ACTGATTTCGATTCTAAAACATGTAGACATAATTCTTTTGTATTATCAAAAAGTTATAAAATAAACCTCTTTACAATCAACGTTTATTAATGGTGTGATATATAAGGGTGCAAAGGACAAAATTAATGAACAATAAATGGAATAACTCATAATTTAACTGAGACATATTATAACAAGAAGAAGGGGACTAATTAGTTAATAAAGGAAGAACTATGAATATTGGAATTGGTGAGATGAGTCCGTACTAAATGGGTTGATTGGAAGAGCTGTGATATGGATTTTTGTCAAAACGCAGATACCTGTAAATAATTTGAATTGGTATGCTGGCATATACTTATTAATTATAACCTGGAACGGGGATTGCTGGTTCGAGTTCGTGCGGGTCATAATTCAGGTGAGGACATCTTTGAATTGGATTTTCATTGGGCTTGCTGTCACAAATTCATCATTTGGGTCGGTGTTGATGGAATGGAATAGAAGGATTGGATACCACGTTGGTGGCTGTAAAGAGGATTACATCTTGGATTTGCAGTTGTATGTACTTTATGATCTAACATCTAAGAGAGCTAGGTGGCTGTTGGATACTTTGATACTTTGGCGGTGTTTGGTTCATTGTAATACTTGGGATTCTAATTGAAGTGAGTTGAAGATTCAAATATATATGACAAAATAGCTTGGTTTTTCTACAGGAAAATTGGATCCATTTTAAAAGGGGAAAATAACCAGGCATGTGTAATTAATAAACAGTAATTAGTATTGACAGTGGAATAGTCGATTACTTACAAAAATACTTACTCTTTTCAACATATTGGAATTGATTTGTGTTAATTACATATAAATTCAGCTAAGTGTCATATTAGTAAGTTGACAGTGACAGTTGAAAGATTTAAAATCATTCTGAAATAACTTGTCAATAACCAAACATTTTGTACAATTATTTTTATAGAATTTTCTAACGCAAGTACCCACCTGCGACAAGATGTTTGTTATAACTTTATTTAAAGTATTTTGAAGTGAATGAATAGGAGTAATTTATCAGTCTCTTAGATATTATTTTAATATTGGCTTACATAGTAAAGTCAATACTATAACAATATTTTGTTTTTATTTTAGAAGCCCGGTGGGGGCCCAACCATTTTTAGCCAAAAATGGTTGGACCAATCTACAACTTTCAACTTTTTCCCCTACCTGCTTTTCAAAATTGAAAAAAACTTAAAATACGACTAATCGTAATACAGAAGCCCTCTATCCAGTGAATGTCAAAGGTATACTGTCCGACTTTTAAATTGAGTAATATAAGTAACTTTTAATTTAGAAATGATTCTGATACTGTAAGTCACTGTCAAGATATAAATACATATATTCAAATCTTCAAGAATAAAGAGTATTCTGATAAGATACCTATTAATTAAAAGAGCTGAAACACAAAAAATAAGTTCAGAAACGTAGAGGTAAATACGTTACATGAGCATTTGCATTTTGTGAAAGCTTCATTTTGCCAGGTGCTGCCTGATTCAATATAAAAATTATTATTCATATACACATCTAACCGTTTTTCTCCTGTTATCACTGTTGACAATATATATTCATGAATTCCTGAAAAGGTGCTAAACGCTGTCATATCTGGCGGCGCAAAATTGGCGCGAGCTGAAAAACGCCAGTTTATGCCACCGCGTTTATTCTTTCAATTATGTATTCATAGTGCGAACTCTCTAAATTACTAAATTGAGATTGCCGGCTCATGCTCACAAAAGGACAGACAAATTTGATGATGCAAAAGTTGTAATTTTAAATTGATTTATTGTTAATTTTCCTTTCGTTTCTAATCAGTCTTATCAGTGTTAAAAATACGTCAGAGCTGAATTTTATTAGCTGTTTTGTAGATTTCCATAACGTACTTTCTGGGACAGTTAAGAATAGTTATTAATTTCTACTAGGTTGTACACAATTAGTTTTAATTATTGAAGTAGCATACAATCTGTGGCTAAAAACTAATTTAATGATGCAAACGTTACACTTCGAAACTGGTGCATTACTACCCTTGATATCCTTACAATCAGTGAAATGCGACTAAAGCTGAAAGCTGATCGTCCTTTTTATTTTTTGTAGATCTTCAAGTTTTGTGAGCGACGTAATTTCGCGACTTAAAAACTGAATAGTGCTCTTCCTGAGGTATCACCAGTTTGTAATTTCCAGTAGGAAACATCCAATTAGTCTAAAAGCTCGAAATAGTACTCACCCTGAAGCTCAGAACTTGCATTGAGCGTAACATTGCACTCCCTCTCCTTCTCTATCAATATAGCCGTTAGTTTCTGCACCTCGGGGCTCACTTCAATCGCCTCTTCCTCTGTCATTTTATCGTCCACTGACACTGAACTTGGCCACACTGGAGTCCGACACAAACAGGATTTAAATTAACAATGGGCACGTAGTCCACGCTTAGGAAGTTTACCACCGTTCGCACCGCAGCAGAAAACCCGACACTGCAGCTCGTGGAAAATAGGAAGTGGCACCCTCTGAAACAGAACAAACCACATGTTGCATCAGTCGCTCCCTGAAGTCTACGGAAATTATAGAGGAAAATGTAATTTGAGCTGGGCTACATTAATAGAGATCGATAATAGCGCTGTGCTGTTAGGCCAGCGTTTTGCATTAGCGGCTTAATGACAATTTGCTTTTTCTCGAATGGCTATCATTTGTGGCGTCTCGTCAAAAGGGCTCCATTATATTAAGCTTTCGACTCAAATTAGACGTAAGTAAATACAAATAGGTCAATTTACAAGTTACATTATCAAAAAGCCAAATATATTTATCGCTTTTTAATATGGAAGCATGAAGTGAGACAGTAATAAAGTCAATAAATCTATTAAGCCTCATTATAAGCGCAACGGTATAAAAATCATCACATACCAAAATCAAAACATTCTAATCAAAGTCATGTGTAAAAGAGTTTGCTTAAAGCACTGACTTTTAACCCTCCCGTACCCGTGCTCTAAAACTTTCATTAGAGCCCATGTGGGGTACTCGCGATACCCCAGTGGTTTTTCATACCTATAACCAATTTGGGCTTTGTTATTAATTTATTTCTATTATAAACGACATTTGGGGCTTATATCAAAAAATTTTATTCAAAATACAAAATAAAACTAAGGTAAAATAGGTATTCAAAAATTATAAAAAAAATTTACGAAATATCTGTTTATCATTGTTCTTTACTGTCGCTGAGTTTGCAGTTTGAACAATATGATATAGTTTCTGTTGTTCTGTGTATTGCGTATACTGATTTAGAACAACTTACACATGAAAATTTTGTTTTTCTGTCACGAACTCTTGGTTGCACCTTCAACTGGTATTTGACTTGCGTTCTGGCAGTATCGCGGCATTTGCTTCACTGTTTTTTGTTGGAAACATTTCAAGAGCCCCTTTGACATATTGATGATAATTAATACTGTCATTTTTCCGTGCTATAACGTTCGGCTCAACTAAATCAGACGACAATTCAAGAAGAAAACATATCCTACGACTTCTACCATTTTTTTCCATTTTGGATTCTGCGCCCTCCAAATTATATATGTATTGAGGGCAGCCATGTCCAAAATCTCCATAAAAATACGTAGTGGCAATTTTATGATAAACGGACGAAATACGAATGCGAAATACAATGCAAAAAATTATTACGCTGGGGACCGTGCGGGGTATTTCACATACCCCACACAAAAATTAATTGATAAAAATAGTTAGACAACTTTTTTTTTAAATCGAACTTGATAATTATTAAGATACTCTATATCTCGAGGAATAGCTAAAATCTGAAGATTGTTAAAAATTGTGGTGAACAGTTACAGCAAAAAACCTACTCTGCGGTATGTAGAATACCCCACACGGGTACGGGAGGGTTAAGAGCGTAAGTTTATGGTGAAGATAATTCCTTCGGAATTAATGAAACACTGTATACCGTACAATAAAATATTGCTAAATCAAAAATCATTAGGGCTATTGCCACTGACAAAATAGAAACTTGGACAACTGTATGTGTAGTATCAGTATATTCTCAAATATACCCGTATAACTTATATTTAGAGAATTTTGTAATATTGGTCAGAATATGACGGAGCAATTTGCTTTATATGCTAAGCAGCTGTAGAAATTACATTTTTGAGAAAACACTTTTTAGTAGTTTGTAAATTCAATGTCAGTTTAAACTTAAAGAAATTTAAAAACATTAATAATAAAGAAAACACCATATTCGAATACGATGTAAATATAAATCCCCTTGTGAATAATTTAACAGGCAGCACGGACTAACTATTGAACAACTTGCGAAACTAAGTTGGAAGACCCTGATCTGGTAAAGGCAACTTACGTTTAAGGGAGAGATCTCAAACACACATTTATCCAACGCAGGCTCTTTGGTAAGCTATGACCTGTTATGGAGGGAAAAACATAAATAAGGCGAATTTAACGTGAAACCTATTTTATATTAATGTAGACAAATAGCTTGAAGGGCAGTTGCTCGTACTAAAATAAAATATTGAATTTAAAAACTAGGTGCGTAAAAATTGAGGCTAACCTTTACCGCTTTATATACTCACGATAACCATAACAATAAATTTACCTCTGCGTTTGAACAATTCTGCGCATCTGTAATTATAATTTTTCGTTGTCTATTACGCTGACAAATGGAGAATAAGCTCGCAACAGCTCAAATCGAAGTCGGGGATGGATATCTGTGAAGTGATAACCTATAGAGGGCGCCACGTCGTTGACGAGCTTTAAAATTATTACTCCCAGATTAAATACGTAACAACAAACCTAGGTAAGACCAAAAATAGAAATAACACTTAAAACTACCGCACCACGCAGTATTAAAGAAAACACCAGAGCACATTAACATGGATATCATGAGTTCATGGGTTCAGTAGGTAAGTAAGTTTAATGCATTTCATACGTTAAGATTTAGTTAACTGGAAATCTGAATTAAGTTTTGGAATAATTCGATTTTAATTAAACTGTTTACATAATTAACGAAGTAAGTATATATGTGGCATTTAAAACAATGGATAAGTAATATATCCGAACGTTGTATGGCGGCACACGGAGATTAAATATACGAGCAGTCTCATTCGCTACTCCATGAAATGGGTGCAGTACCGGGTGAACCGCGTTATACAGATCTGTGTAATTGGGCGATTTCCACTAAAGCCAAAAGGTTCAAGGTCTGACGCGAAATGCGTGACAGCTTTAAAACCGTTCTAGTTCTGAGCCAATATAAAAAAAAATATGAGGCTATCTATAGTGATTCATAAATCATTTGACCAAAGGATAAGTAGGTTAAACGTAAAAATTAATCCTGCATCTAAATGTATGCTGCAAGGCAAATTAAACATTCGAATATTTGTACACAACCAATTAAGTTAAACCTAAAGTTACTTGTACATGTAAGGATACGTTAAGCAGCAAATTAAACCTTCTAAATATTTGTACTCGAAGGTCAACGGAAGGGGCAGCTTATAGTACAGCACCTGGAGATTTACAAGGCTGGTGACCCCTCCATGTGGTACATGGATATCGTACATCTAAGATACAACGGCGACAAAGTCGCTTATAATGTGAGGTCGAATGTCTACCTCAGGCACCTGTTGCTCCAGAAAAACTGCTTTTCCTGTATGCGACAGCTTCCACGAAGTAAACTGGCTTGCTCAAGAACGACCATGCAACGATGAAAATTTGCGAAGCAGTGAGTCCCAGCGAATGAAATCGGATGCAATTCCATGGTACCCCAAGGGAAGAACTGTTTACATACCAAACATCCGATTAAAACCACTTCACGAAACACATCGGGAAATAATTTACCTAGCAATTAAAGCTCACATTAAACAAGGCAAAATCAAGATGGACGAGCGAATTTCTCTTCTTCTCGAATAATCCAGAAAACAAAAGGTACCCAACTGCACCAACAATGCATAGCAGAATGTAGGTCAAAATTAACCAATGACAATCAAGCAGCCAAAGCGTAAGTCAAAATTAACCAATAAGGATCAAGCAGCAAAGTGTTGACGAAAATGCAACTGATGTGCGAGCGCCGCCTAATGGTATCAAAAGGAAAAACCAAAAGTAACTTATTTACCGGTAATGCAAGCTACGTTGCCTAAACTTCAGGCGTTGAAATGTCTGTACATTTGGAATGTTACAGAACTCAATACCACACCCACGACATGTACGCGTAGCGTTCACAGCAAAACGTATACATCTTAATTTTTATGTAAGCTTAACCCACTCAGGCAAATTCCGGGAATACACATAAATCACTAATAAATGACAAATCCAGCATAAACCGGAAAATTTAAATACGCATTACTATAAATAACATGAGCATTAATTTGAAGCTCCGTATAAATTATTTGTGCATTCAATTAACAATCTTCTATTTAGAAAAGAAGACTTGGCAGCAAACAAAATTTTCTAGTAATGCTTACAATAATTTCGCAAATAGAAGTGCGCCTTAATTTATATTAGTGATTTAAAATAATTATGTGAGCAGTGTGTATGTTATATTTAAAAAATATATGAGCAGCTTTTAAACCATTTCATTATTTCAGAAATTAAAGATGCATTAAAATTACTAAATTTACACCGTTTTAATTCAACCAACAGTTGTAGATCTAACATGGTCCTCAGAGAAAATAATTTGAACAAGAAAAAGATAACTGCGCACCAATTGAAATGAGCATTAGATCTAGTAAAGTATTCATTATCCTGAATTCAACTTTTCATATTGTGCACCAAAGTACTGAACATGAACATCAAATTAAGGGAACTATGTATTAATATATTTACTTTTTTGTTAACAATATAAGTAAAACAAATTCATTAGCCTATCTAACCGAACAGAAAAAGCATTGAAAAAATAATAATAGGTATTGTAGAAAAAATATGAGCTCAGACAAAGCTAATGTCAAAAATTATTAAACAAATATTTTCATTTATAGTTGGCGTCTACAATAGCATATTATGTTATTAGTAGCAAAAGTTATACTTTATGTGGCGAGGCTGGACGGGTTATCTGCCGAGCTTGCGAAAATACAGCCGAGCCACATAAAGATACTTTTGCTCCGAATAACATATAGTATTTTTTCTTCAAACGTTTTTATAACAAATTATTTACAATTTTGTGAATAAAATTCGAAGAACATGACTTGATCTCGTCAGCGGCAGATAATATTATCTCCCGCTGACGAGCGGCAGATAAAGTGTTTTAGATGCCATGGCAATGAAGTGACCGTTTAGCATCATCAATCCGGCAGTATAATGGCACATTTTACTGCCGTTTGAAGAAAACAACATTTTCTGATACTTTGCAGTAGGTTGCAATAAAAATATATTAATATATTTTATTTATATTTAAACAAATCCAATTGTTTTCAAAACAACTTACAGCAAAGACCTGAAAGTCATAAAAAACCTCGTATATTGTCCACATTAAACAATTTCAGTTTACTAAATGTTAATCTTTATTAAACCCACTGATTCAAGTCAAATAGAATGTAGAATCATGGATTGTTAGATTAGAAAACAACTTCTTAATATTCCACGCTGACTATTTGGAAAATAATGATAATATGAAAATACTATAAGATTTGAGGTGCGTAAGCTAGCCCTTTGTTGATAAAATTGAAACTAAGTAAATCCGAATTGATCACGCCCCAACTTGTTTAATCAAATAAGCAAATACCATGATCGCTTCTTTATATCAATAAATTATAATAGATAAATGGAATAGCCTTTGGTTAACAGATTAACGTTATGTGGTATAAAAATTACACTTTAAAATTGCGATTCGAGTTGTCCAAGACATATTCGAGTATTGTGATTCAAGCGAATACTTTTTTTGCGAGATAGAGGATATTTCTGAATACTGTAGCAGACGTTAGAGGATGTAGAAGCAAGAATACGTTAATTTATCGACATACACCTACACATCAAGTTGCTTTCCTAAATAGATGTAGTCCGAAGAAGGAGATGGAAATAAATGTTTGTCGTATATTAAAGAAACACCGACCTAACTTCAAATTTGGTATAAAGGATTTATTAATCATGCGTGTTATCTACCTACATTTTGATAAAATTCTCAATAGTAGGTTTGCAGCAACCTCTCGTTTTATGTATAATAGTGCTTTCACTTTATTTTTTTTAAATTTCCTATGTAGAGGGTGCCATATTGGCTTATTATTTTTTATATAAGCAACCAATACAATTTGCTAAGTATATGAGGTTTCAGTGGTTATAATTTTGTATTTTTGAAAAGAAACAAGCACTAAAAATATTCAAATCAACACAAAGATCATTTAATCTTTCCGCGTATCATTAACGACTTAAACACGATACTAAATGAACGGTTATATTAAGTGTTGAAAGAAACTTAAATGTACACAAACCAATGAATCTTTCAGCATGTGCTTGAAGTATGTATGTATAATTACCGTACATTATACATCAAATTAGAGGATTTCTAAGACCAGCAGAAATTATTTCAATTTCAATGTTCGGCAATAAAACAATTGTATAAGAAACGCGTATAATTACTTCGACTCGAAGTGTACAAAGTATTGAAATTCCCTCATATCGAAAACCACTCTGAGTGAAATATCTCTAAAATATCGTGTCAACCGACTAATGAAACTACTACGAAATCTCCGCCCAGGCTATGTAGTTGTTTTGGTGAAGACCCCAGCCCACTAGATCCCTTCCTCGCATTGGGAGGTGCATACACGTGCTGTGCGGTGTACGTATATTCGTATGTGTACACGACTCCAGTCGCCAAGAACCTTTTTGAAGTTTTGAGTCTTTTTCATACGATAAGTCGCCCGAAAATGAAGGCAACATCAACTTTTAAGGTATGGTCGAAGCCAAAAATCCGAAGATATGGCACTTTCTGATCTTTTTCACTAAAACCTCTCTAAACCGATATATAAATAAAAATCAAAGTCTCATTATACAGACGTCAATTCAAAAATGACGTTAACCTATTCTAAGTTCCCACGTGTGACCCACGTGCTATGGGCGTAAACCACGTGCCATGGGTGTGACCCACGTGCCATGAACCAAACAATAGTTGCCAGCCCTCAAAATGTCCGTATACGTCTGGTTGCTATTATTTTCCTTAATAATCACATGTAAATATATATATATATATAGAGCAAATCCACTGATAATGATGATGATAATTACAAAAAAATTAATTTAATTAAACTTGTTCAAAACTCTTTTTGTCATAACAGTTTCTTAAGAATCGCACACAACACATACAAAGTTGAATTGATTAGATTTGCCAATTTTTAGTATTTAAGTTAATTACATGAATGGATTTTTAATTTTTGTTAAAATTTGATTGGAATGAAATAATTAATAAATTTGTTTTGTTCAATTTGATAATAAGCGAGAAGATAAGGTGCCGAAGTATTCTGGGAAAGCACCGAAAGGCGATGGGCTCGTACCAATAGTTTTTATAACAATAGACCGATTCATAACATTGAACTGTGAAGCGGAGTGAAGTGCGTATTGACAATTTTTATGAGAAATAACTGGTTCATAACATTTCATAGCGCCAGTGTAGCTCAGTGGTTAGAGCACTGGACGCCGGTGCGGGAGTCTGGAGTTCAAATCCCAGAATCGATGCCTGGCGGGCGGCCTACACAGTCGCTTTAAATAATTGGGGACCTGAGTAATAATGCGGTTGTCTAATGCGTGATGCTCACTGCATCACCACGTGTCATGAATTTGACACGCGACAGCCGGGTGTGACAGCAAGGATACGGAAGCTCTGACCCTCCGCCTTGCAGGCCAAGCTCCTTCATGGAGTGTTAGTGCCTCACCATTATTATATAACATTTCATTGTACTAGCGAAACGGAGCGATGCTGAGTGTCGAAGTATTCTTGGAAAGCACCGAAGGGCGCTTTTATGAAGTGGGGGGTACAGTATATTCTTATTGTTTAAATTTGTGTAGCTCTTAAATAAATATTACGTAACAATCAGCTTACATATAATAGAAACATCTATGTTACATATACAGGGTGCCCGTTTTTGGAGCTCCACCATGGGGATCTCGGTAACCATAAGAGATACGAGGTCGGTTAAATTGGGGCAAAGTTGCGCAATTTGGAGCTCAATAATATGCCGGTTTAAAATTTCAAAAATTCCGATTACCTCCGGAGATATCCGAAAAAAACCGGAATTTTGGAAATACGTTTTTATTTTTTCCTCGGCTTATTTGGTGACCTAATTCAAAATGAGTGACACTTCGTCGTTGCAACTTTTCCTCCTCTACAACCTGCCGATGTCATATTTGAAATCAGACGTTTCGATTTTCGACAATCATCATCAACTTTGGTTTTTCTTATGGGCACTATCTTGGATTTTCACATTTTTGAATTCAGCTTTGTTTTCTGATTACGGTGATGTATCACATGTTAAGGTTCAGTGTTGCAGTTTGGGTGAAATATCAAAAATTCTGTTTTGCAAAGACTGCCTTGGATATAACATCCATACTTTTGTTTAACAAAGGCATTGTTGACAGTTCGATTTAAGTTGGCTTAACGTCACCTACAGTTACAAAATTAGTATAAATTTATTAACAAAATGCCCTTTTCAAATGAAGAAAAACGAGATATGCTAGAAATTTATTACGCTTCGCATCGAAATGCGCAAGTTACTTCGGAAAGATATTTACAGCGGTATCCAGAAAGACAACAACCAGCTCAAAATTATTTGTTATTCCTTCATAGAAATTTAGCCGAGTTTGGTGCATTTTCTAAGCCTCGAAGACGTGTTCATAGACCAAATGCGAATGAAGTGGAAATTTTACAGGCGGTGAGTAAATTGTTAAAACTTTCTCAAAAATAATAAACGGCAATGAATTGAATTCTTCATTAGATTCAAGATAATCCTTCAACTTCAACAAGGGCTATAGCAGACGAAATTAACGTATCACATCAAGCAGTGTGGAGAGTCTTGAAAAAACATAAATATCGCCCGTTTAAAATTCATATCACCCAAGTCTTGCATCCAGGAGATACTGAACGGAGGGCAGCGTTTTGTAGGAATATCATGGCACGGTTGGAACAAAATCCCCATTTTCTTTCCAACGTCATATTCACGGACGAGTGCAAATTTACCAACTCAGGCATGTTCAATCGTCACAATGAACATGTCTGGTCCACTGAAAATCCACACGAACACCAAGGACGTCGACCACAAGCACGTTTCGGGCTAAATGTATGGGTTGGTTTATTTGGCGGTACGATCATTGGCCCATACATTTACGAAGACAATTTGACCGCAGATGGGTATTTGCACTTTTTAAGGACCTACCTTACGGATTACATCGATGACAACATTTGCCTCAACCGCTTGAATAACCTTTGGTTCCAGCAAGATGGTGCTCCGCCACATAATGCTAGGAGAGTGGCTGATTATTTGTCTGAAATATTTCCGGGTAGAGTCATTTCAAACAGTGGAGACATACGTTGGCCGGCACGTTCACCAGATCTTTCCCCATTAGACTACTATTTATGGGGAACTATGAAAGATCTCATTTATAAATCTGTACCCGCCGATATTAATGAGCTGCGAAGGAAGATCATCACAACTTTAAGGACCAAAATAAGAAGAAGGGACGTTTTAAGATCAATGCAGAATTTAAGAAGACGCATAGAGCTGTGCTTGGAAGTGGAGGGTGAACCCTTCGAGCACCTCTTATAATTTTCTTTATTTACTTGTTTCTCAAAATTTAGTTTTATCCTATGTTGTAAATTTAAAACATAATTTTCTCCTTTTTTATATCCTACTGTCAAATAAATAAATTTCTAGCATATCTCGTTTTTCTTCAGTTGAAAAGAGCATTTTGTTAATAAATTTATACTAATTTTGTAACTGTAGGTGACGTTAAGCCAACTTAAATCGAACTGTCAACAATGCCTTTGTTAAACAAAAGTATGGATGTTATATCCAAGGCAGTCTTTGCAAAACAGAATTTTTGATATTTCACCCAAACTGCAACACTGAACCTTAACATGTGATACATCACCGTAATCAGAAAACAAAGCTGAATTCAAAAATGTGAAAATCCAAGATAGTGCCCATAAGAAAAACCAAAGTTGATGATGATTGTCGAAAATCGAAACGTCTGATTTCAAATATGACATCGGCAGGTTGTAGAGGAGGAAAAGTTGCAATGACGAAGTGTCACTCATTTTGAATTAGGTCACCAAATAAGCCGAGGAAAAAATAAAAACGTATTTCCAAAATTCCGGTTTTTTTCGGATATCTCCGGAGGTAATCGGAATTTTTGAAATTTTAAACCGGCATATTATTGAGCTCCAAATTGCGCAACTTTGCCCCAATTTAACCGACCTCGTATCTCTTATGGTTACCGAGATCCCCATGGTGGAGCTCCAAAAACGGGCACCCTGTATGTATAAAACCGAAGAATACATTCAAAATTTGGATAAGCCAGTTCAGGTTCAAAATTATTATGTAACATATATGTGGTATATATAAAGTATTTCATGAATGAATAGTACACAAATGTTCATTTTAAACAGAAAATATGTAATTAATTAAAAGCGCTCGGTACCAATTAAGCGAACTATAAAGCCTTATTTAAATGACCATAACTTCATAAATTCGAGACAGAAGTTCGGTTTATATTAGAGGCCTTACGCGTATAGTATACTTACCGTACTTAATAACCAATTTAAACCACAACCTGTTTAGCAAAATTCGCCCAAAAAGCGTGACAATTAAATTTACTGTTAAGTAAACCTGTTTACTATTATAACCAATAGTAAGGCCAACAAACGCTGCTATAGACAATAAGTGTTACAAAATTTAAAACGTATGCAAACCATATTTTCTAAACGATGAGGTCGTTTACTAGCTACTAATTGCAGTGCAATAAATCGAAACAGTAAAATTTAGTTATAAACATAATTTAACCCGCTAGCTAAGTTACATTTAAGTGAGAAATGCAGATGGAAATATAATAAAGTTACAAATACACCAGGTTGTCCAGATGCTGCGGCTTCAACGCTAACTTACGGTAATAAGAATACCAGTATAAATCTCTGACCTTTACACTTACCGATTACAGCTATTGAAGTCTTGAAACTTCTTAGTTAAATATTGATCTTGGCAGAGAATAGACATGTCACGTATAAGAACTGACATACGTAAAAAAATACGTTTACTGCTCAAATCTTACCTTATACAATAATTGGTAAGATATCCATCAGCTACTTATCAAGATATCAGTAGAGTGTCATACGTTCAATCAAAGGAGCAAAGTTTTGTAATGCTGAGAATTACAAAGTAGGCGGCAAGATCTTTAAAACTCCCGAAGTATTTGTTATCACAATGTTCAATAATAACAAGTTGTAACCGCAATAATTGAATTTAGAATGTCAAAGCATATGTAGAAAAGCAATTTACCTAATATGTAGATAATTAGACTTCGAACAAAATTAAATGATCTAGATAAAATTGTACTGTCAAATTATAGAATAAACTGGATAACTTTATTTAAGAATATAGATATCTCATAATATTTAAAAGTGGCCCACTGTTAAACTTTATTATAAACTTGTGCACACTGTGGCATTTATTGTAGGTCTGAATTTCAACGTTCCATGTTCAACTGTCAAAATATACTCAATCACTAGTACAGTGCCTAAACACACTCGGTTTTTCCAATTCGCCTGAACTTTTGTTACAGGTCTGGAACCAGCGATACAATTGCTGGTGAAGGAACGTTTAACAACAACCAATTGACACGAAATAAATGCTTCATTTATAGTATTCGACTGCTATAAAAAGCTGTAGAGAAACATGTGTTATAGGATTTCAACCAACCTGTGCAATATTCTCGCCCCTTATATTTTAATAAACATTGCATGTCTCACAGGGAGATTCTAACTAATTTGTGTACAAAACACCAACGAATTTGAGGAGCAGCCCTTAGCAAAATTAGCTAAACAGTACTTTTGAACATGAACCTTTACCGGCGAAATAAATTGCCAACCTCGTTAAAATGCCCAAACATACTTAGATATTAAACAGAAACAAAAAAAACCTATGACTTATTTACTTGTATATTAGACAGGTTAATAATATACTTGTCTCTTCATTGGTTGCCTAAAGATAAGGCGCAAAGTTTTCATTATTTAATTTTCAAACGTTACAGACCCCAGATGACAAATTTTTAAACATTTTGACCACTGTGCAATGTGCAAAGCAACAGGCTAAAGACACAAAAACCGAAATCAGTCAACATGTTGAAGGATTCCTGATAAGTTGAAAAATTTAAGGTGAAGTTTGAAATACAAATACATCCAAGGAAACTAAGTGTGGAACAATTACATATTTGAGAGTATTGAATCAGAAAAAAATATGTATACGATTATCTTATATCACTGAAGCGAAAAACTATTAGAAATAAGCTAAAAAATTGCTAAAAGGAGTTTTAAACGCTATACAACTGTTCCGAGTATGCACCTATGCAGAGTGTATCACATACTGCACAAAAAAATGATATGCCTTATTGTGTGGGGTGTAATTGTTAAAAACAAATCATTTTTATTGTTTCCTATTCTTAGTTTTATTTAAGGGCACTGAGATATAATCCGCTTCATCTCCGTCAGGTACAAACGTTAATGAAACGTAATGCTGTTTTCCATTCTTCTACAATAAAAATTTTCCGTCAACATTGTCCAACACAAATGAAACTGAAAGTTAGTCTTGACTAACGTTTAGCTGTTCTATAAACTCCACCACAGCAATGCTCTTATTTGAAATCTATCTTAAACAGAGAAGTGAAGCTAGTATCGTTCGCTCTCGTTTGTCGTTTGTGTACATTTTATTTGATTTTGCTTTAAAACGAATGTGCAATTTTCAAGCCTCTTTGTTTTTTAAAATTGTTTATTTTCCTCTGTCTTCCTTTTCAAGTTTTACTGTTGTAGGGTAAACATAACCGGTTAATTTCATTCGTGATATCTTCTCTTTCTCTCCATCATTTAACAGCGTCGCTGGTTTGACATGCGAAAAAATTTCCCAAACGAATTTTTGGGGAAAGAGTAAGCTGATATAAACCATCTCCTAGCGAGAATATTGTCGACATGGAATGCGCTAGACGAAAATGTGTTTTACACCAAAAGGAAAAAAGCTGATCGTTGCAGCATGCTCAGCTTATTTCTGTTCAGAAAGGCAAATTAAGGTCATATTCTAGCATTATTTGATTTAGGGCTATCTAAAGCGAGGAAGCTAGGAAATAAATTATCGGTCTAATAATATTGGAGCAACAAGTTTAATAAAGCCGCTTTAAATTTAATAGTGTTCAGTATATTTCCTCTCGAGAAAAGTGTATTAGAGGGAATTTAGCTTGACATGACTTGTAACATGTAGCGGCAGCAAATAAAGTTTGTCGAAACAATTCTGTTAAATTACTTGACAAAATTCTCTTGTGGCTTCAGTTTCACCGCGTATTCATTTTCCAGCCCCTACCTACATACCTCCGAGAAACTCTAAGATGAAATGTAATTTTAGCTTTGCTTTTTGAGACAAGTATCTATTTATAAGTCGCCACAAACCAACATTTTTCTAATTCATTATTAACTTACTACTTCTAGGAGAATAAACAAAATATTTTATAATAGTGCACAAACACTATTACAGTGAACAAATAATAAAAGAGCCAAATGGAAAATCATGATAAAGTACAAACACTCTGATAAACATTTTTGACGAAAGAGAAATTTATTTCACAATACAGATTTAAAAATCTGCTAACCCAAGAAAAAATCAAAATCCCCTATCAATTATTCGTCTATCTATTAAATATTTTGGAAATAGATAGTAATAGTAGTTTATTTATCTAGAACGAAAACTGACATTTTAAAGAACGAGAAAGTTGTTTACGGCCGAGGTGTCAGCTGAGGACGGAATTACTTGCGAGAACCTTTGAAAACACTTTTCGTTCGTGGTGAATATAACGGTTTATTTCATACTGCAAGTTTAATTAATTTTAAATAAAAAGTTGTAAATCATTCCAAATTTCATGTCAACAACTGACGTATAATTTTACTTTGAACTTTAATATTTTACTTTAAAGTACTAGGACTTTAATGTTCTATTTTTAGTACTATAAATAAATTTTAAAGTACTAGAACTTTAATATTTTACTTTAAAGTACTAAGACTTTAATGTTACATTTTTGTACCATAAATAATCCGAAAAATGTCATTTTTGACATCAGTATGAAATAAAATATTTTATTGTGCTATTTTTCACCTCAATTAGCTTAATATTTCTCACTATATCTAACATAAAGGAGACGCAGAAAGTCTACAGTAACTTTCTAGCTTATAGAACTTTCGAAAACGAGGAAATGTACAAACAGAAATAAACGGTATGAAGACTATCACACGTAGAGCTCACCAAGAAATCTGGGAAAGGTTTATTAACATTATACGTGGTAGACAAGAATATGCATATAACATTTAAAAACATCTTAACGAATAAGCGAACGGTACGGCCAGAAATAACACAATATCGAAGAAACGTAGTAAAAGTTATATCCCTGTTAGAATAAGAAAAATAAAGAGCACTCAGTGATTAGTTTATAAAATTTATGGTATAAACTGTACGCGCAAACAATAACAGCACGAACACAAACAACTGTCGAAACTCTCCTGGAAAAAACACAAAACGGTTTTTGAAAACGTTGTTTTCCATAGAAGCCATATTTCCTCTCAGTGTTGAATCCGGGGGGGTGATCGGAGGGAAAATTCCCCCCGGGCTATACAAAATTTCCCCTGGAAACATTACCACTTCATATTCATGTTTCTTTATCTATAAGAGAATGGGTAGATTGCGCAAGAATAGGTAAAAATACCCCCTATACGTTTCAGTTTCCCCCCCGGAGTAATCAGTATGAATTCAACACTGTTTCCTCTCCAATGGGTCATTCAAAAACACCAAGGATTCAATCTGGAGGTAAGCTGCATTTTAATAAATATGATTATGAACAGTAATTCTGACGAGTTGCTAAACCGATCCTAGTCAATCAAGGAGTGAGATAAGAATATTGCTTGTCACCAATTTTTAAATCTATATTTAGATAATATCATAGAAACCTGAAAAGCCAAAGTACGTACTTAAAGGAATAAAACTACAAAGAAATAAAGCGCTGAGTACGTTACTGTTCGCCGAAGACCATGCGATATCTACAGCTGCTGAGGACGAAAACGAATTATTCAATTCAACATCTAAAAAATCTGGTGTGATACACGCACACAACTTCCTTTTAAAGTGATCTTATAATTAGCCAAAAATTTTATTTTAAATTTTAAGCATTTGTCAAAAATTTTCAAAAATTACAAATTCTACAAAAACGGTACAAATTAGAGCGTTACTTGAACAGACACATTTTCTCTACAATTTTGAGCTGAATTCAAAAATGTAATAATATACCTGGTGCTCTATTTAAAATATTAGTTAATAACCAAAATAGAAAAAACAAAAGAAACCCATTTTAGAAGTATTCAACTGGACAATTACCTATCTCACATCAATGCAAATTAAAAATGTAATAAAAATGTAAAGTTTGAAAAAAAATCGTGAGAGCCGTTTTTGAAAGAATCGAAAAAAACTGAAAAATCACATTTTCTTCAAAAACTTGCTGTCTCATCTACATAGTACACAAAAAGATCTTCTGTGCACAGACACACAGACAAACCAATGAAAAAAAACATGTTTTTTTGGGTCCAGGGGACTCGAAAACGTGAAGATCTGTTGAAAACTAAATTTCGAATTTTTGGGGTGAATCCAATACTTCCTTTATCGTAAAAGGAAGTAAAAATACAAAGAATTTGCAAATTTTAAATCGAAATCCATAATTGCGTTTCATGGCAGAGGCACTATTCAATCTAGGATCTGAACCATTCCTGATACTTGTAACACAATATATGGCTGTAATTCAATAAACAAGATATGTGTCTTTTCCAGAATGTGTGGAAGAGTCAAAAACCCTAAGTAAACTATACCGAAAAGAAACACAACCGGTATTTTACAAAACAATGGCAGTGTCAACGCTACTGTACGGAACCATGCTATAATTAATTGAGAGCATTGATGAACTCAGAATTCAGAATTCCTACCTCGCAAAAATAACGACGACGACGACGACGGTATTCTTAATATTGATTTTTTATTTAATTCTATTACAAGGAAAACATTTTTACTTATCTCGTCTAAAAGACGAAGGGAGTATTGCAATCTCAAAACAATTACCTTCCGAGATTGTCACGTTTCAGGATCTCTAGACAACGAAAAACAGGTTTTCTCAATTCCATCTGTTTGTCTGTCTGCTTGTTGGCAGTATAACTCAAAAACTATTTGTAAGAGAAAGATGACATCGTCCATGCAGATTATAAGTCTACCTGGCATAAAACCGACAAAATTTCGGAGATATATTATATACTTGGTGAACACCTTAAAAAATTAAACTTGGTTTATTTTTATTAATCTGAAGATAAATAAAGGTAATAATTTGCACATAGCTCCGGATTTATCATTGGCGAAATTTAGACCTAACAGATACAGGGAAAATGTTATTGTGTCTTTATAACGCAGCAGAAATCCGTACAATTCTACCACGGTCCTAGCTCAGTGGTTAAAGCAGCCACAAGCGGTGGACCCAAGCGGCAGACT
The DNA here is from genome assembly GCA_940337035.1 of Agriotes lineatus. Lineage (NCBI taxonomy): Eukaryota > Metazoa > Arthropoda > Insecta > Coleoptera > Elateridae > Agriotes > Agriotes lineatus. The sequence goes on from OW679196.1 coordinate 60,453,000, forward strand.
GGAAATTGGGCTCGAAATATTAATTTCATTCACCTGGGAGCCGGGAGATCAAATCCCAGCGGGCTACAGTTTTTTTATTTGCATATTGACATAATTCGCGCCAGAAAAGTTCCGTGTACACCCCTTTACAAATTTTTGTTACTGTTAGGGTAGCCATATATACAAAATATTTTATTCAATTCAGAATTGCTTTTAAAAAGTTTTATCGATCAAATTTCTAACTTCCTTCCGGCACCTCGTAGTACGGCTGCCACGGAAAAAAGTTGGTCCCGGTTGTCATAATAACATCATGACAGTCGTTAGTGGGGTTGGAAGTCCAGATAAAATGTACAATGACGCTTATAATTGGCCTAACGGCTGTTGGCGGAGTGCGGAATAAAATAAAAAATAAAATAAAATAAAAGAGATTGGATTGCCCAGCCAAAAATATACTCGACTTGGATGATCCTAAACAAAATGGCACCAGGTTTAGTATTGACGCTCAGAAAGTATAGGTCCGTATTCTACTTAATGGGACCTTTTGAAACAGGTGCCTCATGACTCCATTGATATTAAAAAAATCTTTACTACTCGTGAATATTGAATATTTATTTTTTTAATGCATGCCTGTTTTATTCCTGCAATTGTATCTTATAAAATATACAAAAATATAAATCCAAAAATATAACACAACTAAAATTTTGAAAAAAATGTCTACCAAATATACATGGTGTTTTTAAAAACAGCGATTTGGCATCCGATGGTTAATTGCTGCTCTAAAATGCTCTTAAAATGAATGACATAAAAACCTAAGACAAAAACGCAATTATCACTTTGTTGAGTCAGAGTCATATAGTACTATACATTAAGAGTCGACTGCTTATCTAAAAAGAGTTTTATACTAACGTTCATTTAACGTAATATAAAAATGTATACATTTTTGCGTTTCCACAAACGTCATATACAGAATGCGGTAGGCTGCTAGGATCATTGCAAAAGCAAGGAGAATATGCATGTGGCCGTCGTGGTGTTTAAAAAACGAACAATCAATGGACGATAGCGGTAGGTCGTTAGGATCATTATAAATACAAGGTAAATATTCGATTTTTTAATTTTTTTAATACAATTAGGGCCCCTTACTTTTGCTATGGTCCTAGTGGCCTGCCGCAATCTGTATAGGTTTGTATTAACAACTGGTCTAGAAAGCACTTAAAATTAACGGCATAAAAACGCAATGCAAAAACGTATTTCCCACGTTTTGTAACGACGTTATGTCAACGTTAAGGGTCGACTAATAATCTAAAAAACTTTCTAAATGTTAAACTTTCGTGTTTTTATAAACGTCATGTATTTGTTTCACATTAACTGCTACTCTAAAAAAAATAAAGAGTATAAAAACGTAATGCAGGATCGTAATTATCAAGTTGTTGTATCAACGTCATTTCGACGAGAAGGGTCGTCTAATAATCTAAAGGGCGTTTTATATTAACATTATTTTCACGTAATATAGATGATCTTACATTTTTGTGTTTTTATGAACGTTATTTCTAAATTTCACGTTAACTATGGATCTCAAACCATTAAAATTTAAAACTATAATCTAGTGTCAAAATGTAAATAGCACTTATATTATATTATCGTCAGATTGACGTTCATCTTAAAGGAACCTTCTATTAACGTTATTTTAACATACTAAAGAAGAGCAGAGTTTTCAAGCCCTTGTGAACGTCATTTCAACGTTTCGCATTAACTCCTGGTTTAAAAAGCACCTAAAATCAACGTCGTAACCAACATGTTTGATGAATTGCATAATTACGTAAACAGTAAAAGAATTACTGAAAAGCAACGTATAATTTAGGTTCCGAAAATGACCTTAACTGCTTGACTACACCTCAACGTTTAATTTTGAACGCATAACATCTTTTCAACGATGTGAACGTTTTTTCAACGTTTATTAAACATACGTGTAACTGCTGAAATCAGTTCCAATTCGAATAGTTCACTTTCTTTCTCAATGTTGGTCACAAAGTGGTGTCAACAGAGTATTTCCAGTTGATTATTTTTGACATTATTGATACACCATTTTCCCATTATTCCAGTAATGTTCTTATAATCCATTCGCTATAAATTTGAAATTGCCGAAGCGCAAATATGCCTGGGCTTATTCCTCTCTGTTGATGACGCAGTGCCTTCAACGAAAAAGGGAACAGTTTTTCATCTTAAGATTCACAAGAAATGGTTCGCTCTTCAGTTGCACTTCCAAAAATGTTTTCCATATCCTGTTTAACCGGAAGTGCATACAAGTTTAGTTTTTGAAATAGCGTTATCCATTTTTTACATTTATCAATTCTTTATTTTTTTTTTCTCTTTACGCTGCACGAAATGGTGCAAAGTTTGAGCAATTTATTAGATAATATTTTCTATCTGTAGTTCTTCATAAAATTAAAATTATTTATTTAATTTTGTTTTTATAACGATTTTCGGAAATTTCTTTGAACGTCGTGTTCAGTGAAATCAAGTCAACCTGTTTTTGTAGCGTTATAATCTTCACCACAATCAACGCATTTATTTACATGGTTTTGTTTAACCTTTCCTGTATTATTAGCTCTGGCAACGTAAATATAACCGTAATTATAACTACTACGCTAAGTATTCCTGAGTAGGACAATTACAATCTTGTCATGAAACACCCACCTTAGGTAGATTGTGTCATCAAATTACTGGAGTTAATTAACTGCTAATGGCAATATTGCGATTCCTGAGTAGTGAATCTAGAAGACATATTTCTAGTTACTTAAGAAAGGTAGAGCAGGGTAAAGTTGGAAAGGTTAATATTTTCCCACCAATGGTACTAAGTTAAATAATGTAGACGTGAACTCATTATACAATTGAAGTACCTACTGTAAAAACTCACTTGTTTCACCATTTTAAGAATTTCTTTTAAGGCAAAACCGTAGTACAGTGTGTCAATTAACGTAGAAGTTAAACTTTTATGTTTAAGCATAATGGTGCCTCGTAGAAACCCCCACAGAATATAAGCTATGTATTTGGATTATTTCAATCTCTATATTCCCACATACTATGATTAATTCAAAAATCTTATCACATACCAGATACCAATTTTGTTACAAAAACATGCAGTTACAATGGTAGTAATATTTATCGTCTTGTTGACTAAATAAAAAAATTTGGGTCTCTTGTTTTGATAATTTCTTGTTAAAAGTATTTTGTATATTCAGGTACATACTTAAGCAAAATGTTAAAGTTTTTCCTTTGTATGTTATATGATACATTCCAAACATACTATTCTGAAAATTTTAAAAAGCGCGTTACTTTCCGAAATGCACCAACCTGTATAGTATTTACATTTCTGAAATTATGGGAATTCATAATATATATTTTTTTAGCAATGCTGTTATTTACTGTTCCAGCAGCCGCCTGAAATTCGCATGTTTTTGCATAAAATCGGTAATATCTTCAAAACAGTTGACGTTACATTATCTCAATATTTATTAGCACTTCGATGGAAAACTTTTAAGCTACCTAAATGTAAGCCGTCGTTTAATAAATATATTAAAAAAAATATTTTGGGCCACCCTATATAATCAAAAAATTTTTGCAATATGCTGCACCTTAGTACCTACTTTTGCATAAGAAAATTTTGTATAACTCTTCTATGAGCAAATAAATATCTTCGACCCGCTCTAGCGGACTCTGTAGATGTCTAGACTGGATTATCCCCTTTTACATAAAATAAGTTACCTACCGAATGCACCACTTGTAAATTCTTACCCGTGTTTGCTATGGGCCTAACATCTCGAACTCCACCGTGAGTTTCGAGCCGCCTATTCGAGTTTTCAACTCAAAATGTATATACTTTTGTCACTTTCTCCTTTTCAAGAAAACGAGGTCGTTCTAAGTTTTGCTTAGAACATTACCTGACGTGTTCGTACAAAGTTTCTTTGAGTTGGTATATTTTCCTTCGATTGAACCGCCACTATAGAGACAGTCTTGATCCAGTACGAAATGGCTAATGCCTTCGGATCATTCCAAAATACGCCAGTTTTCTGTTGCGAAGCGAAATACCAATCGACCACCCGAAAACTGGGCGATTAATTCTGGGTGGACTAATATTCAACTATGATTGTTTTCAGGTTTGTTCTGTTTCCCGCATTTTCTTCATTTTCCACGTAATCACCTTTGCTCCCCACCAAAGCCCCTTGGTTCTCTCTACGTTTTGAAATCCGCCGTTTGAGATACCTGCACGTGCCGGCGAGCAAAATGTTGGACACCTGCGATTACAAATGGTTTTCTAATATTGATTGTTTGGTGACGCACCTCGCGCCTTCCTACTGAATATTCCTGAATTCGTCAGTTTACGCAAGCCAGTAAAAGTACCAATTTTCTTTTCAACCCCTTAAATTTTATTGTAAACGGACGACTGCTTGTCGCTCACCATTTGTCATTCCTTTTTGTACACCATGAAAACCTTTTATTTCGTGTAACACGGATGACGCGCTTACTTTTATTTACCCGTATTATTCGACAATCATAGCAAAGGTTTATATTGCAATTGACTTATAATATTACTAATTTTTACAACAAATTGTTGCGCATGATAAGGCCTTGTCAACAGCATTACTTGTGAATGTAATTGATGAATATTTTTGCTGTACAATTGATCGCAATCCTTCATTCAGCAGCTCGAACACTTTCGAGTGATCGATTTAGCATGAGATCAGCCAAATCAATTTCATTAGCAGAGGCCAGTGTGTTGCTCATACACTTAGCTTTTTATGCTAGCTGATTTAAAGATAATTCTCCTCGTTAAGTCCGTTTTGAATTTACATGCTCAGCGTGGATTTAAAAATGTAGTCAGTGCTTTACGGCTAAGGTGAGTATCAGTTCGCAGCGCTCCTGGTTAAACTTAATTGATACTATTAATATTGCGACGAACTGCCTGTGGTATTATGGTACAAAATTAAATAATTTAAAATTCGAGCAAAAACACCACAATTATCAGGTTACTTTATATTATTGTGCTAACTTTGACTGTCACTAATTTTTAGGCTAATTAAAAATAAAGTGTATTTATTACTTTTCAAAATAAAATGGTTAAATGCCCCTTTCTTAATATTTTATTGAACTGCAATAGTTTTTAGGCTAACTCACGGGAGAACACAAAAACTCCTCTCAGGTGGGTTTAGAATTTGGCTATTTTTGTAAATTGTTTTAAATTTTAGACTAATCGTCCCAAAGTAGCTCATATGCACGACTCTAACTATGAATTATTCATAACCTCAATCTGACAGATAAACACAGAACTTTCCCCAGCGCAATTAGTGTCAACTTGAATGTTTAAAATTGATTTAATTATCGAGCTTGGCAACAAACCTCCACGAATTTGTTTATATGTGTGACGTAGATAGACGCAAACAACCACTTGTTTCTGGTGGCTTGAAAATGCTTGCAAATTCGCAGATTCTGATGACGCTATGCTAATAATTATGAATATTGGGAGGTAGCTGGACTCTTGGAAATGCGATATGCTTCTTCTGCAGGTTTTATTCTCGAGCTCTCAACAGTCAATTATAGCTAGATCGTACCTTGGAAGTTTTGCTCGAACTTGGACCGACAAAGGCGCAGGTGACGCCGTTGGAGTTTTGCTGTTGGAGCCGCTCCCTTGGTTGCCAATGCTGGTTCAGCATGCTCTTCGGAAAACTCAGATAATCGGCTGCCGTTCTCGAGTCACAAAAAAATTGAAGAATTTATAATTTTATCGTGGCGGAACTTGCTACAAACGATATCACAGGTGCACAGTAACTTGGGTAATAAAACTATACTTTTTAATTGTTTAAACCACTTTTTATTGTTAAAAACATTAATTAAAAGGAGGCACACATTTTTCCCAAGCTTCTTATAATTTCATTTCAATTGTTCTCCTCTTATTACCAACAAAATAGCAATGATACCGCGATCTGTTAATGTTAAATGGAGATTAATTTTGATAACAAATACACATAAACGGAGTAAAGTTTGATTACATGATTCTTAATATTAACATTTTCTTATAGCTAGCGTTGTTCTTTCTCGTTACACACATGTTTTAAAATCACTGCTCTGCTTTTGCACTTTGTTTTTATTAATGCACTGGTATTCGAGTTCACAATTTTCACACCTCACTGGCTTTTCTTCTCTTCCGTTGATTAATTCTGGACTGCTCTTTGCAATTTCTATTTTATCCTTATCTTGCTTTCATCTACCTTTCAGATTGCTTGCCTTTTCACCGGTCTGTGCTTTTATTAATAACTACGCTCATTTAGTATGCACATAACAAACCTTTTGTGTCAATTAATTTCGTTTGGTCTGGATTTCAATATGCACAAACCTATCATTTTAATTTAGAGATGATACTCTTAACATTTTGTTCCTAGGAGAGCAGGGTTCTATCTAACCTAATTGAACATGATTATTTATGTTTAGTCTTCCTCAGAAGTTTTTACAAGAAAACAAATATTTTTATAATGTATGTAGAGGCTTCATTCTATTAGTTTTATAAGTTTTATTGTAATGTACAAACTCATATTATTTCGCGTCGTAATATGACAGTATTGAATTATATAACTATAACTATAATATGGTCATGGAGAGTGTTTGTTTTTCCCTGGCTGCGGCTTTGTTAGTATACATAAATAACTCGGGCATTATTTTCTAGTCAACCGCTACAGAAGGAGAAACTGAAACAATCAAGTTCTCGTGAGTTTGTTGGGGTAATTAATGTTGTGTCAATTATTAAGGATGTGATATGACAAAACCACCATCACAAGCTCACTGATAGGTTACATATGTTCCAGCTTTAACCCTTTAATATCGTATGGCGCAACAAACTCAGTTTTTTTTATCAGATTTCTTTTATTCTTACAAAACTACCTCTTGCTTAACTAAGTTGAAATCGTTTGTAAACCTTGTTACAGGTAATAAAGCTACAATACGAATAGTTTGCTTGTACTTCACTTAACAGTTAAAAATACTTTTTTATTTGCTTAGATTAGGACAAGAATAGGGTGTTGTGGTACGGCAGAGGACTTCTATTTTTAAGAATTCTGTTTGTTATTTCCAGTTACTGGCCATAAACGTTGCAGTAATGCACTAATTTATTTTATGCTTACAGGATGTAGATATCCGTTAAAAATATCGTAAAATTACCATAATTCGCAGAACAAACTAAACTCCAGCTAGTATGGTCTTCCCCATGAACAAGTTTATTCCTCATTAGCCACACAGCCATTATTGTGCAGCTTAACTGCACTGCCATAGACGAAGTTGAGCTAAATGAGAACATCTCTTATCTCCGCAGTTTAGACTTAAAACATTTGCAGGGAAAAGTTTTTCTTAGACTAATTGGAGCGTAAAAGTAGAATGCTGTGGTCTAGGCAGGCAACGTGGAGCTTTTTAATAATTACAGTTTAGCAGGGATGGTTTACTTGGATTAAGGTTTAAAAAATATGTTAAAAAAGAAACGACACATTTTACGTTAATGTTCAAACTTTCAAAATGTTATTGGTTACCATTAAAATCATTGCACAATTTTTTGCCTTATAAATCGTAGACATAATATGAAAATCTCCAATTGTAGAGTTACTGTTGATGCGATTGCTTTATCTGGTGGTTGTTATTTGCGCCAATGACACTTCCACAACAACAAAATAGATCAGTGCGATGACGTAAGAAGTCTGGTAGAAATTGTTTTAAGATAAGGAGTCTAAAGAGAATTTATATTTTCATAAAATATATATTTAATAGTTTTTTTCAGAGTATTATGTAACACATTTCAAAGACACCCTCAGAATATCTCTTGAATGGCCTACGCTCGCAAGATTTAATTTTCTCTAAACTTTAAATTGGCTTCAACTGCAAATTGCTTTCATAAAGCGCCATGCCAAGAACTTTTACCGTTTGTCCTAGCAAACAATCATTGCTCACTTACACGTACAAGACGGAGAGATAAATTAGGCAAATTCGAATTCCAAAACTTTAGAACTCTGCAATTCGTTTAATACATTTTTGGAGACGAATTTACGTAGAGATGGATAACGTGCCTAACGTTTCAGCATGAGAGGTTAGTCGTTGAAATACCTTTAATGCGCCTTAACCGTATCTGGCTAATTGAGCACTGTAATCCTAAGTTGTTATTTTAAATTTTTCAATATACATGTAGCTATATGTGTTTTAGAACAGCAGAACAGTAATGAGCCACACTGGATGTTTTTTACTTCTAATGTTAATTATTATTTATACAAAAAAATAATCAATAAATTAATTAGTTCCTATTGAATATTATTTGTACGCGCTTATTAAGTATGAAAACATGCAGTGTGGCTCATTACCTTTTTCTTTAAATTACAAAAGCTGAAACAACGCATGTAATGCACTAGGACACAGGTCCGTATCCAAAAATTTCTTAATGATGCTCAAAAAAGACTTGAAACGTAATTAAACCATAATGTGTGGTACATTGTTAAATTCACAATAAAAATGGTTTCTAAAATTTTTATGCCAATAAAAAGTTGCTATAAAGAAATTTTGTCAGTTTCACTCTAACTTTAATATTAACGCAAAAAATAGAACAGAAAATCCAAAAATTCGATTTTTTAAGATAACTCAAAAACAAAAAATCATATCAGGGATTTCTCAACGCTATTTTTCTGATTCTTTAATTACGCAACTTTTTGCCACTTAAAACAAATTTGTATCTCATACTATTAACGAGATCCCCATACTGGGCATCCTTATCTTGGACACGCTGTAGGGTACGTAACTAAAAGTATCTTAAGATAAGTTGATCTGACTTGCAAGGGAATCAACTTTTATGCAAACTGAAGTGAAATAAATGTTTATAACTAACAACTGTTATAAATAAATTTATTTATTTCAAGAATCGATTGGCGTTGTAGCAGATCAAACCAACACGTCGACCAACATAAAGCGCCTCACCAAAGGCATCAATAAAACTGAAAGCATCATATAACAGATTTGCAGTCTAATCAGCGGATGTCCAAATTAAAACGGTACGCGATGCTTAGCTAAGTGTGTAACATCATGAACTAAATTATGGGCGTCGCGAAGTGACGAAGTACTTCCGCGGTTTAAAAAACGGCCAGCATTTGCACAACCCTTCTGGATAATAAAGACGTCACTACCGGAATCAGCAGCAATAGATCTGAGTTCATAGCAGGCAGCTGCTAAACCTTTTTGAATAACAAAAAGGTTATTGCCAGTTTTGTGACATACCAAAGTGACCGCTCGGAGACCAGAGGCGAGTAATAAATAAATTACACAAGGAAACGTGATTGGGCAAAAAAGGGCAATAAAACTAAATTGGGTTTATTATAACCCCTCCGCGTGCATAACTGAAAGATTATATAACCAACAGGCGAGCAAGCGCAAACACTGGAATTGAAATTCATTCATTCGTTTACCCACTTACGTACTCGTTTATTGGCACTCGGTCACTTCTGTATCTAAGTTGTTTGACTTGGGCATTTACAATCCGTTCGTTGACTTAGCATTTTTCCAGTAATTGGTAGCGTTTAAAGTATTGCAATCGCGAGCTCTGTATCTATAATTATAATATTTTCTACATATACGTTAATGTTCGCGTTTGAGATTTGCTTTGTGTCCAAATAAAAATAAGGGTTTTTGTTTTCAACGTGTATTATTTAGTAATACTGCGGGTGTAGCACCAATATACCTGAACAAACCCTTCATTGGAGCTCAGCACCCCTAAAACGTTATAACACTTTAACAATTTAAAAAGCTAAGCTAATATGATTGGGGCGCAATTAATTGCTCTTAATATGTAATAAAATTCTACGTCTACAAACCATTAATCCCTACAAAAATATAAATTATTGAAATTGCACGATAGCTACATCATGTATTGAAGGTGGAATGAAGATTGATACAATAAGCAATAGTGTATCGAGCAAACCTTCAGAAAGATAAAATGATCTACAAGAAAATAAACAAATGAAATAGATAAAGTGATATAAGTGGACTAATAACTGAATGCACTGCAAAAACTGAAAATAGTGATTCATGTTATAATACGGGCTAATAAATTTAAAAAAAAGTCAATTAGAGCTGAACAGAGTATACATCATACTGAATTAATAAATATATAATAAACAATATGAGATACATGATTGGCAAAGTTTTACCACATAATGTAAAACACCCACAGAAGCCAAAGTCTTTGAATTTATTAGAAAAGCTTTAGAAAAAGAAACCTGATAATGGGGATTCAAGTTAAAATATTTTTGAGTGCAGCTCTCACACATGTAAAAGTAGAGGTCGCCCCCCCCCCCTTCCCCTACTAGTTAATCAGGAGAGTTCACTGAATGCAGACAGCATGAAAGAGAGAACTTTGAAAATAATCACGAGGGGATTATGTCCAAGAGCCGACATAATGGAGTATCATGATGCTGATGGTGATCTCGGGATATTAATAGGGCAAGATGCACAAAACATAGTCTATCTTTAACAAATGTTAACCTCTGCTTCACGTTGCTCTGGCGACTGAGCAGGGGCGAAGTAACCCAAATACCAAGCATGTAGAAAATGAAGTTACATTTTTCGGCACTGACAATAAAGCGCTGGATGCTGTAGATGGCAAGTCCAACATCGGAAGCTGCTGATGGGTTAAGCATCAGTATAGCTTAAATAATACTGATTGTTCAAATTAATGCAGAACGTAGCCGGACAGATCTATTGACGGCGATATTTAATGCAAAAATTTAAAGAATAATTAGACATTGGAATGGTAAAGTGACGTGAGAAGGTGAAAGAAAATATAATACTACTAATGAGGGACCTGAACGCAAAGGTTGGGACGAATAATGAAGGAATTGGAATGATGAAAAAATGAAAAATACGGACGCGTAAGAAGCACGGAGAGATCATTTAAATGTTTGTTGACAAAAACACTTAGTAACAGGGGGTACACTTTCCTCGCATATGACATTGTAAGGTAACATGGGTGAGTCCCGGAGAAATAAGTGAAAATTAGTTTGAGCATACAAGTGTGTTAGACGTCCCAAACAAGAGAGGTGTAGCCATTAACAGTGACCGAAGTTTTTTGAGAGAAACATCAAATCTACAACCAAACATGCATAAGCAGCAAGATGAAATTTTGTTAAGAATTAGAGCAAAAATATGTATCCTGGGCAGGCCATATTCCAGAAACTAGAGCTAAACAAACAATGATGCTAGGTAGTAAAAACAAATATTTTATAAAAAAAGTGTGCCCAAAGAAACAAAAGAAAACGGGGATACAATTTGGAAAAGAAAGAAAAGTAAATGCCAGCTGTTAAATGAAGATATTCACAAGAATTACAGAGCAAGTATGATGAATTAAGGAGACATGCCAAACGTATATGAAGTTACTTTAACACCGAATATTGACTAATAATGGCAACAAGCCTATCAAAGTCGCAAGGAAAACTAAAGAAGAACTACGCATGTGGAAAGAACACTTCGTCAACATCTTTAAAAGCAACAGGAGAAAACGGCGAAAAAGAAATGAACGAAAGCGAGAAAACAGTTGCAGGAACACGTGGCCCTAAAAGAGTCAACCTAGACCCTTCGAGTGAACTAGTAGTAGAGAAAGCTATTACTGTAAGAGATAACGCAAAATCTTCAGTAGTAAACAACACTACCGCCGAGATATTGAAAGCGGATGTAGAAACCACAGAAAGAATGCTCAAGCCTATATTGAATAAAATATGGGATATGAAGCAACAAACGACTGCCGGGATTGGACCGTGTCATGATTGAGATCAAAGAACTCAACGTTTCGCCCACTTTCGTAAGGGGCTTCATCAGGAGGAAAAAGCAAAAGAGCACGGTAACTCAACGTGTTAACCACGTCAGAGGCGAAACTCGACTAAATAACGAGCGAGAATTTATAGGCAGGCGCCGTCGCGGTTCAGCAAATGCCGTCGCGGTTCAGTGGCGGTGGGCGGGGCTTAGAAATGAGCACTTTCTACATAGAAGGAAGGGGAAAGCCGGCGTCCCGATTGAGATTGTTAGGGTGTTTGTAAATCTCAATGGCTTCGCGAATCTTTCTGCTAAAGATGAATGATCTTATGACCGGTATCGCGTTGGTGTTCGGCACACATTGGGGTATAACAAAACACCTGGAAAGCCTTGAATATGCCGATGACGTTTGCCTTATGAGTCAAAGCTTTCCTGATAAGGCAAATAATTTATCAGAATTCAAGCAAGAAGCAGAATCAGTTGACGTGTGTATTGAAGACAACATTGTTGTTGTTGGGACGAGAAATCTCAGCAAAGTATAAAGTGTAAAAATAGATATTTATTCAACTCAAAATCTCAATTTTTAACTCCAATTTAAAATCGGTGCTCTTGTATGGATATAAATTAGACTCATAATAAAAAAAGCTCTAACAAATATTACAATGGCTGTCCAATAGATGTTTACCGAGAATCTTAAACGTGAGGTAGCGATCTACTATAAGAAATGCTAAATTACTGTGGATGGCAGCTGAGCAGGCTACCCGAGAATTTCTTGAAGAACAGCACTTATGCAAGAGGTACAAGAAGAAAGCTGGAACTGGAACATGTGAAGAGGGAAGGTGGAAAATTTAGATAGAAGCGTGGTTGAAATGCCCTATGCTCCTAATGAAGCTAAAGGAAGTGAAGAAGAAGGATGGATGATTTTAATTAATGTATAGTGTGGAAACTTACATACCTACTTTAAGCGCAACTACAGAGGCTATACAGGGCGTCCCAGAACTGCCTCCCGAGAGAGAAATGGGGGTATCGGGTGAATGTATCAATCGTTATTTTTAAGAAAAAAAGTCCTATCTCAAGCGATAACCGAGAAAAGACATGTTAAAGTTAACCAATCAGGGCTTAGCACCATCAAGGTAGGATGACCGCAATTTTGCGTTGCCAGGGTTTTACGATTAGTCGTTTTATTAAAATCTAGTCTACCGTATTTGTTTCAAATCAAACATTACTTATGTATTTATTTTTGCTGTTTAGCAACGTGTCAGATTTTCGGTAATACCTGAAGACCGAGCTTCTGGGACCGGTGAAATTGAAAACTCTATAACTCAGTTATTTGGCATAGTAGAAAATGTATTTTTGCTTTTTTGCAGCCTCTTTTGCTGTCGGAACTTGCTTGTTTTATATGGGGAGGCAGTTCTGGGACATCCTGTATATAAAAATATGGATGTCGATATTTTTAAAAGTACTTTGAAAACTAGGTAGAATAAATTAATGTTGTCTTGGTACCACCTTGCAAAATAACAACTACCAATCATTACATATGATAGTAATACAATAAACAAGAAGAAAAATAAAAATTCAGACACAAGAAATTGCAGAAATTAATTAAAAATGAAATTTGATTAGCGTTATTGCACATTATATACGGCTTCATCACTTTCTCTATTAACTTGAATTACCAATAAAACAATTTTCGGCATTGGTGCTTATCGTCAAGTTTTCAAGTCGGGCTTAAGAAATAAAAAGTTTAAATTTCCAAAAATTGGTCATTTCTTTTGTAAAGGTGAGTGCATTTCTGAAGACATATGATATGGCATTTCGGGGAAGGCAATACAATTTATAAAACATTAAGCTCCCAGGGCATCCTCAATTTGAAGTCATCTTCCACGACTGCCTTACTTGCCTACCTCCACAATTTGTGCTTTAGGTTCCCAATGTTTAAAGCGAATGGGTGGGCCGCCCGTCAGTTGCCAGTTGTGAGAATTGAACCCATCACCTTCAGCACTCTAGCGGAGACCTTTAACCACGCGACCACGCTAAGGCTAGCAGAAACATTAAAAAAGGGATTTTGTACATTTTGTAAAATTTTGAATAAGTATTAAATTTATTCAGAGAAATTTAAATAAATATATATACATTTTTCTAGATTTATCGTTTGATCGACAAACGTTTTCGGTTTAGTGTAAGCAGAACTGGTTTGTACAGTTTGCGTTTCGTGCATTCAACTCAGTATAACAAGCGGAAGATACTCATGAAGCTCAAACAAGGACATGTGGGTTATTTCCCAGTTTTTCAGTACATTTCCATAATTTCCGTAAACGAGGAAAATCGATTCGCAGATACAACAGTAATTGAAACAACAATGTCGTGACCCTTCCTACGCCAGCATAAGTAGGTCATGCAACTAATTTCCTAGCGCGCTAATTTAATTACAACGCCCAAGCAATTCTGAAAACTGCAAGATGAAGCTGAAAACCGCTGATGCTCGAGCTGCTCAGCCCTGATAGTTTAATCCAAGCAGGCACGTGACGTATTACGGGGAGTCCTAATTTGCAACAATCCCATGACGGAACCACGACGCCGGTGTTTGCCCTGACCGGAGATTTGGTGCAAGCATGGCGACGGTGCAACTGATTGCAGTTTATCTTGGGATCAATCGGTAATTCAGTTTCTGTGGAGACGAACTGGGTTTAATCGAGCGGCCAGGAGTTCGTGGCGGTGGCCGGTTTAATTAGTCGTGATTACTCATCTACTCTAATTTGCTTATTTTCGGAAAACTTGCAATTTAGGTAAGCTGAACCCCTATGGCACAAGAGCAAGTAACTGCCTCTATGTCAAATTAGATAATTTAGGCAGAACCCTGCTCTAAAGAAACTGGGAAAATCACATGCAATTTCCAGTGTCCGAAGTTATATAACTTAATTGTGTCTTGCTAATTGCTAATTCAGGATAATAGGAGCAGGACAAATTCAATTACCATAATGACGTAGCGTTATTAATAGAATCCAAATTCTGCTCAAATTGGATGTACATATGATACATAAGCACGGCTTGATGAGGTATATTATAATTAGAAATAATTTTGTTAAGGGCCACAAACGCGCATGTTATTAGTACGATACTTTTATGGAGAAGGAGAACTGTATTAAAATTTATCCGCAACCAAGTAACAGCTTTTATATTTTGCTAAAAACATCAATTATCACTCGACATTTCCAACATGTGCATGTATTGCAATCAAGAGATTGCAATCAACATGTAGAATTTTGCTGCTAGCAACCATTAGGTGTCTGATGATCTAAAATGTTATTGTAAATATTTTGTGGTCTAGTGAAACCGCATTTACAGAAAATAAAGTACATTATATACCCCTCTGTGGTTTTTTATAAACTAATACTTTTTCTACTTCTCCAACATTTTGGAATTTAACAATCTTTACGCCAACGTTTTCAACTGACAATTGACATTTTAAATAATTCTTTAAGTAGTAGTAAATTGCTTAACCCACATACTTCCGTAAAAAGAAATTGTTTATTCAAAGACAAGGTATTGCACACAGATAGCTATTTGAAATTGTACAACTTGTAATGGCCCTAAAATAATTTCCTCTGGCTTTTATTGCACGTTCAGCAACTTGTATTACGCTCTGCTTCTTTGGTTTGGTGAATTATTGCAATTGTCTGTTTATCACAGGATTTAATAGTATTTTAAAGTAACACCTATCGGCGATCCAAATTTTTAGGTTTGAATATCGTTAGCTCTACTTTCACTTGATTTGATGTTTAGTCGGATATATTTTCAGACATTTGAGTTCATTCTTTCTACATGCGTTGACCTAGAAAAAATGGTAAAACCACACCACCTGGTGCAACATATAGATGTGACTGAAGTAGGTAAAAACATAGTACATTCTATGAGGCAAAAAATCTATTGGTCAAATGGTATAAAGACTTCAGTTTACTTCAGTTTGTAACTTATTGACACTCTAAATCGAAGGCTTGAATGTGATAGTTAAACAACCTATGCTAATACATTTATGGCAACCAGTGGTCAGTGGTCTCGTTGTGAATTAGGCAAAGCACAGTTTTTTCTGTTTTTATATATGTGGAAATACTAATATGTCTTGCTGCCGCTCGCTAAATATCAGCTATTTATATACAAAATAATGACCACAATCTAACCAAGAATTTAAATAAACGTAACGTACCATTTATGGCCTGTCCCACAATCATGACCTTAAAAACACGCGAAGATATCAATAGTTCGACTAAAAAAATAAACCATAGATGAGGTTAGGTACCAAAGCTTTAATAAAATAATAAATAAGCAAATGCAAGAAGAGTTTCGTGAAGATATAATTATAAATTTATATTAAAACCAAATTAAATACAAAGGCAAACAAATAGTTTACATTTAAATTAATATTACACAAATGAAACTACGTTGGTTATATTCAAAATGAACTCAGGATTCAATGTACAAATAGCATACGGCAATTCAAGCAGAACGATTAAATTAAATGAGACAGCTACATACATCAGCAACATTATCCTTTTACTATTTTTGACTAATAATACACAAAGCAAATACAATTTGCTAAATAACAGACGTGCATGTATTATAATTTTAGAAAATTGCAACCAATTGATGGCCAACAACAGATTTTAATCAAGCAAGTGAAATTGTTCGCTAGATATCAAATTAAAAGGAATTTAAAATCTACAGTTAGTACTACCTTCACAATATGCGTTTTCAAACCGCAGCGGGAAACGCAGGGGTGGTAACTGCGCCTGCAAGCTGAAATTGGAATGAAAAACCCTAATCTTCAATCGTCCACCATTTGCATTGAAAGATAGTAGGAATTACGATCTGACAGTATGAAACCGTGCAACTAGGTTGTATGACTTTTATATAGCGTGAATGTTGTTCAAAAGGTAGGCGAAACAGCAAGACACGGTTGAGGATCACTTGAAAGAAAAAAGAAAAAACGAAAAGTCCTAAAGATAAATCCGACGAAACATCAAACCACGTGCAGGTAGATAACGATTTCATCCCTGGGATTTCGGGGGGGCACCATGTGCTTATTTCCAAATACTGTTAAATTCTGATTTAAATACACGAGTAGAGTACTTCATCACCCCGCTAAAACCAAATCTGCTTCAAAGTGTTGTCAAGGAATTTTGGTATTCTGACATATTCAGAGGCGTCTTAGGGTGGGGTGACCGGCACCTGGGCGGCAGGGCCTAGAGGCGGCAGCTAGGCCTTGTTTACATAACTAAGTTTATCAAATTCCAAAGTTAGAGTTCCCGTCTAACTCTATTGGTGGAAATAAGCATTTTAAGCAATGAGATAACGTGACTGCGCGACGTCACACGAAGCGTTAGAACCACCGAACACCGAGTAACTGCGGTTTAGGCTGAACCACGGTGTACCATACAAGTGGATCGAATTGTAAAGAAAATGAAGATGTTAAAAGGTTTTAATTTTTTTCACAAGTAATTTATTTGCAATTTGTACAGTTTTATTTGAAATACTTAGTAATGCAGATTACATAAATTTTTCATGAAAAAACAATGCAGCCGGTGGTATTCCCAAACAGATATGCAGGCACAACGTACGTTTATACGTATATAAGAACTACCATAGGAGTCCACCACACAGGTGGTCCTACTCTAATTAAAATATTTTTCGGCGTTTTTCCAATTGAATTATATATAAAAATGTTACAGAAAAAACTGTTTTGTCTTAATAAAGAAAGCGCAGCACAAGAGTGTTCAAAATGGTGTAAAAAATGAATAAACATATTTTAATGTTTCTAATACTATTGGAACAGTAAACGAAACAATGTGAAAAGCATTCATTTGCAAAGGTAAAAAGCATCGCAGTAGGTGGGATTCAAACCTGCGCTCCCAGATGGAATACAATAATTGCTAGTAAGACCGCCCACCCAAAAACGCACATCTATCATACTTGCTTATGGATGTGACATAAACGACGCGGTGATGACACCTCCGATTAAGGACAAAGTGCGCCGGATCGGTGTCGATGAAGACGTTACGAAGATAGAGGCACAGATGAAGACGCAGGCAGCGAGGCAAGCATAACACACGTTTATATATAAGGATGGTTCTCTATTTGGCTTCACTCAACTCAAATTATTCTCCTCTCTTAGCTATCTAACTCACAGCCCAGAATGGGCGGCACGTGATACTTCGCACCTAGGCGTCAAGTAAGCTAGACACGCCCCTGGACATATTTATATAAAAACAAAAACAAATATGCCTTCCTCTTTGGGATGTAATGCAGATATGTTCAATGTTTCAATATGGAGTGTAATAATTATATTGGCACAACATACGTTGACGAATATAAGGTGGAACATATCCTATTATTTTATGAAGTAAACGTTTAACAGATTATTTGTAATTTCCGTTCCATAATATCATTCGTTAAAAAAGGTGTATAGACAAAATACCAAAATGCTGGTGAAACCGAAAGAATATGAGTATACAAGGGACCACAGAGAAATATAGAATTTACTTTATTTTTCACAATTTGAGCCTCGATAGATCACAACACCTTTGCAATAAAATGTTCGACAATCAGAAATTTAATGGTTGCTCTCAGCAAAATTCTATATGTTAATCGCAGTCTCTTGATTGCCATATCTACACATGTCGGAAGTCAAGTACTAATTGGCGTTTATAGCAAGATATTAAATCTGTTTACACTTTTTGCTGGCGGATTTGAATAGACTTCTCTATAAAAACAAACTGTCGTTTCAATAACAGAATTATACTTTGATTTTTAAATTCACTTATGCGTTCATAAATTAGGAATTATATATAGTGCCTACTCGATAACGTAAGTTTTGAGACACACTGTTGACACTGTAGATACAAATCGTTGTATAAAATCTATTATTAGCTAATAACACGAAGTTCCTATTAAGATTGTGCTATCATTTGCACTGAAGACATACTAAAAAATCTAAAATAAACATATTACTCATGACTTGCTTCATGTGGGAGACTACTGTTTATGTTTATTCTGGAGATGACATCATATCAGTCTTGCTATGTCATCATCATCAAAGATTAATAATTGCAGTTTTTAATAAAACCGTCCGTGGTGCATACAAAATTGTATGTCTTACTACTGTTTTTCAATACTAATCTAAATAAGGGATATAAAAGCTTATATTGGATGGGATGGGAATTATCAACTACTGCTGTGAACGCATAGAGGTATGTGATTGGTCAGAAATCTGACGCTTGTCATTTCTGGCCATTGACGTACCATAGTAACTAATAATGCCCGCAGGGTATTATGCGCAAAATAATATGCCTTGTATCACAGTTATTAAGAAACTATAATGTGTACCAACTATTGCAACCTACCTTAGAAGGCTCACATAACTCCGGCTAGCTCAATCCTCGGCTTGCGATACGGGTATGATAAATGTGGGATCTTTGTTTACTTCACTTTCGCATAAAGATTTTAGATTCACTAAGAAAGAAGTATTGGGCGCCAACAACTTTATTTAAATTGTTACTTTTTTTCTATAATATTTATATATACATTCAATCACATAATTTATGGGTTATGTTAATGGTTAATCATGAGTTCAATGTAATAAAGGTTTATTTACTATGGCAGTTCATATATGACACTTTATACTGAAATATCGAATTAGAGTTCATATCAGTTTTATTTAAATTGATTAATCAATCATGAGTTTTATAGAAAGGTTTTCTTTCTTTTTCTGAAATTCGGCACCTTCAGGTAAGATAAATTTAAAGAGCTCTCCATACCCTCTTAACCCATTTCTATTCACAATGAAGGCTGTTAAAACATTGATCGGCTAACTCAATTCACGTTTCTAAAGTATAAGAGATGCCCATTATTTGACAGATACCTGCGGTATAACATTAAACCCTAACTGACATTTACAAATATAACCTGGGGGCTATCTATTTGGTTTCTTTTAGCCTTGTTACTGAAAAGGTAATTAAATCGTATTACATTATTATGAAGTTATTGACGTTAGATTGAATTTCATATGTACATTTTAAACTTGTAATTTGACATATTTTGGGTTTTGACTGAACTGAATAATTTATATAATCTTTCTGAGGTTTAGGACTAACCTAACTAAAAAGGATGCGATCCTATGCTGCCAGGAACTGTTGTCTTGCTCATCGAGTGGAACTCTACTTAACAGGAAACAACCTCATCGCCAGACTAATGAAGCGGCTTTTTGAGTGAGGAGCTTTTAACGAGATTTAATGATGATCTAGCATTATTTTTTATTTACGTTAGACTCTCCAAAAAGGTTTCATCGAGACTCCGTGTGTCTCTATCCAACTGAGTCATAACGTCCCGTGCTCAAAGATAGCAAAGAATAACAGGGAAACTGATCGCCAATGTATGTACCTACCAGTTAATTCGTAAGTGCTTTTCCTATTAAGAACCTGTCCAATGAATTAATTCTATTTGTCTGAAAAACCATTACTTCTTAATATAATTTAGAATTAGATTAATTACAACCTTACAGATGAAAAGTTTCCAATTTTTTATTCCTTTAAGCTGGGAATCAGCTCCTAATTTATTTGCTGCTGGAAGTTATCAAGCCCCACTCTGGTTTTTATTCAAAACAGAAAGTGGTTGCCTCATTTATTTTTAATTTGAAAATTCTCAAACTAGCCTTCTATTTGAAATCACAAAAAACTAGATGAAGATTATGCAACCCGTATTTCTCCCAAGTTGTCTAACTTTCAGGTTTTGTGATAATTCAGATTTATTATGTTTTAGTAGCTAGAGTGTGGAATGCTACGAATGTACTAGTAATACATAAAATATACCATGCATCTCGATTCGGCGGAAATAATTCATCGGTTTTTTACGCCTCCTTTGCTAATGCTTGGTCGATAAAGTGTCTGTAATTCTAACTGACGTTTAATTTTCTTCCTTAGCGTTATGTATTTCTTTGTTGAGATCCCGGTAAGGCCTGTTTAATGAAGTTCTTGCCAAAATTCCTGGGAGAGGCCTTTGTTAATCCTGGCACCGTTTTATAAGGAACTAAGACCGAAACTTATTCTTCAGAATTAACAAAATGGCCTCGTACAAAATTTTTATATTTCGTTGTATCATCAGAGCTTTAAATAGAGTTTAGAAAAGCACAAATTAGATTTTGTTTTACTGCTGTATCAACAGGTGGAGAACATCGGCGTAGAGATTTACAGAACTTCCGTTAACTAGCATCGAGGATTAATTACATTCTAAAAGCCTAATTTCAGATATTTGGTAGGTTTGTATATATTTGCCTTGGGGCATATAGCTGAATTACTTTAAAATAATATAATTGTGTTCCATGTCTGTTGCGGAATTTTGATATTGGTTTGTTTCGTGAGTTCCATTTCGCGTGGGGGGTTTTCATGTTGCCCTTGAACCGTGTTTGGGATGCTACTAAATGTTTGGTCTGTTGCCCCTTCTTTTTTAAATAAAGAAATTTTTGATGAATAAAGTATAGTATTTATTGTTAAACGTGTCTTTTAATAGCCAGTTCGGGTACTTTCGCATTTTATATTGCCAACAAATCGAACAACTGAATTTATGTTGATTTAGACCGAATATTTTAGATTAACCTTATAGCATAGGCATATTGGACCAATTTTAAGGGAAATCTCAGTCTCGACGTAGTTCTGGTTTTTGGCAGAAATGTTTCTTGGTGTCCTAGGAGCGACACCTTAAAAGTCCCCGACTCTGGTGTGCCGGCGTCGTAATTTTGTAGAACAAAAATCAGAGGAAGAGAGCTTATGTTTATTAGAAAAGAAAGAGTAAGAATAAAGTACCTTAGAACAGAAAAATGTTATTTGAAAAGGTTCTTCAGAATGTAAAATTATGGCCTACTGCAAAATTTCATAAATATTGGCCTACTTTTATGAAACAATGTGTATCAGATAAACTTTAGCAAATCCTTCCAATACACAAGGGTTTCATAAAAGTAACTCGATGTTTCTAAAATTTTGCATAACTCTAAAATCGGAGCAGCTTCTGGTAATGATATTTTGCCGCATTCAAGACAAAAAAGGTACTTTACCTGAGCAAAAGATCTTTTTTAACAACTGCCGAGGTCTCCCTATTATAACGCCCGCACCCCAGAGACTTTTAAAAGGTTGCTCCTCGGTTACTAAGGAACATTTATACCAAAAATCAGGATTAGATTTTTTTAGAGCAGATACTATTATGTATGGGCTATTAAAAGCTGCTGGGTTGTTGGAATTCCTTTCATCTTACATTTGTAAGATTCATCTCGTACAAGCTACTCGTTCAAAATTTATTACAATGAAATTAGTACGATGCTAGACGAACCCAAAAAAAATATGTTTTGCAACACTCCCTAGTTATTAGGTTATTACTAGATCGATTTTAAACGTGTAAAGTGGCCCATAACCCACTAGTGAGATAAAAACCATGTCACTCACTACTGTACTGTTGGAAGTACTGTCAAGCAATGTCAAATTCGAATTTTGCGGGTTAAATTTTGGGTCACTTTTCTTCATTGGTAGCACGAGGAGAGTAGTCGAACTCCCTAACCGCTCGCCCACGTTGACGATCGTTTTATATAATAATGGCTCGTAATTCACCACTGGTGCTTTTTACACCACTTTCTCTAATAATCTCTACGCAGAAACTAGAATATTTCCTCCATCACACTGAAGAAAACAAAAACTACTGGATTATAAAACTACGCTCCTTGCAAGTCACATGACACTATAATTAATTACTTAGGTATCATTCTCGACCATAAAATGGGGATCATTAGAAGGCACACTTCTTACAAATGACTACCAGCCAAGCAACCACCACCTACTCCAGTCCGAGCAAATAACTCGCTGCAAACACTTAACGTACAACATCCACCGATCAAACAACTTTCCTCTCCTCTAGAAGCCTAGAACCAAAATTTGCGTTATCCTCAATAATAAGCACAGAATTAACTTTAAATATCAAAGACAGTACGAAAAGCTAGTGCTCTTTAAACCACATTAAATGAACTTTTACAGAAGCTATTCACATTTACACCGATAGAGAAAAAGAAGCAAATAAAGTAGAATGCGAAAATCCAGATACACGAAACGTTTCGGCTACTTGAAATTAGTTCTATTTACAGCGCGAAACTGTTAGCAGTCAAACATTCTCCTTTGTAGAAAATTCCAATAAATTACTCATATTATTGTACTCTAGAAATACATTGCGAGGCATCGAGAATTTGTTCTTAAAATATTCCAATAGTAATTGCTCCACTAATTTTAAAAAAATCATAATTATTTGGATATCGTAACATATCGGTCTAATCAAAGATGATGAGACTGATTTGAAAGCAAAAAGACCGCAAAGATGGAAGATATAACCAATAATGAAATTTCGGAATAGTGGAATGCTTCTGACTGGTATCGGAATCTTAAATTTAAATTTTTAAAAATTCTTAATTTAATTTTGACCACAATTTGTTACATTTGGTTTCAAACTGGTTTTGCCTCGGGTAAACTCAGATGCCATTGATTCGTTGTACTCAAATGTATAATTACAAGGAAAACACAATGTAGAAATCACCGGTATAATGTGGTTAGCTATATATACAAAATAAGCCTTAATTTAAATAAATGTTATGTACAAATATATAAACATTAATTTCTTTCTGGTCTCTTCATTTTCTTCGCCCGTCAGCAACCCAAATAGCACACACATTCTGTCGGTTATTTTTCGAGCACGAGTCCCTGTAGGTCTGCCGCCTTGTAGATCCAGCGCTCTGACCAACAGGTTTGCGATAGATTATATGCGTGCCGGTACATGGCGGTTTGTTTAGGTTTTGCGGTTTAAAAAAATATCGTTAAATACTGACAGTGTATTAAGCCGTGCAGGACTCAAGTCTGATTGAAAGTGATTGAAATAGAGGCGGAAGTTGTTTCTATACTGTTCGATCCGCGTTATCGGTATAGTCGCTCCAAGTACAATTAAGTGGGGGACGGCGCAGTGCGTGCTTTTACGAGACTCCGAGCACCGCTGGTGGACGTCTCCTTATCTCTGGTTCGAGCGTAAAGCCAATGTAAACTCTGATTGGAACGGAATAAGCGCTGTACAATATTCTGGAGTAATATTTATGGTTTATAAAAAGTTGCTACTTGCGCTAACGTTATAAGAGGATATGAGAAACTATTTTAAGCACACCAAATCTAGAGAGTGGGAAAACGAAGAAGAAAAATGTACCACAAAAATTACCTTACTGGAAGAGAAAAAATACTGCACCTCGACCACACGCAATTAACACACACAAACACACATATTTTAAAATATTAGCCACGCCCAATCTGTGACATGTACAAGCTTGTATTTACAGTAAACCATATCTTGTGCTAAAGTGGATGTACGAGTCTGGTTTCCAACCATTAGTTACTTTTCGTAGTACATGTTAATAGTAGGAAACCGCCGACCGCCATCATCAGAGACCAAGTATTATGGCTTGGAAAGCATACCCTTGTTGGGGTTGAGTAGGTAAAATAGTCAATATTAATATGGCCTTTGGAATTAAAACCTATTCATTATATACGCAAATGTTAACATTGTAACGTAATACTTGTGAACAAACACCTACTAAACTAGTAACATGTGATGAAGGTAAAAAACATAAACGAATATAAATTTTGCTGAATACTGTTGTGAAACTATATCGGTCATCTAGAGCGTGCCGACCAGATTTGAATAAATTCCAATTAAAATAGTTTATTATTCCTACTGGATCACGTGGTTATTTCAAACTTTTTAGTAGTCATATCTGCTATTGTGCTAGCTGGATATTTCGGAACCTTATTTCTCCAATGCGTTTAACGAAAGTGATACATAGCATTCTATAAATTCCTTCCGCCGTCAAAGCGTGTCTGTTTGTGAAATATGACCACGGAAACAAAGATTTCGGCGGCTATCACAGTTTGGCGCCATTAAACATTAGTCTAATATTATTCGTCTGCGAACTATTTTCTAAGACAAATGTATTGCTGAAATATTCTTTGAGCACTGACCGATGATTCATGACCGAATCGGAATCATTGTAGCGTTTCCATTTGTGGAAAAGCGACTGCATAAATTAGTAAGGGCAAAAGCTTTATTTTATAAAAATACATCGCTACAATATTTCTACGTCACTGGCATTTCCCGTCAATTTAAACTTGTCCTCTGCATTTCTTGTTTGGTCCTTCAATTACAACTCCGACGTTATGAAACGTGTCAGTCTGAATTACGAGAGCAGATAATGGAAGTGCTAATCAGAGACGCCATGAAATTACATCGCCAACTTTTCACGAAATTTCTCATTTACTTAAATAATTTTGAATAAAGCGCCCGATTTGGCGTCATTGCCAAGTTATTCCATCTAAAGAGCAGTCAGCGCTGCTCATTAAACCTTTTTGATTTCGCTAAAAGAACGATCTGGAAGTATTTTTCGAAATAGGCCAGCGTAAAGGGTAAAACACGTTTTGTTAATTAAGTCGGAAAGCTGCTGCTAAAGAATTTAATTTCTATAAAAGGTTTCCAGTTCGCGCTCTTCTGAATGTTCTCCAGGCATAAATGTACATCACACGTCGTTTCGTAGGCGAATGCTAAAGGGAAATACAGTGGAAGAAACAGTGACAACGGCACTGAATCGAATACCTTCACAGTTAACTGAACCTGTTGAAAGCTAAATATGGCTGCCGAGCTCTGGACCATTTGGATAAAAAAATCTGCTTTTCTTTCTACGAATCATGCAAAACCACGGGATGTCTTCATATCAACAGTTTACTGAGAACACGGAAACAAAGCATCAAAAACTATAGTTTACCTTCAGGAACAAATATTATTATTGGACCTGATTTAATGGAAGTGTTGTGCTGACAGGTTGAATAGCAGAGTTAAATATTAGAGTTTTGTGAGTGTTATGCTGAAATTGCGCTTCGTTGCGACACCTAACCAAACATTTATATGATGTAAAAGATTTTATCCAATTTTCAATCGATGCAGTGCTAAACTTCCATTTAAAATTTAAATTTGGTTTTTGTTAATCACGTTGAAAATGACTGAGCGTTAATTAGATCGTCGAAAAGGAAATTAAAATATCATCTCCAGGAAGTAAATTTAGTTTGGAAGTGGAAAATGTGCACAGGTCAATGCATTTCTCTTTTTTTATTTATATCCACTGCTACATATTTCTCTTCATAATACGCAATACACAATGTTTTAGCCAATTTAGATCGATTACATACCCATCTGCGGTTTGCGTTGAAAATATTAAAGTTTTATGCAATGAAGAAAGTTAAAAATTAATAAAATGGTGTTGTTCTTGTTTACAACTGTCGTAAAATGTTTTACGAAGAACAGTTCTTAAATCATGAATGTATTATTTTTCAGGGACACATGTGCCCTTGGTTAGCAGCTAAAAAAAGATTAAACTGTAAACAACATATTTTACATGCTAAAAATTATTAGTTGCTCTGGAAATACTCACTGACTAAAAGAAAACTAGGAAAATTAAGAGTACTTGAATATACGTCAGCAAAGCTTTAGAAGAAACAACTTTTCAATTTTGCATCGTTCTTAGTAATTTTGTAAGCAGTTTTTAGTTCGGATGCATACTGTTGCCTTAAGGAAACCATTGAGCCACCTTATTCGGAATTCGAGGGTAATGTTATTTTAGAACCATCACCTAACCAACGGATAGACATATTTTATTGCTTTCGTACATAATATTTCCAATTAGGAACTTCTTTCTTCCCTCACCTAAAGCAAAGCAAGTATTGTAACCGTGAAACAATCATCTTGCCAGGTTTCTTCAGATCGTCACAGTCCCTAGCTCATCTCCATCTATCTGTGTGTCTGTTGGTCTGTTTGTCTGTTGGTCTGTCTGTTGGTCTGCCTTTTGGAGGTGTAGCTCAAAAACTATTTCTTGCTCGAAACCGAATACCTTCCGCCAAATATATAAAGGGTAAAAATCTTAAAGGGATAGAAGTGTGCACCGATCGATGAGAATCGCACTTGCAAGAGAAGTTCCGTATAAAGCCCTTTAAAGATTTTTCCGTTGGTTAACATTTCTGGAAGCACAAGCATATGCTGACTAGTTCTTATCCATTTCCTTAATAAAATAGTTGCGTGTAAAGGACGGCTAACTTTAAACACCCATTAGTGTATACGAATTAGGAAAAATATGTGAAGTGCTTTACACGGAACATCAATCGCAAGTGGAAGTTATGACACAAAAACATTTCAAATATCTAAAGGAAGAAAATTACGATTGTATTATCTTCATCCCCTTTACAATAACATCACAAATATACCATTTGTCGCCAAAAAAAAATTTGAGATATAACACACCAAAATAAATTTAATTAAACTTTTGAGGTGTTCACCAGGCCACCTGTTGGATCCACAATAGCAAGGCAAGGCTAAAAGTCTAAACCAGGGGTGGCGAACCTTTATTGATCTACGTGCCATTTCTTCTAAAGAAATGGTTAATGAGGCCATGACGTGCCATCAAATAATGCCAGGTAGAAATAGACTAAAAATACATATTCTTGGTACATAACCTAGCTAAAAGGCGGGAGCTGAAGAAGACTAACCTGGAGGTGGCGGACAGCCTGGAGTTCCGTGCAAACAACGAAAGTGGGCTCCAAAATTCCGCAAGAGCGTAGTGAACGTAAGGATTGCAACCATAAACAATTATCCTAACGTTTAGTGGGCTTTTGTTCTTTCCAAATTCTCCCTCACAAATGAACCACGCTATAATTAAGCTGGTGAAGCACGAAGCCGAGGGGCAACCAACTTATTCAAGCGAAGGCTGGGACGGAAAAGGTCGAAAAATACTACCACACGCAATTCAACTCAGGTTATCAAAAACTCCCAAAAATTGGAAAAAGACCACCAGAAAAACTATTGGAATGCAGAGTGATCTAAATTGATAGCAACATAGCGATAATTTGCTGAAAAATTTTATCACAAGATGAAAATAGGGTTGCCTAGCTACGCAGGGGAACGCTAGCTCACTCCGTAGCTCACTCCCACCCGTTCGGTCGGAAATTCGCTTGAAATCTACCTATCTCTGTCACGCAGTATGTTGCCGTTCCGGCACCGGTAGCCTTGTTCACAATGAACTTTGTTACTATGACCTCAAATGTAGACGAAAAAATAAATTGTTTCGATGAGGTACCTAAATTCCTTAATTAAGGCCCTGCCCAAATTATTTTGCCGCGTGCCATCAATGGCACGCGTGCCATTGGTTCGCCACCCCTAGTCTAAACCATACACGAAGTATCATTTTTCTCTAACTAATAGTTCTGCAGCTGCGGCATCAATGTTGCACATTTCTGCCTTTTCAATATTTGTATCCTTTATGCCTTAGGTCCGTAAAATGTCTTATATTCATAAAGGGTAGAAACACTTTTATCTAATAAATGGTCACTGAGTTAGAGCAAGAATAGCAATATTTTATTTTTTAAGGTGCACACTCTATATATATATATATATATATATTTGATTGAAGCTGTAGTCGGCTTCGAGCAAGGCAGAATTCTAATTCACATGCAACATATTGTCTTCTTCAAAGAAATAGCTTTTGAGCTATAGAGCCAACACATGGACAGACAGTCACAGACACCGACAGACAGACAGACTAACAGACATACAAACTGAAGAAATCTCGGAAGGTATTTTTTTTATTATTACAATACCTATTTGAAAGTCAATGAAGAACACTAAATGCAGGAAAAACATTTTTCAGTGTAATAATGCTGTGTAACTATCTTTTATAGAGCCTACCTATATTGCATAGAAAGATACAATACGTAGTACTAACGTACTTCAAAGGATTTAATGGTACTTCAACGGGATTTCCTTCTGAAAAATAAATACCGTACGATCGAAAGCTGTTATCCTTTAGGGGTTTAATAGTAGTTTATTTATCTGGAACGAAAAGTGACATTTTAAAGGACGAGAAAGTTGTTTACGGCCGAGGCGACAGCCGAGGACGGAATTACTTGCGAGGACTTTCAAAAACACTTTTCGTTCGTGGTGAATACAACGGTTTATTTCATATTGCAAGTTTAATGTCAACAACTGATGTATAATTTTAAAGTACTTGAACTTTAATATTTTACTTTAAAGTACTAACACTTTAATGTTCCATGTTTTGTACCATTAATAGTCCGAAGAATGTAATTTTTGACATCAGTATGAAATAAAAAATATAATGTACAGTCGTGTTCAAATAAATCTGGGACAATGCTTTTTTCATATGTAGGTTCAGTTAAGAATTGAGGAATATCTCCATGGATTTCATGCTATCTGAAAGAGTTACATTAAACTTTAACAGGTAATGAAATTTGTAACTCTTTCTGATAAAAGAAAATCCATGGAGACATTCTTCAATTCGTAACTCAACCTGCATGTGTAAAAAACACTGTCCCAGATTTATTTGCACACGACTGTAAGTTAGCAGTGATGAGTAAAGGTACTTAACCCATTAAATACCCTGATACCCATTTGGGGATGACGCGTACTTTCTAACCTAAAATTAACCACGTGCACGTGTGAGCATTTGTTTTTGTGCAGAGTTGTGCAATAGTGTGTGTTCTCGTAGAATAATAATATACTTGCTACAAGTACTTCGCGAATTTTGTGTTTTACAAATTTATTTCGCATATATTAGGTATGTAGCGAATTTTGCTAGCCTTGCAAATTTCAGTTCGCTTACTTTAGTTTTTATGGACACTCGTCGTTTTTTTTTCTTAATAAGTACCTCAGACAGTCTTTGTAGAACAGGTTTTTCTATATACAAAGCCAATATTTTCTTTACAGGTGTTTCTACGATGATTTCTTTATCGATCCCCATTTGGGGAGCACGGTGAATTAGGTGTGCTTTTTAATTTCCTCATGAGCACCAGGCGTTTCTTATCACTACGTGAGCTTGAAGCTATTCTGGAAGATCCTGCTTTTTTTGAGGATGATGATAATGACAGCGGTCCTGTTGATATGGTCAAGCTGCCCCCTGATTCAGTGGACAACGTGTCTGATGAAGAAAATATCGACGACAATGTGCTGGAGGACACATATCCAACAGATGTTCCAGGAGCGATCGAATTGCATTTGAGCTGCTTGCGTCCTCTAAATGATGATGATCCGACACATTTACCACAATATAGTAAAGCTACAGCTTCTACAAGTACGTGTGAGAGTTCTAGTAGGGATTCAATAGAAGTGACGGCGAAAAAAGGGATGAAACGTAAGCTTTTGAGGAATAACACAGTGAGAACAGCTAGAGTTACGAATAATGAACAAGAACAAAACGCAACAAGGAACCAAGCTTCAAGAAAAAATGTACTGGTCCGAAGATGAGGATCTGAACATACAATGCGTACGAAAATGCATCACCAAGAATCGGTACCTGGAAATAAAAAGATTTTTACACTTCAACGATAATTCCAATATATCTCAGAAAAGAGAGGACCGTGATAAACTCTTCAAAATTCGTCCGCTTGTTGATAAATTTAACCAAAAATTTTGAATGTTTGGTGTGTTCTCTAAAAATATCAGCATAGACGAACAGATGGTTCGGTATTATGGGCATCACTATTTGAAACAATTTATACGCGGAAAACCTATCTGATTCGGTTTCAAACAGTGGGCCATGTGTTGCGGCGAGACTGGTTATTGCTTCCATGCAAACATCTACGGAGGTAGAGGAAAAAATGAACCCGTCAATATAGGATTAGGTGCATCGGTGATACTAAATAAACTAAGTGTAACCGAAAATGCTAGCGACCATCATTTCTATTTCGATAACTTTTTCACGAGCTTTGCACTGTTAAAAACTTTGAAAGATAAGTAAGTGTGCGCAACTGGCACATGCAGATATAATCGTATGAACAACTGTCCTATAAAAAATGACAACGAAATAAAAAAATAGGAACGAGGTACCTACGATCACAGATATGATAAACAAAATGAAATATTTGCTATTACATGGCATGACAACAATAGTGTAAAGCTAATGTCAACTCATTAGGGCCTTCATCTTATAGGTTTTGTGAAAAGGTGGTCCAAAGCTGTCGAAAGTGACGTACAAATTCCACAGCCATACCTTATTGTACAATACAACAAATTTATGGGTGGGGTGGACAAACTAGATTAGTTAATCCAAAAATATCGTACCAAAATTAGAGGGAAAAAATGGTGCTTTCCTATTTTTACCAATTTACTCGACTCTGCAATTGTGAACGCTTACATCTTATATTGCATGTCAAATGATAACATGACACTGCTGCAATTTAGAAGGTATATATGTAGGGTATATCTCAACGTCAATTCTATTCTAGCCAACCCTAAAAAGGCGAGCAGACCATCTTTCAACAAATTAGCGTCAAACAGGGTTCTAGAAGATATTCGAAGAGATGGTAATGGACATATAATAAAAAGAACTGAAAATGGTAAGCAGCGAAAATGCGCCGTCTGCAAATCAAATGCCACAAAGCAATGCAGGAAATGCAAAGTAGGACTACACTTAGATTGTATGGAGATATGGCACAATAACTAAGATCTTTTAATTTCAGTAGGTTCAATAGGTTACTTTTTATTTTGTATTACTTTTTAGTTAACCTTATATGGTTTTTTAGTTTGTAACAACACAAGTTTTCAGGTTTATTGTGGTTATAATAGACGTCATATGTAACACGATTAATTGTTTTATTTTACATCAGAAGTACCAAGATCCCCAAATGGGGACCTAAACAAAACTACTCAAAAAACGCATGTAGAACCAAGTTTGATCGAAAATAACTTTTTTGGCGTTCATAATATTGCTCTTGGATGACGTAATCCAAAAATCACTAAAAACAAAAATCTGGTACTTAATGGGTTAATAATATAACCTTTACAATTTTGACAAAATCACTTAACTTTTACAGAGTGTTTACTGAGTGGCGCTGTGTATAAAAATGAAGGAAATCGCTTTGAGCATCTGTAGTTGTTTTTGTTATTGACAATGTTATATATTCCATAAACATTTTTGCCTTTGTTAAAATGGGTGGCCCGGCGAGCAAATGCTCGCCTCTCAGGCGGCAGGCCAGGATTCGAATCCTGTCAACTCTAGAGTTTAAACATCGTACGCTTCCCAGCTACCATACTAACACCTGCGGTAGTCTTTCGACGGACAAGGCTAGCCACTCGCCCGACCTAAGGTCAAGGAAGGCTCATAGAAGCATTTTGTGATTAAAACAGGCGACTGGCCTATAATAAGACGAGAAAGAAGAAGACATAACTTTAAACTGACAGATGTTAAATGAAAACATCACAACCACCGCCAGCATAAATTTGAAAAGAAAACATTTTACAGCTCTCTAGAAGATTGAAGTTTTCGATTATATGGTATCTTAAAATATTTAGTATGAAATAAAAATATTATGTTTCAAGATTGTATTTTTAAGAGATCTGTAGGCATACTTTAATGTTATGTACTGTCTTATTGCCACCTTTTGCTGTTTACAGAAAAATTTTCTCCTACTCTAATTATTAATAATAATTGTTACTATTAACAACTGACAACTCGTAAACATCACACAGTTACTGTGCATCAAAATGATTTGTTTGCTGGTCGACTTTATTGTAGTCGTTTAAAAATGTAACTCCGCGCCGTGTCATATTTAACACACAAAGAGAAAACGAAAGGGGTTAGTATTTTTGGTTGGTTAAACCCTTCACGCTAAAGTCATCGCAATGAAAGGCAAGTCAATTCAGTTTGAGTAGCTGACCAACAGTGACGTAGCCAGGATTTTCCTTTGGTAGGAATTTATCCCTCAAAATTTTTTTTAGCCACAGGCATCTCAATGCTGTAAAATGGGGAAGGAGCTGTGAATGTTTTCTGAAGTACATTACAACTTATTATCGTGATTTTAAAAGACTCATTTAGGGCAGGCCTTGGATAGAAATGAATATATCACCTTTAATTCAACTGCACTCAAAGTAACTAGAGTGGATTTTAAAAATCTCTCACTTTGCAGCAATCTATGACCAAACTGAAGTTTATCTTAACTTCTACACACGGACTACCTTCAAAATGATTTTTTTAACGAATGATATAATGCAGTGTATTTTTTCAAGCAGAAATTTATTGATACAAAGTAAAGATAATGTAGTTACAGAATCAAAGCATTAGTAATGGTATATTTGAATTATACAGAAACAATTTCCTAGATTTATTCCCTGCCATGATTCGCAGAGCGGTAAATTTAAAAATTCCCGGACATATAAAACACATTTGAAAAAAATATTGAAATAAATTTACACTATTGGAACGAAAAGTGTAGCAATTCATATTTATGTAACTGTAGTATACACAAATTAGAATTGTCAATTGTTAGTCTAAACCAGTAAGGGAGTATTTTATAATATTCTAGAGGAGGGCGGGGGGGGCCTTCAGCCCCTCGAGCCCCTACCCTGGCTACGTCACCGTTGACCAGCTGGTTTCTTGTTGTCTTGGGCGCGTTAAAGAATAATTTATTTTTAGAGTTTTTTGTGATGTGAGACATTTGGCGAAGCCCTACCATGTCGCTTTGGAAAATTTTCAACGATTGTCGGTTTTATCCAGCTTCCTCAAATCATAAGCTCCATTGTTTGAAGTTCAAAATCTCGTATCGTCTTTAAAGTACCGTGGAAATTTCATACCGATTCGTGCTGAATGTTAGTAATTTTTAAACTACATCTATGCATTCTTCAAGTAAATCTCTGGAAGCTGCTGATTTTGCCTTTGATTTATAAACCCACTCATTTTGCTTACATTACGCGGCATCCAAGCCATCACTTACCTAATTTCCTTCCCAGCCATAGTTGTGGACCGCCTGCATTCCCGTATCATTTACTTCGCTGCACTCAGCTAAGTTGTTTGTGATCTATGGTCTAAAAGTGCAGTCTCTATCTACCTTCAAGCATATTACAGTGTGCTAGAATAATTTGAACGTATTATATTGTACGTGTAAATTACCGCGAAATTTTGAATATGTTTATAGGTAGTTGCAGTTGTGAAATAAGTTTTGGACGTATCCCCGTTCGTAGTGCGGTGACGCCTTCAGCGCACATATCACTACTATTTTCTTCTGTAGCATTATTTCTCCGAGCGCGTCTACTGTTCTTGCTGATAGCGCACGGGGATAATTCACAGGATTCGTTTTGTAAACTGTTGTTTCGGTCACTGTTACAAAACTGACCCACTTACATGTAATGTTATTAATATTATCTGAATGGAGTCTTTCTGTATTATTTTTATTTCTGAAACGTAGTAAACTTTCTCATTTCTGCACCTAAGTAAGCACTTGTTACAGATCAGAAATGAGTTAAGGTTCAAATTTCGAAGCTAAACGACGCATACGTTTTCTATCGACAAGAGTTTTTCTATGATAATATCTTCGACTTCATCACAGAAATTTAAAACACCTTAGTGATGCCTTTGGCAATAACAAAAACGTGACTGATTTGACTTGCACAGGCGAATGCCTCTTCGCATTCCAGTTTATGACCGGCACACGTCCGATGAGCTACTATACATCATAAACGGGGATTTATCTTGAGTTAGGCGATAATAATAATAATCACAAAATATTATTTCGTTCTTTTATAACCCAGTTACTTTTACTTAAAATCACGCTTATTTCGTTCAAAGTCCAAACGTGTATTTAATTTAAATATGCATGAAGACGATTGTATATTTTTCTTAAATCCAATTCTTTAAACACAGTAACTTTGCTAACCTGTGCTAGGAATTGAGTAGGTTCATAAAAATACAACCTTGTGTGTAATAGTAAGAGAAACTTGATATATCTCTGATTGCTATTAACATTACAAAATAATGTACTTTATATTATACGTATGATTTAAATATATTTGGGAATTACATGAAATCTATTAGAATAACACAGTATTTAATAAGAAATATTTAATAATGAACTCTATAATTGTAATAAAGTCCTAAAAAATAAGGCCAATCTAGCAATACTTTTAGCCAAGGCATCTTGTCGGACAAGAAACGTTAGTAATGGAAGCAAATGTTTGGTTTAGATATGAAAATGTTGTATCGAGTACTAGAAAAAATTATAGAACGTCAGTTGCACTGTCATGTTACTATAAATAAAATTATACCAGTGTGTCAATTTGCATTTACCCTGAACATAGTTGTTCCATCGCTCAGCATGACATCAGATATGACATTGTTAAAATAAATTATCAGAGTTTACTAACGGTTCTGGTATTATTAATTTAGTGCTTTCTCAATGTTACATTATATTGGATTATTTCAATGGTCAATTAGTTTTCGTATTGGCTATTTAAAATTTGGAAAAGGTCGGACTACTCCCTCATTAACAAAGGTGTGCCTCAAGGATCAATTTTGGAGCCTTTACTGTTTTCAATATACACCTCCGCTTTTCTATCTGTGCTTCGTGAATGTAGACATAGCTAATCTAAGTGCAACTTTATATATCAGTTCGTAAATACACTTGTAGTAGTAAATGATGCATCTTCAGCGTACATTATTCTGACATATCAAGAGATTATGGTAATTATGGTATATATATTAATAAAAAAAAAGAATGGCTATTTTATGTAAAAAAAATATTGTTAGATTAGGAGTCAGTGTCCATGTAGAAATTGAACTTAACCATCAAAATGCATCTTAAAAAAATTCTGCAATAAAAGTTTGGTTTAAGTTTAGGTAACCGGTTGCTTTTCAAATTACATTTATCTACTCGCTCTAGAAAATTTGTATGCTGCGCTAAAAGTTATACTTCAAAATCTTTCACTAATTAACAAAAATAATTCAAAGATTTGCTCTTGCCCGGCTGTAGTAGTATATCCCAAATGCCTGAATGTGTAATAAATTTAAAATTCTTAAAAATGAACGATTGTCGCATACCGCGTGCTTATAGCATATAGTCATCACTAAGCAAAACTGCCATATCTATATAATAAATAAACATAAACTATTCACACTACTTATGGTTATACTAAATTTGTTAAACGGTGGTTTTCTTATTTTTCTTCTTCTTCATATTATCACAGACTGTGAGCCTGTTACCAACTACACCAAGTGCAGTTTTGTCAGCCTTCTTCGGCCTCGTCCCGAATAAGTGCCTACCCTAATCCCTTGAATTTAAGAAGATAATACCCTTCTTCAGAGGCGACGACCACCAAAGGTGTTAGAAAGGTAATCGGAGAACGTAAGATGAAACCAATATCCGGGTGTGAGATTGGAACTCACGGTATTACCTCTCGGACACCCGCTCTCTTCCTATTGTATAGTGAAATTCTATGATACTCCTAAATTTTCCAAAAATATTAAAAATAAGCCTAAAATAAATCTAAAGTTTATCCTCTAAATTTGCTGTTTAATGGTCTTGCATTTTAGTCGTTATATCAAGCCGAGTTCATTTTTCTGTTTTAACGTTCATTATTTATGTTGACGTTTTGAACCTTATTGCGAATTTTAATTGTCTGTAACTATAAATGTGTTCTTAATATCTTATATTTTATCAATCCCGAATTTGTCCATAAATATCGCGAGGTTAAGTGGATGAGCAGGTGGCCGTTTTAACCAGTCGTCACTGATCTTCTACCGTTTATTATTATTTAATATGAGATACTAACCGAAATGTTAAGAGTACACGTTGTGAACTGTAGCATTACGAAGTTTAGCTACTAAAAGATAATATATTTTGAATAATCACAAAAACCTGATAGTTAGGCAACTTAAAGTACTTAGGAGAAGTACAGGTTGCAGAATTATCATCTAGTTCTTTTTGAATTAAAATAGATGGCTAGTTAGAATATTTTGATATTAATAATAAAAGAGAAACCACTTCCTGTTTAAAAAAAAACAGAGGAAGCTTTATAAAGTCCAGCAAAAGTAAAATTAAGAACTGAATCCCAGCATAAACGGATACAAAATAAGAAACTTTGCAATTGCAAATAGAATTGATTCATTGGGCAGTTTCTCACTAGAAAAGCAGTTACTAAATAACTGCTTTTTGCTTCCCCTGTTATCCTTGCTATCTACGATCAACGGGACATTATGATCCGGCTGAATCGAGTCATCCAGAGTCGCATTGAAACCTTTCTGAAGGGCCTAACGCACAAGGGAAGACTATGTTAGATCAACATTAATTTTTGTTAGAAAATCCTCACCAGAAAACCATTTCATTGGTTTGGCGATGGGAGTCGTTCCAGTTAAATAGAGTTCAACTTGATGGGCAAGGCAACAATTCCTGGCGTTATGGGATCGCTTATATTAGTTAGGTTAGTACTAAAACCCTAGGAAAGCCATATAAACCGTTCAATTAATTCATAACCCAAAATATGTCAAGTTACCACAGTAAAATGGGCATATTACATTTAATCTACAGTCAACAATTTCATACTAAGATAAAAACAAATTTAATTACTTTCTTGGTGGCCAGGCTAAAAACAGGTTATATTTATAAACGTCAAATCAAAAGGGGTTTAATGTTATACCGCAGGTGTGTGTCAAATAATGGGCCTTTCTTATACTTTAGAAATGTGAATTGAGTTAGACGATAAATCAGTTAACAGCATTCATTAAAGATATAAATAAGTTAAAAAGATATAGAGAGCTCTTTAGATTTATCTTACCTAAAGGTGTTGATTTTCCGCAAAAGGAAGAAAACCTTTCCATAAAACTAATGGTGGAATCACCAGTATCAAGTTAATAAGAACCTTAAGTTGATATTTCAGTATAAAGTATCATATAGAAACTGCCATATTAAACACCCAATTAGCATTAATATGACCCATGAATTATACGATTGAATGTACATAAATATAATATAATAGAATATAATGAACTAAAACCTTTATGCGAAAGTGAAGTAAACAAAAAAATCCCACACTTATCATACCCATATCGCAGCCGAGGATTGAGCTAGTCCGAGCTATGTGAGCCTTCTAAGATAGGTTACAATAGTTGGTACAGAACAATACAGAACATTTGTTCTAAAAAGTCTATGTCTCGTACATATTTTCAAATCTAATACAATCTTGAGACGTCAAGTAGACCGATTGTGTGAGACTAATTGAAAATAGGCTAGACATTATGTTATCCAAGCAGCACAATAGGATGTAGAAAGGACATGACTAAATAGGATAATATAATGAATCACTTCCACAGGGATAAAGAAATAATAATAAACTATCATTCGCTTGTAATATAATATATTTAAATCTTATATGACTTGAAAACGGTTTACGCGTATCTATGTTACTGGAAATTCAAATTAGCTTAGCAAATACGTTTTTTAGAGATATGTGTTTGAGCTTTCAAAGTGCAACGCACATATTTAACATAATTAAATTTAAGGCTTAATAGAAGGAAATTCCAGTTCTAGGGTAACATATTTTTCATATAATTTTTATAGGAGATACGCATTTTTGGTTTTATGTTCAATACATTCGATTTAGTTAAAAAATATTATACCTTCCTTTAACATTATTCTAAACCTGAGAGCGACATTCGGATAACAGAATCGCTTTATGACAAATCAAAATATCTGAATGGTAATCCATTTAGGCAAAACGCAAGGGTCTTTTAATCACCAGCCGAACCAATAACACTTGACTTAATTGGGAAGGGCTTTATTAGGTAGCTTTTAATTAAAAATAAAACAAAAGACTTTGATTTTTATCCCCATTAGCTGATGCCTGTCGTCAAAGACTTCGATTTCAATTCGGACATTAATTTCCCCCGCTTGGAAAGCCATTCAAAATAAAAAAAAAATGGATTATGGCCTGATGCTTATTTTTTTAATTAAAAACGAAACTCACCGTGGGTCAGACAAACAGCCACGAATGGAAAATTATCAATTCTGACATTGTTTGAGGTGCGCCGTGGCATTGATCAAAATAGAGAGCGAAATGCGAAAATGGAAACCGAAAGTTGTTATTGCGTAAATGTTTTTG
The DNA here is from genome assembly GCA_940337035.1 of Agriotes lineatus. Taxonomy (NCBI): domain Eukaryota; kingdom Metazoa; phylum Arthropoda; class Insecta; order Coleoptera; family Elateridae; genus Agriotes; species Agriotes lineatus. Next base: position 60,491,832 of record OW679196.1, read on the forward strand.
CTAGATGACGTTTGACTCCAAAGCACGTCTGAGCGTTTGCGTAAAACCGAAAGATCGCTATTCGTAACAAAATTGTATGCAAACAATGCCTATATAAGCAGTTTTGCTAACTTCTAGTGCAATTATTTCAATTTAGATCTTGTAAACAAGAGCTCAAAATGCGCGATATACATTAGAAAAACCCCGTAATATTTTTCCTTCAAACACATTTTTATTTAATTTTTCCAACAATATTAATTGTTGAAATTTAATAACCCGAGGCTCCAAACACGAAATATAATAAAATTTTATTTCATCTTAAGATTACTTTTCACAACACTTTATTATTAAGGTTTAGATGGAAAGATATATTTTCATTTCATTACTAAGGCTACCATATATAGTACTTTAAATTTCTTGTAAATTAACTTTGATACAGTTATATTGTTAACACCACAAGGTTGAGATAAGTTAAATACGAATAGTATAGCAACAAGAACATTCTTAGACGCAAACGTAATTAGAACCTGCTTTACTACTCAGGAGTGGTAGTGGTTTGAAATATAAAATAGCTACAGTACGTGAACACATGTTCTTTAATAGACTAGTATTTACGTATGATATCCACAATTGATTCGTCGGCTCATACTCTCAAGAACCTAATGACTACTTGGATACAATTGGCAGTCAGACTAGCTCAACGGAGACGTGCAGTTCTTTAAGTACTCACTGAACTAACAAGCCTGAATGGGCTCCAACGAATCTTTCACTAACTACAAATGTATAAGGCATCACAGAGAATCCGTAAACTAAAAGTAGCGCAATATTCTGAAAAAAATCACACGAATTCGGGTAGCAGTAACTAAGATATCACAGTACATAGTCACATAACAAAATAGTATACCACCCAGTACAACGTACAGGTGATTATTAAATATAGGTCGAAATTAAAGTGATCAATAAATGCAAAAATAAGGTAACGTAAGGTGCACCTTGAAACACATAAACTCATTACTAAATACTACAGTTTAATATATACACAAAAAAATTACATCAAATTCTAGCACAAGAATTTAAAAAGATGTAACGGAGACTAGATGTAGGTTCCGAGAATGAAAAACATTAAGTGCATTAATGTAATGTAATGTGGTATAACGAAAAGGGCGAGTGCGCCCCAGTGCTGTTCACGAATTAGTGAAGCGGTGTTCGCAAGGAACTTCGGTGAAATAAATTGAAGTGACTAAGAAAGCCTTGCAGTTTGGTGCCTAAGTGTTTGTGTGTAGCAAGCAGTGTTTTTATTTCAAGTAAATGACATTTTAATCGCGTACTGGATGAGTAACATAAGTGCCAAGCCGCCGAAGGGGTGTCTGAAGTGTCCTGATTATTACGTAAAGTTATCCGACCGAAGGACACCAAAACCAGCAGCGAAGGACCTTCCTGTTGCTTTCGTGTGTAATTCACATACGAGTCATTCAAGAGATGTAGTAATCCAGGGCAAATCCAATGTGAGGGCAACGTTGCAGTTCCCAGGCCTCGAATATTGCAAGGTAACCGAATACAGGTAAAGATTACAGCTTAAACAATAAGCAGTAGCTCCAGCTGTGTGATAATTTCACTGGAGCAAAGGAATGAGCTTGATAAACAATCAAAGGCGCATATGAACTACGAGTACGGTTTTTGATGCAAGGAAAACGACAGCGGACTTTCATGCACTTTAATGTTCGTGATTTTAAAGACAATTATTTTGGCCTTATTTGGATGTCGTTTAAACGTACTTGTATGGCAGATACAATTAGTCTTCTACTATTTATATGCAAATGCGATTAGCCATGTGCTATCGCTCGTAGATTGTCTATTTTGAGTTTAGGTTTTAACTCTATATTTTGGCTCTCTTTGCTGTTTTATATGTGTGTCTTAAAATATATTTGTGTGATCAGATTGGCTATTGTTGTGTATGTTGTTTGAAGTTAGTTTCAACACCCTACTGGAGTATGTAAGAGTTATATGAATCCCGAACTAGCTAGGTAAACGAACAAGGCAATTAATCTATAAAAACACAAAAGCATACAAGACGTCCCATTTAAGTTGACAAACGTATTGTAACAGGAGTTGTAAAAAATTACACATATGCTTGTCGTATGTAGTGTTTGACAATCACTGCTGTTCCTCTCTGGGCGCATTTCGTCAGAAGGTTTGGTATAATAAATAGTGTATCCATGGATTCATAATACGCGGTAGGTATAATGTTTTTCTGATACAAGCATCATATTTAGGTTATGTTGTGTGAAAACTGATATTTCGGGTTTGTGGGCTACTACGTTTCGCCGTTGAAACTGTAAACTGCTAGTTTGAAATTTGGGTGCATTCATTTAATCCTTCCAGCATATTTGTAATAGTAGTTATCATCATGTCCATTCTTTCGCTCACAGTATATCCATTCTGTTAAAGCGGTTTTCTAATTGACCAGTAGTTTATCGATAAATTGCCCTTCATTATTTTTTACGTCGCTCTTAGTAACTAGATTAACTTCGCTAACATAGGAGGGCATGTTGAAAGATATATAAATAATAAGAAAATTAGGCCCCTAGCTTTTTAAAGCTTGTATGTAGTAACTCTACAGTTTACTCATCATATTTTATTTTATATGAAGAGTATCAACAAAAGCCACATAAAAAAGATCCGCTTAATAGAGGTTAGTTGAGCAACTACTCAGTTTCTAACAAGAAACATTATTTCGTAAACATAAGCCAATATTGCTTCAGAAGTGCAATTTACATAGATAACGCACGCTTTAATTACGCAGGAGATATAATACAAAAATTCCATACGCGTACTTGCAGACCTAGATTCGTCATAATATTTACAAGATTAAGCAAGATTTGTACCTTCTACTAAAAGCCGGTGCGTGTCGTACAGGCATAGCTCTACAGGAAAAGGCCTTAGCAAAGAGCTATCAATAGTTAAACTACAAGCAATATCCAATCATTACTTAAGCATTCAGTTGGGGTTCTGTTAAAGGCGTTAACAAAATCCACTAAAGCTTTGGAGTTAATGAATTCGCGGGTGGATTAGATCTAATTAAGAAGAGGCCATTCTTGAAGGCCAAACGACTCCCGCGAGTTTGCTGGAGGTTTTTAGGCATAATGGAAATGGCGATTCAAGTCTTTTTCAATAGAAATCTGTAAAAATGGGGTATTATAGAACTAATACATAATATTAAGGAAAAAGCGAAATAACTGTATCAGATCAAAAACAGAAAGTAAACATTGAGGGATTCAATCGTAGAAATTACCAATCCCATTAAGTGAAGCATTATAAACGTGTATTAGATTAATTGATATTAAAAAAAAGGTTTAATCTTTAACTCCATGTAATACCAATGCATAGAGAACAAGCAAATTTCTCATTCTCCTTAATGTTAGTTAGAAGTCAATTTTAATAAAAAAAAATTCAATTCGTAACATGAATACAGTCAATATTTAGTCGAGTAAGTTTCTAAAGGCAGTACATGCTCTATTTTATCCACTAACAAAGTACTTCAAGCTAATTAGTGGAAAATCACAACCATCTAGGAAATATGTCTTTTTAACCTCCTCTATTGCTTGTAGGAGCTGCATTTCAACTACCATTATTCTCTAATTCATTCTTATACAGCAGTATTCAATATTGAGACACGTCATTGTAATTTCGAAAACGGGAAGGGACACAAGGCCGGTTAAATTTGAACAAAGTTGCATATTCAACCGCGGAATAGTATAAAAAATAAATGGAAGTACTTACTTTAATCTACTAGTTATAGTAAATATCGAAAATGCAGGTTTTTCGGTGTCTTTTTGTTATACGTTGATTACAATGCTACTAAGAAGAAAAATATCTTGACACTATTCTCTCTTTTCTGTAAGCTCATATCATCGGCATCGTGGCCGCATTATGTAAAAAAGTTATGGATGGTACTTCTCCATCTTTGTCTATCTAAAGCGCTATGGGCACATTCATGCACTGTAGATCTGGTTAGCTTAGCTACTTCGTCCACATATCGTGTGGGCGAACATCCTCTAGGCCTTCTTTCCTCTACTTTGTAGTCAAAATGTTGTAATATAGACTTGTAGATGGTAGTACTTACTATTTCGTATATATTAGGTTCTGCAAGGATTGATACATTCATGCGCCTCTCAGTCTAAGAGACTCTCAACATCCTACGCTAGCAGAGAATTTCAAATTCTTCTGTTCTACGACATTCCGTTGCTTTTTTTGTGCAGCATTCCGCAGCATATGTCATTATTGGGAAGAACAAAGTTTTTACGATGAGCATTTTTTTGTCTGAGATATAGTGCGATCTTTTCAAAAACGAGTTAGCTTCGACATAGCTACCTTTGAAATGGCAATTCGGCGCTTTATCCTCCACAGTCACCGGTATTTGTTATTTGCGCGCTCAGGTAAATAACTTCATTAACAATTTCGATGCCATGAATATTTCTCATGTGGTTGATATTTGCATTTAAATGATGTTCTAACATAAGTTCCGCTTTATTTATCTTTAAGCTCACTTCTGTACTTCCAGTTTCTACTCGTTTTAAAAGCTGTACTATCTCATCCTCATTCCCCCTAAGAGAGTCTTGTCGGCCACATACCTTAGGTTAGAGACCTTTTTTCCACCAACGGAGATTCCTCCTTGCCATCCTTCCGTGGCAGTCCATATAATCCACTCACCATAGATGTGCAAAACTGGCGAAAGGACACATCCCTGTCTAATCCCCTGCCATTTCCAAACGTCTTACTGAGTTGTCCTATTCTAATACAAGCTTCATTGAATGAATATGGGTTATTTATCAGCAAGATTATATGACTAGAAATAACTATCTCTCGCATAATATCCCAGAGCTTTTCCCAATTAATGAAATAGAAAGCGTTCTGGTAATCCAGAAAGCAAGTTTTTCGACTATCTGTCTGACATTTAATATCTGCTCCCTGGGATCTCTGCGGGCACAAAACTAGCTCGTTCCTGTGGAATTTGAGAATAAATGAGGGTTTTCAAACGTTCACCAATAATCCAGAACAAAATCTTACAAAACTTACGCGAGGAGTAATGCCAATAGTTATGTAGTTCTCACAGTTGGCTTGAAACAATTTTTTGGCTCCGCTTAATTGTTTCGCCAGTTACCAATTTATTTCCACGCCAGCCTGTATATTCCCATTTGAATTATTATTCGCTGTATTTCAAACGATACCAAACTTGCTTCGCGCGAGCTCTCTGATTTCGGTTTTCCCAAAATAATTCGTTATCAGTTGCGCCAGCCGCAGCGGTCATCTTCCGTCCGCAACCTCATTTTACCTTTCGCTTTGGTTGGAGCAACTTGTTCCAAGAAGGCATCTCGTGTGCTTTATTGCACCTCAATATTTAATTTTGTTTGTGGGCTGATGACTGAAATCAGGTATGTTTACGCTCTTTGTTTGATATTCAGGTTGGTAATTTTCCTTTTCTCATTAGCTCTTAATTAACGCTTTCGAATACCGCTTTTAACGCTGTATTTTAAGCAATTTTTTATTTAGATTGACGCCACTTTAGCTGTCCTAATTGGCATATAACGTGGACCCGCAACTCCTTTCTGGAATGCCATTTTGGGCCTGCCGTTCGTAACACGGAGCGTCCGTTCCCTTATCAACTTTGGCCACGAGGTTTGTGCTGCTGAAGGCTGTTACGTTAAGATTATCCTGGACCAATTATTCATCGCCTACATGCGACTTTTTTGTCACGACCAGGTTAGTCTCATTACAACTTTTGATGATAACTTCGCCTGCCCATGAATTGTTGGCGGAATCGATATCAACGACGCTTCATCACCGTTAACCGATTTACCAGTTAAAAATTTAATTTACGCTTTATAAATTGAAAACGTAATGTATTAACTATTCATAAATCTATGTTTTATAAATTTAAAACGTAATGTATTAATTGTTTCCTAATTTACAATTCAAAAATTTAAAGTTTTGCTTAATGAATACATATTAAGAATTTTGTAAAAAGTGCTTTCACGACATTTTATTATCATTACCGAGATAACGGTTAGTACATATGACAGTGGTAAGCTTATCCCTTCATGGAGTTGTGATCACATTCAATCCAAGAGCCCAAAAGAGGTTCACATATTTTTGCTGTGCGTGTTGCATTTTCAGCATATGTAATATATTGTCTTCAAATAATTTAATACTGTGACAAACAATTTAAGGACTGAATACCGATGTTGCAAGCAATTATTAATTGTTGATTTAATAAACTTACTTGTTTGCTACGATTTTATTTATCTTTTCTTTGAAATCTGCGATTTCTGGCGCCCTGTGTTTTTTATAAAGAGCTTGCAGTAGTACAGCTGATGATAGAAATCTGCGACCCAAGGCCACCGAGATTAAGCTAGCTAGGTCATTACGGTGAGTACAAACATAACAGAGCTACCGTTATGTATAAATGATAAGGGGGTTGATCTGCGATTGTACTACCATTGATTATTATTAGTAATCAATCGCAGGTTGGCTTCTTTATTGTTTCAGGCTTACAATACATTCCTGTGAATTGGGATAAATACAGATTTAACCCAGTTTTCTGGCCATACACCTGAGAACTTTACCTTATTGCATATTGCCTGTAGTAGATCGATTCCTACGTCTTCTGTCCTTCTTCTCTTTTACAAGCCGTAATTCGTCTACTGCTGTAGGTAGGCCTCTTGAAGTCGTTTACAATTGTTTTTGTCCTGTGTGAAATGGAGCCACTTTATGCCTGCTGTCAGCTGAATATCATCAGTCCAACTTTTCATTGTCCTGCCAACACTTCTGTTATTCTCCCAGGGTCTCCATTTAATAAGTTTTGTTGTCCACCTATCTCCGTTCTTCCTAGCCACATGCCCAGCCCACTGCTACTTTCTCTGTCACATCTGTTATTTTTTTTACCTAATGTCCTCATTTCTAACGTGCTCTTCAGACTAACTCCCAACATTTGTCCTTCCATGGCTCACTGAGCACATTGAAGTCGATTTAGGCTATTTTTGTAAAGGCCATGGTTTCCAGCACATATTTGTTAACTTAAGAGTATACAATAGTCATACACTTTTATTTTAAAGACATCTCTATTTTTAGTATAGATCGCAGTTTTCTAAATGTCCAACTCAGACCGATTCGTAACGGTATTTCAGCTCGTTGATTATCTCTATCTAGCCGGATTTTGTGTTTTAAATATATATATATTCCCCCAATTTTTCGATGTTTTCGGTTCCGATGTTAATTTCGATGCTTTGTGAGCTAAGACATTTTGTTTTTTATATTCATTTCAAAATCCAACTTTTATCGAAGCTTGATTAAGTTCTTCAATCATGGTTTTCAGTCGTTGCTTATTTATATATGAATTTGAGGAGTAGGGTATACCTTGAATAATAATAATAATAATAATAATGTCTTTATTCCACCATCTAACTACAATTAAAAATTAACACTCAAAAAAAAATATTTAAAAAAAAATAGGTATCGTAGAGCAGTGGAAACACGAGGACCAGCTCAGTATTATACCGCTTTTCAACTGGACCTCGATCAATTAACTAACGCTATAAATGTAATGCCTAAATATTTTGTTTAGGGTAGTATAACACGACAAAGTAATATAATTGTCTGGAAAACAAAAATTTTGAGTATGTTTTGTTAAACAGTGATGGCGTTAAAAGTTTTAATGATTCTGGGAGGTTATTGTAAACTTTACTGATATTGTATTGAAAGAATCTCTCAAATAAGGCTGTTCTATGGTATGGAGGAGTAATTAGACCCCTGAATCTCAAGTTTAAATGATGTACATCAGTTCTAAATTGAATTTTATTATATAAATAAGGTGGGTTCTTTTCAAAGATAATTTTATGGTATAACGATGCTGTGCGAAGCAAACGCCTGTCTTTCATATTAAGCCACTTAGATTCAGATAATTTGTGTGATATATGGTCATATTTACGCATACCGTAGATACATCTTAAGCATGAATTTTGAATACGTTGTATTCTATTGGAAGTATCAGAATCTAGGCTAGGAAAAAATATTTCTGAACAATAAGAGAACTGAGAAAGCACTAATGATTCGCACAACATTTTTTTAATTGATGGATCCAAATAATGTTTATGGGGATATAACAGCTTTAAACTAATGTAAGCTTTTTGTATGCATTTATTAATATGTTGCCTGTATCTAAAGGTAATATCTAATATCAAACCTAAATTTTTGATACTATTTTTGAGAGGTAGATTAGTATTATTAATTGCGACGCGTACCATACTTTGGATATCAGGCCTATCAGCATCTCTTCCAAATAGAAGAACACAAGATTTATTGGGGTTAAGGATTAGAGCATGTTTCGATGACATCTCAGCCAACCGATTTAAATCATCAGACAATTGTTCCAAGGCTGCATTAAGTTGAGAAAGATGAAAAGATATATATATTTGTGTGTCGTCTGCGTACATATGAATTTTACTAAACTTGATATAATTAGGAAAATTTGAAGTGTAAATGGTATATAGTAACGGGCCTAAAATCGAACCTTGCGGCACTCCTTGAAGTATTTCCTGGGACTTAGAGATTCTATTATCGATTTTTACACATTGATATCGTTTATTAAAATAACTTCGAAGTAACGTTATTGCATTAGGTGCAAATCCAAGATAGTGAAATATAGAATACAGCAATTCATGGTTAATAGAGTCAAATGCTTTGCTGTAATCTAAAAGTGTAAGAATAGTGACTTTACCGTTATCGGTTGCCTGTAATATGTCATCTGTTATATTGAGAAGAGCGGTGGTACAACTATGAGATGGACGAAAACCTGATTGATTTTCAGGATTTAAATTAAAATTGTTCAAATAAAATCTCATCTGATCACTCATAATCTTCTCCAGAACTTTTGCAAAAGTTGGAAGGACACTAATAGGTCTAAAATCGGAGTAATCTTGTGGATCACTAGACTTTGGCAAAGGTGAAACCAACGCGATCTTCCAACAGTCTGGAAAAACCATATCTGTAAGGCACGCATTAATAATGTGTGTTAAATATTTACTAATTAAGGGATAACATAAATCAATCATTCTTAAATTTATACCATCTGAGCCAGTTGCATTTGTTTTGATTTGTTTTACTAATTTAGTAACTGTATCTATCCTGACGTTTTGTAAGGATTGCATAACTGCCCATGGTTCTAGGGAGTCGAAAGCTTTCTTGTAGTCAATGAAAGCTAAATGGATCTCAATGTTATACCCGGTTGTTTTCTCTATTAGCAGGTAGAGAGTTTGTATATAGTCTGTTGTCCCGAAGCCCTTGCGAAAGCCAGCTTGTTCAACTGGTTGATATATATCGAATTTGTGTCTTAGCCAGTTCGTCAGGATTTTAGTAAGGAGCTTGTGTAAATGTGATAATAAGATCATTGGGCGATAGTTCTTAAGATGTTCGTAATCGCTTTGTTTAAACAGAAGTATGACCAAGTTATTTCGCCACTTCACATGTATTTTTCCTTCTTTGAGACATTTGTTAATACATATCCGCATTGCTTCGAAAAGTTCCTTTCCTCCCATTTTCAGAATTGCTGAAGTTATTTTATCTTTATGGAAATTTCTTATTTTTTATCTGCTTGAGAGCAGTTTCCAGTTCACTCCGGCTTATCTCGGGGATTTCTTCGGAACCAGCGTTTAGAATTAGTCTTTGTTGTTGTTTTGACTTTTGGTATAGACGAGGAGTAAAGTTTTGTGTAGAAGTGTTCGAATTCATCAATGATTTGCGTCCTGTCTGTGACAGTTTTCCGTTTTTGTTTCGTATTTTTATTATTTTACTTTTACCCTTTACCGTTACATCTTTTGTTGCTTTAATCATTTCTGATGTGTTTCCATCGATACCGCGCTGGTGGCCTAGTGGTAAGAGTGACAGACTAGCGATCAGCGGTCCCAGGTTCAAACCTCGGAGGAGGCAAGAATTTACGAATAAAAGCTTACAATACCAGTCCTTCTCCGAACTAACCAGGAACACCTGAAGACCGAAATAGATCAAAACTCCCGAAACGTCGTGTGATATACACCCTAGACAGTGGAAAATGTCCGATAAAGACACATCATAATAGACGACTGCCAAAAAATGACATTCAGAGAACAACTTGAAAAAGTTTTTTTCATAGTAGGCCGTCTGTTATTAATTAGAAAACAAATGAGTGTTCAATTTGATTTTTTATTCAATATTTATCATATACATTTGACGTTCGTGATTTTCTAAATTTGCTATTTTATTCAATTTCCTCTTTCGTTTTAGTCCTAAATTAATTTCGTTTTCAATGAAGGATTCAGTATTTTTCACTCGATTTTCTTTTTCGGTTAACATCAATGTTGATGTTATTTGATAGTCGGGCATCATAGTTAGCTTGCTGTATTTCATTATCAGGAGAATCTTCTTTTTGTCTGTCAGCAGCCGTGTTACTCTTGACCTCGTCTATACTTTTAGCAGGGCCTCAATTGAAAATGGTCTTTTTTCTATAAGGATAGTTTGAGGACTCCATTTTCTATTTTGTTTTAGAAGTCTGGTAGGAACTTTTCGAATCTTATATTGCAATTTTTCACAAAACGAGTTTAGAAAGTCTTTATGGTGGAGTTGTATTGTGTTATTATTATTGATATTGACCTGATATGTATAAGATAGACATACTTCCAGAGTACACCTACATTCTTACGGATCGACAGTAATTTTGATTTCTTCTTCTTATAATTATTATTATTAACTATACACGAAACATACCATTTCAGTGCACTTGTACTAAATTGCTGACAACATACTTGTAACGTACGTAACCTCTGTGTATATATGTACACGTTTGTAAACAGCTAAAGGAGAACCGTTTTTGTAAGTACCAAAATTCGAATGTATTCAAGCTAAAGAAATGTTAATGATGTAAATTAAGACCTTTTAGTTTAAAAAGAGCAAGTTATAGCAGTCGCTATTTGCAAAATCATAACAGTGACATACCTACACTTTCGCCAAGGGCTGACGGCATTAGTAATTATAACAATTAGGTGGTGCGGTGGCAAGAGGGCTGGGCCCGCATTACCGTATTCTCGATAAATAAATAAATACAAACTAGTAATTCTTCAATTACAAAACGTTTTTGATTATGTAAGTCGATAGGAAAAGTATTAATTGAGCACTAACCTTGTAAATAGTTAATTTTCCATCATCACAGAGAACGCCTCCCTTATCAAATTCTTTATAATCTCCTATATTATAACAATTTATTTTAAATCTGAATTGTACACACATCTGAGTAATGCTAGCCACAAAAAGCATATGTAGGTTACATAAAGCACTAAATTTTGGATCTCCCATTACCGCGATAACTAGAGATAACAGCGTTCCGAATCATCCGGTTCAACAAATGTGGTTAAACAGCAGTCTCACAACAACTATAAGACCATTATAATTTCTTTAAGTTATAATTTTTAACTGGTATATAATAGTTCAAAAAATAACAATAAAATTTAGAAACACACGTTCGACTATGTAATTTTTGACTAAACAACCTTAGAAATTGGATACGTAATTCTTACAAACAGTGAAGTGATAGCTAAAACCTATATGAAAAATCGGGAGTGTGGTCCCCTAGACTTTCTCGCATTCGCCTTGTTTTCTAGCAAATTTGAAAAGTTTATTGCAATGTATATACCATACAGCGATAAAATTACATTTTCAGGTAACCACTACCTGTTTAGGTAAAGGGCCGCTTTAGGTTAACCTATCATACTGAAATTTTATATCTGGGAGTTTTTCTCAATAATAAATGTATGTGCAAAATTTCGTGCAAATACCTTGAAGCAAACTGGTACTTTACTTGAATGGATACCGCTACCTGTTTAGGTAAAATGCCACTTCCGGTTAACCGATCATGCTGAAATGTAACATCTGGTAGTTTTTCTACATAAGAAATGTATGTACAAAATTTTGTTCAAATATCTCGAAGCAAACTGGTACTTTACTTGAATAGGTACCGCTACCTGTTTAGGTAAAGTCCCACTTCCGGTTAATCGATTTTGCTCAAAATTTGATAGGAATCTACGAATTTTGAATAATGACTATGTACCTAATTTCAAGGGTTTAGCTTATTTCATTTTTAAGTTATCGTGTTCACACACACACACACATACACACACACAGACATAATTCGAAAAATGGTTTTTTCGGACTCTAGGAGGTCTAAAACGTCAAGATTCGTCAAAATCTCGAAGTCGATTTTTTTGACGATTACAATACTTTCTCTATACTACCGTATGCGAGAAAGTAAAAAAACCAAGTTCTTGAAAACAAAATTATTTTCGCTGATAGCTACAAAATGCCTTTGAGTAATTTCTTTCATATTTGATGCATGATTTATTACAACAAACTACATTTTACCCTCATGCGATCTGTTATTGCTGTTGCGCAAGTAGTGGATTTTCAGTTGTTCTTCCATAAAGTGTTCTAATTTTTAATGGTTCGGTCAAAGGTTGCAATACTTTTCTGAAATCAAGATGTATGTATTTATTATCTGTAACCCCATTTACCTTGAGGTGTAGAGGCTGGTGCTTCGTACGTTAGCATCTGGCGTACAGTGCTCAACTTGCCCCGGATTCAGGTTACAGAGTTGGAGCGAGCCTTTTGTGCTTGCGCAGCAACCATTGTGTGAGGTGTGTGTCATGGTAATGCGTTGACCTTGTTACTCTATCTCTTAGGTCTGTGGTTCTGAGTAGAGCACAGTTAATTTGGTACCCAACTGTGAATGGTCTCACCGAGCCGGATTCCAATCGCCAAGGCTGCGGAAAAATTCCGACCCTCGCGGGATTCGAACCGTGGACTTGCTTAATGCAAGCCTAGCGCATTCCCAACTACGCTACACGGCTTCTAAGTTGAAATCAAGATATAAGCTAATTTCCAACTTTTGTCTCTTCTGTCCTATTTTTGCATTTGCAACGAGTTATACATATAACAATAAATACTGGGCGAAAAAGCGATGTGCCAGCTGTAGGCTATAATAAATTGTATATGAGTTAATGAAATACAAAAATAAAGAATTTATTTAAACTACCAGAAAGAATATATTAAATTATTTATCGAAAATTGATATAATAACTAAAACGATTTTTTTTTTGTCGAAATGGAAAGATTTTTAAAAGTGTCTTTACTTATAGAAAAAAGGTGCACTAGATTAGCCTGACCTCCTTTGCCTCACACAAAGAAAGTATTGAGTAAAAAGTTAGACTGTGCTCTTTCCATTGTACGATATCATCATTTGGCAAGGTTTTTGCAGCGTTAGTCAAATACATATAACTGATAGCAAACCCTAAATTTCAGCTACAGTTGTCCTTTTTCTCGCTTTTTATGTGAAACTTAGATTGCTGCTTTAATGAATCGTTTCATTCGTTTTTACTCATGTAGAAATGTTGTTTTGTGGTATGCAGCTTCCGATAGTCTACAGCTGCTACAACGTTTTCACATGTAGGGAATATACCAAAATGAAACAAGCAAGATAAAACAGACAAATATGTTTTATTGAAAATATACAGTAAAATTTGTTGACGAACAAGCCCATTATCTACGCAACAGCGATAACGAATCAAATGAGGTTAAATTTGGTTATTTCCAATAATAAGTCATTTATAAAATATGGAACAAATCGTTCAAGGTGTTTTGCTATCATTGATAGAAATAATTCTATTTTCAAGAACTGTGAAAATCGATTTTGTTGAAACGGAAAACGTATGGCTATAGGTTAATTTAGTTAAATTGATACGATACAGACCTTTTCTGCGTGGTATAGAAGAGCATGGCGTATTGACAAATATAAAACATTATTAAAAAATGCAAGCAGAAATATTAACTTAACTATAGCAAATCAATTTCGTTATAAAATGCTGAAGGTTGTAACTCTGACGTAGCTAAATAATAAAATATTATTGTTTTTTCTGTTTGATACCGGGTGGCCATAAATATCTGAGATCCCGGTAGCCATGGAATTAGCTACTTATAAATGGTGGTTAGCATTATATTTCAATTACCATAAGTATTGGTACCTATGTAATGTAATAAAATCCAATAAGATGAGGGGAATGTGCCCCGGATTCTGCAGTTTAGCCTACGACTCGATTATAAAAATCTCCTGTTCTATCTTCATTACTTATTGCAATCTGTAATAATTTTTGATAGATACGAATTTTAGTTGTGATGACATTAATGACATTTAGTTTAGTTGGATTCATCACTTTAATAAAGCGGTGTTAATTCCAAAGGTATTGTGATATCAGATATTTATGGCCACCCGGTAGTATTGTTTCTCTGCAACAAGTAGATACTTGCAAACATTTTGAAAACTTCTGGCACGTAGAAATAAGCTCGGTAAAATGCGAAGTAATTATAGTTTATAAACAAGGTCGTTAATAAACATAAATTAATGTTTGTTGCATATTATATATCCACCCACTTTAAACTTACTCCTCTATATCGTCCTTACTATCATTTTTAAATTCTAAGCTTCAAAACCTTTTTTGAGGGTAATTTAGATTTTTTGTGGAAGTAGTAAACTTTTCTCACTCATAATTACATGTCGTACATATAATTGATTTTTCATTGTGATATTGCAACACAATCGTCCTTTACTGCTTTTTAAAATTTCTCAAATTTTACTGCTAAAAATTGTTACCAATTTTTTTTTAATAGTGCTCAATAAATTATAAAATTTTAAAAGTTGGGGTGCGGTGTTCGTATAATTTTAAATAAAAAAAAATCACTATTTATAAATATGAACATCTAGTGATGCCATCTACGGTTGTTATAGACCTGTAGCCTTTATGCACACATTCAGATTATTACCACCATTTTTCTTTAAGTGTTTGCATGATGGCTAAAACCGCACTCAATACTTTTATTAATTGTAACCATATTTCAATATTTTAAGTTTTACATTTTACGGGTTATATAATGTTTTACAGATTATTAGTTATGATATTTCGAGAACACGTTTGGTTTTATGCAGGAAAATATGGTGGTTTCTCTCTTAGCAATGTTGTAACTGTAACTTTGATTAAGATTAAATAGATATCTAAAAAGGTTATGAGTGCACAATCTTATTGTAGAGTGTATGCGACATTTAGCATTTTACATAAAACCAGGATCAGATTCCGCAAAAGCAGCTTCTCATTTACATACTTTTAATTTTTAGGCCTCAGGTGCCAAGAGCAAGCACGCCAATCTCTGAAATTTTCAAGAAGAGATTAAGGTGCCACGTACAACAGCCAACTTTTATTAGCTCTAATTTCTTTTGAAGCTTTAAATGATAAAGTTTCCAGTACTCCTGATTTATGAGTTCGAGTCTTAAAAGACAATTATAATTAGCAGGACGGCAGGGCTGTCACTTGGTCTTAAAGACCATTTAAGTCGGTAAGACGGCGTGATGAATGGCTGGCGTGTTTTTCGCCTCTCCAATTTACTTCTGCCGATAGCCGTCGAGATGTTGCTATTCCTGCTACTTGTCGGTAGTGTTATTGATACGTTAGTGGCAGCAATAAGTAAATTACAGATGTTTATTGCTCCTTGTGCGGCAGTAAAAAATGAACAAGACGTTTTGTTCATAATGCTAAGAAGCTGCCTTTAACCACGAAGTAGTGCTAAAGAGCTTGAAAGAATAATAGAGGGCATTTGATCACCGTGAAGTTTTTAGGTTCTTTCCACTTAATAGTTTTGCTTCTACCAGTCTTCGACAGTTATAGGTAATGTAAACCACGTAAGGTTATCTTAATGAACTAGTGGTAATCTAACCGTATATTTTTACGACCACAAAAAATTTAGGAAACTTCTTACTTACTACTTTTTATGAAGAAACTCAAAGTAGACAGTGAAAAAGTATACAGGCTGTCGTAGTAATGTAAGATTATCCTCTAAAGTAATTTGTATAATAAATTATTTGTTTATACAAAACAAATTTAATTAAACTGGAACCCATAACGTTTTTTAGACATTATCGTTTTGTTAGGGCGCTGTGACATTTTTGGGGTTCGAGTTTTTGGTTGGGCCGTTTTGAGGTTCCCATTTCGACGGCTGATGAATTACATACATGCGTATATGAAGTGCGATCTCTAAAACGCATAACCCCATAATATCCCCTACAAAACAAAAAATCATGGCATTAAGAGGAAAAGAAGCAATACCTTCAAAAATCATAATCGAACATAAAACAAATATCTCACTTCAACTATCTGGGATGCAAAGTACCTATACTACGACAAGATTAGAGAAAATGCGTGGTATGATAAAATGAACAATCAGACAAACAACAAGAAAGGACACCCAAATGAAATGTATACAACCATGGCAGTACCGTCTCTGCTATATAGATGGGTCATAAGGAAAACCAGCAGAACAAATAAAAACAGCCGAGATTAAATACCTTAAATCATTGAAAACACGCCAAGAATGAAGACCTAAGAAGAGATACACCAATACAAAAAAAATTGAATGACCACATGCAAGGAATGAATAAAGGCATCTCTTCAAAATTTCTATGGAAATATAAACCAAGGGAAAATAGGCAACCCAGGAGTCTCAGAAAGCCAATTGGGCCTAGTAAAACAGATAATGATGGTGATATTTCAACCGCTTATCGCGGAGACTAAGACCCCACCCGCGTTTCCGCAGTCGGCGATTCAAAAAGAAAGCAATGGAAGATCTCGCATCTGCCAAGTTGGGGCTTCAACATTAGCACAACCTCGAAGCGTCTTTGACGTACCGCATCTCATGAGATAATCGCTGTACAACAGTATCCCGCTGCCCATCTTTTCAGCACTGTTTACTTCAACTACACATACGTAAAGATAACCCTATGTTTGGCTGTGGTTGAGGCAACCGGTGCTATTCAATATCAAAAATTACCTACCTTTTTCAGCAAAGTCACTGATAAACGTATTTCTGCCGCTACCATAGGATACTTTTCAATATAGTTTCCCTTGAACTACAAATAGTGAGATATGGAGTTTGCCTTCAGCGAATGGTTTAGGCATTGCTTTGGCTCTGTTTTATTTTTCGCAGTTATAGAACTGTTCGAGACTACTTAAAATTGTAAATTGTGGATTTCGTCACGGTACGCAAATTATTAACTTGACATAACCGACCACGTTGAGAGTATACACCATTAACCGCTTTTGTGCTGATTTCAACAAGGGATTTTTTATCATTTGGGCCGGCTTTTCCGGTTTGTTATTTAACGCGTTGTTTATTGAGTGCAAAACTGAGAATCAACTAGTTCGAACAAAATAGCGAATTTTAAATACGCAAGTAAATTGAGACCAATAGCTCGACCAGTTTTACCGAATTCTGGAAAATTCCTTGGACTACAGAAATAATTTCCTCTTCACCTCCAGACTTATATCAGCAAAAAGAATAAACTCGCTATTTTTTCAACTACGCTATCGGGACCTTTTTGAATTTTTACTGTGTCTTCAATACGTTTCAGACTGTAGCACATTTGCAATTTTGAAAAAATTGTAGTAGAATGGATTTGCAACACCGTTTCATGAACAAACATTGTCTAACGGGAAAGGGTTGTGCATTACTCTGCTGCATATTGTTTAGAAGAAACCCGTTTTCCTTTTTTAATACTTTTGAGTTTTTCTGTAAGACTAAAGTTGGAAGTTAGTATTCTCTCCTTTCCTGCAATTATCATATTATGCTGAATTCGAATTGCAAACAGTAATGTTAAACTGTCTTGAACAGAATTGCCTGGAGGCTGTTGATCAGGATTCCGTTGCTTTGCGCTGGTTCTATCCCTCAAGCACGTAAACAAGACTGTGTTTACGTTTTAAACCAATGTAGTCAATGGTACTTGAAAGGGACGACAGTAGTGGTTTACTGGGAGACGCAGCCTCACGTCTCGATGTATTATGGCTTAGTATCAGGGTGGCGACGTAGTGAATGAATCAAACATTAAATGCAGATTGTTTTATTACGAAAATAAACGGTGTATTTATACAAAACAAGAATGCTTAACTAAGTAACAATTCAAAGTTCATAATAGTGGAGTGTAATAGAATGCGTTTAAAGGTCCGAAGACCACAACTCAGCACGATAAGCCTTTTATAGTTCCGCATGGGTTTGCAGACTGAAGCGTTGAACTTGGCTTTCTAGGTCGCTTATTAAGCGAAATGCCGAGTTGCATTTTTACTGCGGTGTTTAAACTCAATGTTGGCGAAACAATATTCGTTAAGATTTCGTAAATGGGACTGAATTTTGCCTGTTTTAATTCAAGATTAAAACAGATATAAATTAAATATAAACTTGCGAAATTATGAAGTAAAACTTGAGGTTAAAACTGTTTGTTTGTGAAATCAGAATTACATTTAGAACTTCTGACTGGTTTCGTAAATTTTGTTTTTAAAATTTATGTGTGTTTAAATCAAGTTTAAACAGTCTTGCTTCTACTTTTCTTCTTCTACCATTTCAACCTGTCATCCATTCGTTAACGTATACCAGATTAAATGTATATTCGTTATCTGTTCAAAATGGTTTCCCTTGCTATCCTTCTCTAAATGCACTCTCCGGCTTGTTCTTAACATTTTTTCTATCATTTTAAGTAGTGTTAATGATATCAAGTTCAATTTTTACATTTACCAGTACCTTCTTGTTTTTTATAGAGTGTTGTAATTATATCTTTTTTAAATATTTTAATTAATGGCATTTGATAGATATTATTCAACTTATCGGCTTCTCTCCTCTTAGCTTTACATTGTGCGATATTATTTTCGATTTGCCAATATTTTCACAGTTTACTTGAATTCTCTGTTTTTTCTATCGATATAGTATAAACGATGTCTTCTTCATGTAAAATCTATTAAATTTTGTATTGCCGCTCCTACTGCTTCAAGTCTTATTCCATAACATTACTGTCATATTTTCTCTACCTTTCTGTGGTTATGATCGAAATTACTTTTTGTATTTTAGTACTTGTTCATTTTGAGTCGTTTTCCTTTGTACGCATTGCTTTTTAATAAAATCCCTTATTTTATTTGTTTTACTATTTTCACATAACCGTTTCTTGTTGTCTTTCATTATTTTTCTTTTTTCTTCAGTTGAATGACTTATTCAAATTTGCTGTTACCAGTACTTAGTCCAATGTAAGTTTAGTACGTCTAGATCGCTACATTACTACATCTCTGATTCAAAAATTACGAGGTACACCATCTAGTTTGGAATTTCGATCGGATGCGTCAAGTAAATCTAATCTTACAATTTTGCCGGCTCGAAATGAGCGAAATGGATGCAGCGTCACATTTTCACGACAGAAACGCGATCCAGTTAGCTAAATAAACCAGCTATTTTGGTGTTCAGCCAAGTTCAGGTAAATGTGGTTGACATTTTCCGTCCGCGCCAAACCATTATATAAACTAACCATCATAACAAACGATACTCTTGGCAGTTTACCAACGTCTGTTTTTGAGTGCGTTATAGATTGTACCCAAGTTTTAAAATATAAATTAGGGGAGAGGCAGGTTAACTGGTCCGTTTTTATCACCTATTTTGTCCACAAGTATACACCATTTCTTTTACTTGTAAGTCAATCATGTGTACTATTTTCTGCGAGTCAAAAACAAAGAGGAATTACAGTAGGAATCTATGTTGTTGTCTTTTTTAAAACGATGTAAATGGTCCAGTTAATCTGATTAGCTAGGTTAACTGAACCAATGAGCCAGGTTAAGTGGACCACCGCTTTTACTAACAAAATGAGGGTTAAAACACACATAATTATGAAACTCTCTTTACTTGAACAAAAATACATCTAATATACTGTATACTGGGTATATGCACTTACATCTACGTTAAAATACAACATATTACTGTACCGTCTTTTCGAGTACGTTGTGGGATTCGGCAAGCCGCACACAACATTGTGAAGGCTAATAAACGCCCGATCTTTATCAGTTAATATAAAACGATTTGCGTCACATTAGAAAAAAACAGGATAGAAATAAAAAATCTAATATAAACCCGTGTAGATACCTGGGGTTCAGATAACAACACATCGCATGGATCTAGATAACCACACATCACATGCTTTTCTATTTGAACTTACCAAAGGGTACGTTTGAAATCTGTGTAAATGTCAACATCAGTTCATGTACTAGACGCTTAGGTCAGTCTTAGAACACAAAACTTACTATGTTATAAAATAAATGTCACAAATAATTAATTTCACAAGCGAACACCGATTGACAGCGATATTGCAATAACTCCTTCTCAACTACCTAAATTCTAGAATGAGGTGTTAAGTCATCTAATGGAATACCAAAAAAATTAATTTCGAAGTCAGTAGCATTGCCAGAGTATTCAAAATTGCAATGGTCCGGCTAACCTGTTGGTCCACTTAACCGGTCTCTCCCCTACACACCAAAAATGAAGTTATATACCCGTTTGACGTACGATAAGTACCGGGTGTTTCTTAAGTTAAACGTATGGTTTCTGGAAATCTCTCTCGGCAGTATCATTAACTACTCTTAAATAACCAAGTATTACCACACCCTTTCTGTAACTATTATTGTCTTTCCAGGTACTGGATATACTATTGGAATATTAAACCTTTCAAAGAACTTTCTAGATGGTGATGGGACCAGTTCTGTGGGCAAGTCTTTTTGGATAAAATCGGATAATTCTTCAAATGTTATAATCGGAGACCTTTTCTTCTTTATCTATGTCATACTCATTTTCCACATCGTGTTTCCAACCCACTTCTGCTTTTTCTCATTTTTAATTCTGTCATCAAATATTGAAAATGCAGCACACTCTTTACGTTTAAGTACCACAAGTGCCATAAAAACTTCCTAATAATTTTTTCTGCGATAATTGCACTATTCTCTTTATATTTTTTCAGCTTTTTAAAAAGGTAATATCATTAAATGGAGTCTGTATTGCATTTGGGGCACAAAACCAAGCTTTTGTGTAGAATTTTACAATGAAGCAACAAATTTCCTTTGCAGATAGTTTTTCTTTTTGTAGAAGTTTGAACTGGTCTCTAATAAAAATATTTTTAAGCAGTATATAGCTTTTACCCTCCATCTTGCCAAATGATACGCCCGTGGTTGTTGAAATTTTATTCATTGGGGAGGTGATCCTTCTAAAAATATTATAGCGACTTCAAGAAACTCTTAGTCATCTCTAGGAAAATCTTCTTGGCATTTCTTTTGAGCAAAGAGTAAGGTTCCATTCTCACTATACTTTAATATCTCATGAACTGAAACTTTTAAGGTATATCGTGTCCAGACATGGGTGTAAGTTTTTATTTCTGAAAAACGCTTTGCAACATTATTCCATATGTACGGTGCCGGCAAACCAGAAATATTATCATGATTGAGCTTCTGTTCAAAGAGAACACAACCACCCTTTAAGCGACCTTTGTTTGAGGCTGCTCAATTTTTGGCGCAGTAGCAATAACTGGAAGTCTCTCAACATTTGTTTTTCCTGTTAGATCTGACAATATTTCTGATTCCCAATGAATAACCACACAGTTCAAAATTAGTTCCATACATTTTGGTTTATACTTGTTGGGCAGCCTCTTTCCGAAAATTCTCATGTGCCCTCTTAATTGATGATCTATTTATAATGTATTCACAAAGGACATCCACACAGGCTATCGTTTGAGGTACAGTAGGTACTACAGGAGAATTTTCTTCGTTTTCCGGTTGATTCAGTTCTTCAGAACTACTTGAATATGAAACTGAAATCCACAGCAAAGAATGTGTGTAGTAGATTAGAAATTAGACAATTTTTTTACAGGTTTTACTAAATAAACTTACCTGTACCTGTTTTATTAAAATTGTGAACACTTATTTCTTCCTTTTGCCTTTTTTCTAATAATTTGCGGTTTCTATTTTCTTTTCTTGTTTCCATTTCGTATGTTTTGTGTATGCCAATCATGCAACCATATCTTCTGCCTTTGCCAAAGTAAGAATTGTGTATTTTCTTTAATTTATATCATGTACACAAGCAACATCAAACAAATCATCTAGACTTTCTTCAAATGTATGTCCCTTCTTTCTGCATGGCTCTCATTTCTTGGTAGCGTTTTTTCTACGTTTCTTAAAGCGACATACAGCTTTTTCAATTTTTTTACACACTGTGACCTAGCCTGCGTGGGAATTCTAGCTTTTTTCCAAAAAATTAGGCACGGGTAAACATCTAAACAAGCACTTTCATGTAAGTTCAACTTAACAACTATCATATGAAATAATAATGTATTTAAGCACTGCCTGTTTGATGGTAATTTACACCCAGTAATTTGGTCATTTATACCACCCACTAAAAATTGTTTAGATCGTGGCATCTTCATTTTATCATTCACACACTTCCACTGCATACAAACATCTGCCACAGTAAACAAACAGCTCACTCAAGATCTCTCAACTGCAGCAAAAACAGAGAGTCAAATCCAGTTGCAATATTGCTGAAATGGCAATAGATAGCCGATAGCAGTATTTTATTATTATTATTTTAGATCATTTACTGCAGTGCCGTACTTAACCGCTTCTTAATCGATTTTTAAAATAATTTTGATTTTACATTAACTTCACCTTAATTTGACACACTGTCAAAATTTAGGCTTAAAGCGATACGGGCTAAGGTGATTTAATTCTTTTGAAATTACAGTGGTTTGTTTTTATCTGCGTTGGGAGATGCAGCTGCCGCAAAGCTGGGCTGAAATGCTCAGTTTTGTGTACTTTCAGGATGATAGTTCTTCAAGTGAGGATGAAGACATCTCCCCGCCCTCGGCTTCACTGTCCCAGGTCCCCCAGATGCCATACCATCCCATACCCGGAACCTCACAAATGTTGGTTTAAATGTACCTGTTAGTTAAAATGTAAATACATTTTTATGAAATATTCTGCTTAAATATTTTTTCTGGCAAAATCCCGTCACTCACAGACTGTAATTTTGGTTATAATACTCAACTTTCAACTAAAAAAAAAGCCTTTTTGCATTTTCCGTTTTTTGTCATTTCTGATGAGACTATCTGGGATACAAGGACCAGCCTTAGCTCAAACTAAAGCTTATTAAATTCCCTACAACTTTCATGCTCTTGACTTTTCTGTAGGACGTGTTATTTTGCCGGTATCCCAACTCGAAACATGAAAAAAACTTAAAATTTTCACTTTTTGAAAAAAAATCAATCTTTGAAAAGCCGTATCTCATTAACTATACAACTCACAAAAACGATTTATCAGATTTTGTAGGAAATTTAATTTACTTTAAAAAATCTGTGAAATGTTTTTTCCAACAAACGCATAGTTTAGGAGATCTTGTCAAAAAACCGAGAAAAGTCCGAAAAAGTCGCTGTTTTTCGACCGCCATTCAGCGAGCACAGGTTTCTGAGCGTTGCAAATCTGAATTTGGAGTCCCAGTAATGGTCCGAAAATTATTAATACCCCATTTAATGTAAGTTCCGATGTAACATTTGACTGGGCTAGTAAGACTCAAATAAATTTAATTTATAGATGTCAGGAATAATTAGAACATAGTAGTTAAGCAGATTTTGCTACGATCATAGAAAAATAAAATGTACTTTTTGATATAATTTTTCGGTCTGAATAAAAACATGAAATAAATATGAAAATGTGAAAACATTTAAAAGGGGTTTAACAAAATCTACGGAGTAAAAATTAAGAGAAATATAAAGAAGATTATTATTAATGAAGTAACAGTTATTGAAGAGAATTGGAAGGTCGTAAAACTAGATAGAAGTAAGCAGAAGAAGCAAGAAGAAAATAAGATTTGGATGAAATTAGTTTAAATTGAATAATACAATTGATAGGAAGTTACATTGGTTTGAGAATTGTCAAGTGCTGGGTTTGTTAAGGGTGTACTGAGGACACTTGGATCTGTTGACGGAGGATAGCAGAGAGACTGCTAGTTTCGAGCTATTCTGTTGGTCACTGACGACAGAGGTTGCTGAAATTTGGAGCTAAAGAAGAAGGATATTAATTGCGGATCATCTGTGATAAAAAACTTGCCGTGAAGCTGTCGGAAGAAGGGAGTCTGTGCAAGGTAGCAGTAAAACTAGTGAAGTAGAATGGGATCTTTCATGCTAGCAGCCAAGGGTTTGACAAGTTGACAGCTGTTGTTAGTAAGCAGTGCATCACAGCAGGACTAAATAGGGATCCGGGCTGTTGACATCAAGAGGAGTGCTGTCTTGGAGGTGATATTGGAATAGAAACAGTAAAAGCAGTTCAAGGTGGGTTGAGGTTTTGTCCTATCGACGCTATAGTAAATAAACAACAATTTAAAAAGTGCAATTAACTATAATCAAGTACTTACCGTATAATATTGAGTCAATAAGATATAAATAGAATGAACATTTGTAATCTTTGATTGAGATTATTAATAGAACATTGTTTGACGTGAAAGGTGACAGTTAATGTCATTACACAATTGAAAGTCATTGTTAAAATAAAATTTAACTAACAAGCAACTAGATAATCGAACCACCCTGAAAGAGTCTCAAGGCGCTAACAATTTTAGTAATTAAATAATTCTGATATTGAAAGATATCATTCAATTTATAAATAAGAGCAGCCAGCATAATACATAAAATGTAGTTCACGCATTGGAGACAAAATTCAATTGAAATACAATGAAATTTACATTAAAATTGTTAGTGTGCTCTATGTGAAACTTTAACCTTTTATAACACTCTATTCATTTACGGCTCCTACTAGTATATATTTTTCCCATTTCCAAAATCGCAATCAAATATTATAAAGGCATTATATGTTTCCGACGCTTATGTACTATATTATTAATATTTCTTAGTTTCTCGTACTCCATATCGGATTTGGAGTGAGGGTCAAAGCGACAGTTTTAATCCTCTTTGCGACGTACCTACACCTTGTAAAATATGTCCCCTGCAATGGTTTCCCGTTGCTTTTCCACATATAGAATCGTTTATTGTGCTTAGTGGTAACAGACCGACCTCAGACAATAAATGGATTTTCTAAAATTCTTTCCACTGTCATGGTTCGAACGCGAAATCAGGAGTCCAGCGCTCTTAACCACTGGGCCATCCAGCTTCTTAGTGTTAATATATGTGACCTGAATTACTTAGCTGTTATTTATTTATTTTGTAGAAAAAACCTTTCGTTAAATGTTGAATAATCTAGTAAGCAAAGTAGGCCAAATGTAGAAAATGTAGATGTGAAAGAAAAAAAATTGATATTTACGATTTGGTAAGGCTGTGATATAATTACCTTCAAAACAGATTTGTATAAATAGCAGCATCAGTATAAACGGTTTTCAAAACAAAGCCAGGAAGCCTAGCTAATTCAGAAAATATTTTGTATAGCGAGAATTAAACCTTTTTTTGATTATACAATAACATAACATTATTTTAAAATAGAACAAGCCTGGGTGTATAAAATATGTTTATTCACAGAATTGAAAACAAGAATCATACATTGACTGATATTTTCTAGGAAAATACTTCCATGAAAATGTATGCTAAAATAACATAGATTTCCGTTACTGTCATAATTTATGTCGGTTTTAACCTTGGTACTTAAATTTAGCCCAATGTTTAAAGTATGATTAACGAGAAACGCTAAAAATGAAAGCTTGTCCCTTCAACAGCTTCCCAAATAAAATAAACATGAGCTGTCAATTCCATAAATTAAAGTTACATATATTTTGCTACTTATTTAAGCACATGAATCTAAAGATAGCTTTATAAACACCACTCGATTTTAATTGCTGAAAATATGAAACAAATTTGTCAGCGTTAACTTTTTAGTTATAATAAGGTGCTATCTGATGTAAATAAAATAAACTACGTCGGTTTCTGCTTTAATTTTGTGATGGGTAAATTTCTAGTTTTTATAGAATTTCTAATATTAGGTTTCTTTGAGTTTATTTGCTGAAGAAAATAATACAGGATAACTGACAAACTGCAGAGTTGAACAAAATAAACAAAAGGTTATGATTTACTGGCGAAAACTGCCAAAGAAAGCCAGCTAGCTCAAGTTAATCGGTCAAACATCTCCTCCAGCGACGTCACAAGAACTTTCAGTAAATATCGAGAACAGGAAAACTAATTACATTTTCTCGCTGCCATTCACCGAAATTTCATTAATAAAAATCATGAAAGGCCTCCCGAAAATAATTTATTACTCAAATCCGTTGCTTTCTCCGAAAAGTCAGGAAGGAAAGGCCGGAAAGTTTTGTCCGTATCAATCACAAAACCAAGCAATTTGAAACGGAAGGCATGTGAGCCTCGGTCTCCCGCATTTCCTTACTTGGTAAGCTCCCCGCTGTCTCATTATCTCAGAAAGCGAAGGCTTTCTGTCTCGAGCATAACAAACATCAGCTAAATTATCCCATTCTTGGCAAATGGGCTAAATGGCCATAAGTCGCTGTTTAAATTTTACATTTTATCACACTTAGCGCAGAGATGAATGGGAACAGCCTGATGCAGACAGAAGCATTAAACTGAACTTTTTCCGACTGCTTTACTTAAAGATTACGAAGAAAGCCACTTTAAATTTTTAAGTCTTCAGCAGCGAAATGTCTCTGTTTGAGCAACGTCGACAGGAACAGGCCCAATTTTAGTGTTAATTTCCAGCAACTGAACACAAAGATATTTAACATAATGTCAAATGCGTAATAACGTATAATTTGCCACTGGTATAAGTTTAAACGTGCTTTGAGTATAGCAACAGTTGGTGGAATTCGATCTACCCTCGAGCTGTAATAGTAAATTCCCCTGAAAGTCTGTAGCAAGTTTTCCAGTTATACTGTTAAAATAAGCTGAGAACCGATAAACCTTTGAGGATTGACTTTATATTCTTGAAGTGACATCAGAGCGGAAAGCTGTAAAAAATTTAAGGTTTTTAAGTAGCTCGTGAAAACTGTAATAGATTTTTTTCAGTGATACACCCACCAGAAGCGAGAATAAAATCCTCCTGTTACGACTTTAAAGCACTCATCATCAGCTTAGAAAGCTTAGATTGCTTATGAAGAGCTCTTCCGTACGAAAGCTTTTTCTTGTAGCCCCATAAACTTGCACTATTTCTTTAGAGTCGCTTAGTAATCAATTTAATTAAATGTAGGCGCTTAAATATCGGAATGTCATTACTCATTAGCGAACAGTATAACAGACTATTCCCCTCAGATAATATAAACCAATCCCATCAATCAATTTTCAAAATTTGAACCAATCAAAGTCGAATACAGCGAATATTTTGCACTAGTGCAATACCCGGGTATTTGCACAAGTGCAATATCGAGTATTTGCGAGAAGAAGAACAAACTAGCTAGGTACACAAGAAATTTCAGAAAGAAAACTGAAAACTCTTTAAAAATGAAGTGTGGTATACAACGGATGACATTTCTTCGAGGAATAATCTTGCAATATTTCCCGCGTGCATTCTGTATAATTCGAGTATTTCTCTCGAACGCTTCGCGTTCTCGAGAAATACTCGAATATACAGAATGCACTAGGGATATAACTACTGAATATTTTTAAGTACATTCGAAAACCTTCGTAAAGATATTGAATATTATGGGGAAAGCAGTAATATAAAAAACAAAACGATAGGTATTCAAAGCGAAAACTGTTTCACTGTTTCAATTTAAATGCAAATTTGCATTTAACACATCTAATGAATTCAACAATTTAGGGCAATCAAATCACTGGTGTTTATTTTATGAATATTTCGGTACCTAGTCATCTTATACAGCGACCGACATAAATTTGGACATACATGAAAAAACATTTTTATTATATATATTGCAAAGGAAGATCTACGTTTCGGATGCCAATAAATGTAATATTCAATAAGTTAATATTTTTGCCCTCTACTCCAATGTTTTATCTGTGAGTAAATTTAGGCTGGTTAAAATTGAAATGTAACCCTCAATTACTCAAATAAATGGTTGTGTGTCCTTTTTATTTTATTCAATTGCAATTATTTATTACGCTAGCTCAATGGGAAAACATAAGCTCTTTCTCAGGTTAGGTTCCGAAGTTGACTATATTTTTTATCTGAATTTTACTATAGCCAGCAATTCTAAATCAGTAGTTTAAATACGCGACTTTAGTTCAAATATTCACAATCTGCCAAACCACAAAACGTTCGCCCAGTGCAAACAGCAATTCTTGAAAGTTTAAACTCGTGAAAATATGAGAAAACATCAGGTAAATTCAAATTTTTGCGCTAGACAACAATTAACATTGTTTTGTTTTAGTAATGACGTAGGATAGACGCCGTCTGCTCAATTATTCTGGTCGCTTGGGATTCTCGCTAAATTTACAAAATTTGATGACGCCTTGCTTATTACGCAAACTACGGAGTAGCTGGAGCCTTGTAAACGAGCTAACCACTTCGGCAAGGTTTGATCTCGTATTTTGCTGCTTTTCCCCAAACTTTAACACTTAAATCGCAGGCACCTCGTTTGCTGGCTTCGGAGCTGCTTGCGGCAATGCTGCTCGGGTTTCCTGCTGGAGATGCTTGTCTGGCTGCAGAAGGTGGTTGAGACGTTCTTGCAGACTTGCACTATCCCCTGGGCTGTTGTCGTCTGGTTTCCACTGCCTTATTGGCTCGTAGATGGGCCTCGAAATTTTGAAGTGTTTGCTCCCGATTTCGTCTTAGATAGGATCGGAGAATTTTTAAATTTTGGGTGGCGGAAACTTCCACCAACGATACCACATAAACACTGCAATGGGCACAATCAAAGGCAATACTTTTTAACTTGTACAATGCTCGTTTAATAATCAAAAAAACTTATTTCAAAGTGGAGCACAAAACTGACAAACTTGTAATAATTTTTAATTCAATTGTTTTCCTCTTTTACACAATATAGCATCTAGTTGCTAGGATATGGTGGTATGCTTATGTTAATGTAAATCGGGTTTGATAATTAACGGACATAAAAGAAAATAAATATGAGTACATAAATTAGGATTAACATTTTTCTTAAAACCTAGATTACTGACTTTTTCGCATAAATAAAATGGTTCTATTGCGTCACACACACAAACGTTTTTTATTATTTGGTCACTGCACTGCTCTGCATTAGTTTTATTAATTATTAACGCACTGGCATATTAGAGTTCCACCATTTTCCTTAGTTTACTTCCTTTCCTGTTGCCTGCTTCTCCAATTGCTCTTTGCAATGTTTTCTTATCCTTCATCTTGCTTAATTCACCTTTCAGTTGCCTCACAATTTTCACTATGCTTGGCTTTACTGAAAACTACGCTCCTTTTAAAACGCAGGTAACAAACCTTTTGTGTCTATTAATTTCCTTCGGTCTGGCTGTACATTATGCACAAACCTATTCTTTTATTATTTTAATTTATTTAAAAGTCAATTTCGAACCCTGTGAAAATAAGCTTTGCCTTTGCGTTCCTTTCCCGACTACTTTACTGTTTCTCGAATCTCATTGTCAACGTATTTAATATTTTACTTTAGTTTAACATTGCAATTGCATAAAACACCCCAACTCTGTGCTTATTGAATCGGTCAATTATCCTGCACTGCAAACAGAGTGATGGGCCTAATACCATCTGAATATGTATATGAGCACTACAAGCCATAAAGGCCTAGGGCTTGGTTTATTGTCTTTCTCCATTTTCTTCTGTCCTTAACAGCTGTCCTCCAGTCTCATATTCCCAACGCCTTCATATCTTCCTCCAGTCTCTAACCACCTTTTTCTTGGTCTTCCTCTTCCCTTGACTTTTACTGGTCCACTTCTCAACACCACTTTTGTGACTGTATTATGCGGTAATCGTTCTACATGCCCCAACCACCGTAACTGTTGTTTTTTCGCGTTTTTAGATAAGTTCTTAGAATTTAACAGTACACTCACTGCTCCAATTGCCCTATTTCCTTTTAATATTCCTGCCTGTATCTCCTTGCTGTTGTTGTTATCCTTCGTTATCATTACACCTAGGTAGGTAAAGCTATCTACTTGTTCAAACTCATATTCTCTTCCGTTCTCTGTTCTTATTTTCAGGTCTTTTCCTTTTCCCTCGTTTCTTGTGCTTCCCATAATCATGAACCTTGGGGAAATTCCTCTGTAATTGTAACAAATCATTCTGTCTCATTTTTTTGTGTAGGGGAATTATCATGGCCTTTGTCCACTCCTCAGGCATTTCTTCACTATTCCATATCTCCACTATTAGTTCATATAACCTTTTTCGTAGTTTGTATCCGCCGTATTTGACTAACTCTGCTACTATACTGTTTTCTCGTGCACTTTTATTATGTTTTAGGTTTTTACTATTTCTCTGAATTCACTCTCGGTTGGTGGATATACTTCATCATTCTCTTCCTCCTCCTTCTCATTTCTTGGTGCTTTAATTTGTTCCCCTCCTTTGTACTCTTGTTAAGTAAATCTTTAAAAAATTCCTTCCATTTCTCGTTTATCTTTCCTTCTTCACCTGTTAAATTACCATCTTTATCTTTGTAATAAATTTGTTTACACCGAAAGCCTCGTTTTTTTTCTTTTCTGACCCCTTGATAGAAATTTCTTATCTCTTTGTTCTTATATCTTTCTTCTATGTCCTTTATTTTATTTTCGTAATAGGCCCTTTTTTCCTTCTACAAATACTTTTTGCTTCTCTTCTCTGGAACGTATACTTTTCTTTGTTTGCTTCTGTATTATTTCTTAACATTTTCTCCCTTGCTTTTCTTCTTTCCTCTATTAAACAGCTGCATTCCCTGCCATACCATCCCTTGCTCTTCGTCATTTTACTTTCTTGAACTGCTTCCGCCCTTACATTTTTCAGTGATAGTTCTATTTTTTCCATTCCTGGTTACTGTTTGTTTCTTGTTCTTTTATCCTTAATTTATTTTCTACAGTTTCTTTATACTTCGTTTGTGTTTATTTTTCTTGTAGTGTTTCATACCCATACCTTTTTTCTCTTGGTTTTGCGCTATACGTTTTATGTGGTATGTTACCATTCACTTGTGCTATAACTAGAAAATGGTCACTGTCTGCGTCTGCTCCCCTGTAGCTTCTGATATTTGTTATAAACTTTGCGTCACTTTCTTCTATCAACACATGATCTATTTGGTTTGTTATTCTACTACCTGGCGATGTCCATGTCCCTCTATGAATATCTTTATGTTTGAATTGGGTGCTTCTTATTACCATCCTCTTTTCTGCGGCGAACTCTGTTAGCAGTTTTCCGTTCTCATTACTTTCCTTATGCTTACTATGCTTTCCTATAGTTGGTGCGTATATTTCCTCTTGTCCAATTTTTGCATTATAGTCTGCCAAGATTATCTTGACATCGTATCTTGGTATTTTTTTTAAACCCGATATCTATTAACTCATAGTATGCTTCCTTTTCATCTTCATCCTCCTCTTCTGTAGGCGCATGTATGTTCATTAACGTTACATTTCTTTTTTTTAAATTCTTATACTACACAATCTTTCTGATATCGGCGTAAAATAGATAACCGCAGTTTTTAGCTTCTTTTGTTTCGTTTCTTGTAGCGCTATAATATCAATTCTGTATCTTTTCAATACTTCCACTAAGACCTTCATTGCACCTATTTTATAGGTACCTCTTACGTTCCATGTAGCAAATATGTACTGTTCGTTTTATGTTTTCCCCTTGTCGCATATTTAGATCCATTTTGCTTATCTTTATTTCTGTAACTTGGTTTGTTTTCGTTTCCCTATTCATTTCCATTGTCATTGCCATGTTCGTTACCTTGACCCTTCCTTCTTGCTCCGCCGTCAGTTTTTTGACTTTGTGGCTTCTTCTTTTTTTAACTTTAGACTTCCTCCATCTTCTTCCGACCACTCATACTGCGCATCATTAACTTTTAGCTTTCTATACCTCACTTGCGTCCTCTTCCCGTTCTCTCTCTCTCCCTCTCTCTTTGCTACACTTCTTATGGCTGCTTGGATCATCCGCTCTTCTTTAGTTAAGTGGTTATCTGTAAAAATTTTGTTTTTATACAACTTTGCTTTATTCTTCATTATTGCAAGTTTTTCTGCAAATGAGGCTATTTCTGCTACTACTACTTGTCTTACGCCTTCTTTCCCAAATGTGAATGTTTTCCTTACTTTTACGTTTACTTGTATACATTTTGCTATACTTGTTTCCGGCATACTGGCATCTTCTAGTTCTAAACCTTTTATCACAATGTTATTTCTCTTCATGTCCTTCTCCTGTTTTTCTATTTTTACCTTAAGATTATGCACTTCTTTCCGTAGCTCCGTTTTTTCTGTTCCCCATTCCATTTCTTTCCTGATTAAATCTTCTTCAATTTTCCGCAAATCATCTCCATATTTCTTAATTTAATCGTTATTTTCTGCTACCTCTTTTCTTGTGTTTTGGACCTCACTTTTTATTTCTTACATATCGTTCTGCATACCTTCCAATTTACTGAGCATTATGTACATGTTCTCTTCTTTGCTCTTTTCTGTTGTTTTAGTATTACTGTTGGGGATCTCTGCGTCTATTTAGTTCATTTGAAAGCTTCAGCCTCTTCTTCCTTCCTCCCTCCCATATCGCCACTCTCTCTCTTCCTTTTTAAATAGTCTTCCAGGGAACCAAGACTATTTTTCTCGTCTTTGGGTTACTCATTTATTTTGCCTGCAAGATGGCGATAAAAAACCAGACTTGGCAACGTCGCTTTTCCTTCTGGTGCAGACTTCACACGCCTAACCTTCTTAACCCCACTTTCTGTTCTCAGTTTTAATCCACGAATTCTGGGTTCTTATCTCTTGCAATCCATTACACACACACTTACTCCCTGTCCTCAAATTACTTTGCACACAGCTAAAACACCCTAAAACTTTATCAAAAGTGGAGCGCTATCGCACGCGATTGCTGACGCTGCCATTTTTAACATTTTTATTATCTACTCATAAAAAATGCATTTGCCAAAATTCCAATAGCTCCTTTCATATGCGAGGGGACTCGAAATTATGAAATTGGCTCAAGAATAAGGTACCCATTGTGTACCATTGTTGTTGCAAAAAACAGATGCTTCAAATGCATTTACACAGCTTGCTGTTAAACTATGCCACTCTGTTTACCAAAATCTGAAATCTGAAATTTGTTTTCATGACGTTCTTGTGTAAAATTCGTTTTCATTATTGTAAAGTTAGATTTCTGATCGTGCGAAAGCGGGTTTCGTAATTGTAATTTTTTATTTCGCTTGTTTGAAATCCATTTTCGTTGATTCGAATTGTTATTTTAGAAGACGGATGACGGAATCAAGCACATATCGCGTGCATTGTTTTCCGGCTTGACCTTTCAAATTGTCGGGTTACCCTCGAACTTCGATCAGTACGTCTTTCATCCCATAAACATGCCAAATTGTCTTAAACTAAAACGTACATAGTTGAAAGTTACTTTTTTCGAATTTTCCAAATTTTTAGCTACACCTTCGTCAGCCATGGTGCCTCTCGTTCAGATATGCGTCGGTTTTCTCGACTGAACAAACTTTATTAATAGTTATTATTTCGTAAAACGACCGGATCTATAACCTGTTGAAGTTTTGGAAAGTCAAAAAACAGGGTTTAGAGTTCCGATTGAAAAAACAAACTTTATTAAAAATGATGGACTTTTATGTATTATAACCACACAATACGATGGTAACAACATGAATAATTTGACCACAATCGGAAATCCTAGTTACATACAGATGGCGTTTCTGTCGTGCGGCACCTTACAAAATGCTCAAATTATCTAAGCGTTAAGCTATAATTAAACTTATGGGACAACTTTTTATAAAATAATTATGTGATAATGTCATTTTATCTGGGACTGCGTTTTTACTATTTACAACCCACAAATATTAATGTCTCACAGCTGTACTAAAAAATGTCAGTCCAATTACCGCTGTAAAAACTAATGGATATTAACAATTTACAGCAAAGTAAACTCCGCAGTTATAGCTACCATTTTAAAATATACCTTCATTAACTTAGTAATTAAAAGTGGGATCCTAAATACCGCTGAAAGGTAATTCAAAATTATAGGATAATCCCGCCTAAATTTGCAGTCTGTGTGCTCAAAATGCATGGCTGTGAATAGCTTTTATATATTTAATTAAACCATCTAGCTCTATTCACATATTTCTAAATAAGTTCAGCTTTAGTATAAGGCCTGAATGTGAATAATGCGCGAACGCGGCTTCCCACGAGCAAACATTAAAGTTTCCATCGCAGATGACGAGGGTTAATGTGACAATCTTGTCAAATGAGGTAATTATAAAACGCCGCAGATATATAAAATATATTTGGCTCTAATGAAAAGCATAATTCAGATGAGGTTCGAATAAATTCCCTGGCCTCACGCAGGGCAAGCAGATTACGGTTCGATAAGCTTGAAAGTGCTTGTACGTGGAATGCTTTTATTCTAATTTTTAACCTACCAAAGCTCGAAAAGTTGCTGCTTTAGAAAACCTTTATTGTCGGGGGGCAAGCCGCCCGACGCAATACTTTAAATTTAATTACTTCTGCGGCAGAAGCGACATTTTTAATCTGGTGGCAATTGCAAGCTTGCAAAAGGCTCACATGTAACATAATGTGTAATGCCTGCGTAAATTGAAATTTTAATACTCGTATTGTCCGAGATTACTAACTCAGTGCTGTATAATTTTAAACCACAAATTGAACCAAGCAAAAAGATGTATAGCAAGCTATGACAAGAAAACACCAGACGGGTTGGAAAATTGAAAACGCAAAGCCAGTGTTAAAAGGTATAAACGTGACAACGCAAACGCTCGACAATAGCAGTTTATGGCTTTTTAACAACTGTGAAGTGAACATCCCAATTCAAAGATGTTATTACGGTGTGACAGTAATCATCGCAAAATACATTCCGCTACTACCATTTAAAATATGCGTTAGAGAAAGTTTTACTTTCCCATAAAAGTGCAACAAAGTAAGCTACTTATTATTGTAATTCAAGTAATCCAAGTGGTTTTTAAATTACATGTACTGTATGCCTTTCCAAGTTGGCGAACATCACGTTGGAAGACCTTCTACTAAGCCTTCAATACTGGGTTTTAATTCTAAAAGCGTATAGGATTTACCAAAATATCTTAGCTAACATGCAACCCAACCGTTTCCAAGATACGTATTGTATTGTACCGTCAATAAATTAAATTCCAATTTTACATACATTGCTGAATTTAATAAAGTTTTCAGTGACTTCTCAACTGAATTCACTTATATAAAAAATCCTTCATGAGCAGTTGTTATATCCGTACTACATTCAACGAGTACAAGCCCCAAACGCTATATTTGCGGGCGTAACCAGTTTCCACAATAATCACGTTTTGGTTGATGAAAATCCCCATGTGATAACAGTATCGGTATTTTTTAAATATCTGCTGGGCATTCCTGCCGAATCGCCTAACACAAATACTTTGTGCCCATATTGTTAGAAAAAACACGTGAAGCACCACCGGATTTGCCACTTATAGCCAGGTATTACTTAAATCAAAGTTAAAGTGAAAAACTGGTTAGCACAGGTGGTACAGTTGCATGGCTTACTAGTTCTTCTGATTTAACCCCAATTGATTTCTTTGCTTGGGGATTTTTAAATACTTTGCTTTGTGTAACACCAATTAATAATTAAAAGCACTTTTTAGAGCGAATCGAGTATGCTTACCAGGTTATTCAATTTCGGATTTTTTTACTTTCGAAATTTCTTTGAACGACAATATTATTCGTGTGCAGAAATAGAAGGTGTGCAAATGGAAAAATTGTAGTTTATAATTTTGGCCAATGTTTAAAGAGCTTCTATAGAAAATCAACTCTGAAACTAAAGATTTGCGGATATATGTTGATTAGGCTTTTTTGTTTGTTTTGGCGTATACAATTTGTAGGCAAAATATCTGCACACGAAGAGTGATATATCTGCTGGTGTATTAGTCATTAACGTAGCAAGTGATCTATCAATGGCGGCTGTAGCTAGAATTCCGAAATTTAAAAAACTATGCATTTTTTGTGTGCGGCTCTAACGATATCTATAGTAGGCCACTCGGCAGGGGGTTTGTTGTGGAAATAATTGGTGGCAAGGTGGAGTACATTTTATTCTTTTTATTGGGACCTCCAAAAAGACATACTACACTACATACACGTGAAAATATACATTTTTATTGATATTGATATTAAAGTTGATCCACACCGAGATTTCCACCAAAATCAATAAAAGTGTCTTTTTTCACGCTAGGCCATGCAAAATTAATATTTCTTTTTGAAGGTCCAAATTAAAAAAATAAAATTTATTCCAGCTTGTCACCATTTATTTCCTTAGCATAGAATTTCGGCTTAGACCGCGTAGTATTTGTATATGAATACCCAGCATTTTCTGGCTTAATGTGCCTTGCACCTTGTGAAGTCGAGCAAAAACCCGCGCGATGGCCATGCTCTCTGGTGGCTCGTGTTGTTTGAGTATCTTGAGAACGAGGATACTTAGGCAGATTTGGCCGTTTTGCTGTTTGTGCACTAGTGAATATGGATGCACAAACAGCAAAACGGCCAAATCTGCCTAAGTATCCTCGTTATCAAGATACTCAAACACGAGCCACCAGAGAGCATGGCCATCGCGCGGGTTTTTGCTCGACTTCACAAGGTGCAAGGCACATTAAGCCAGAAAATGCTGGGTGTTCATATACAAATACTACGCGGTCTAAGCCGAAATTCTATGCCAAGGAGAATAATTCGAGTAACCGCGAAAGCCTTAAACAGTACCATTTATTTCCTCCTTTAAACGCTGCGCCGTGCCGACTGGCCTATACCGGTATACCTCCAGATTGTTTTCTACACTTTTAGGTTTGATATCCAAGAAAAAATCTTATATTTATCAATTGCTAATGCGGAGACAACTACGTTCTAAAAATTCAATAGTTGAATTTGAAATTGTAAATTTTCCTGTTACGATGGTTGTTGTGTTGGAAGTTTCAACCAATATAAATGATCCCATAAATTTACCGTTTCCATGCTGAAATAAATTCTTCTCGTCGACACTCATCCCAATTACAGTGCCCAAAACATGAGCAAAATCATCAAAAAGATTATAGCATCTACTTATTGTCCAATTTTTAATGTAAGTAAAAAATTTCTTAGAAATTGGCCCAGAAAGTTTTTTTTATCAAATCTATAGAGACGAATAGATAACTTAAACCTTAAAAATATATTAACAGACTGATATATCTTCACATAGATGTATTGCTATTTGTGTAACAACTACTAAAAGTGGACTTTTGCTACGCGTTTCATATAAATTCTTGTCAGCTTCCTTTCGAAGTAGAGAAGACACTACCAATGATTGCATTTAGAATTTTTGTATTTTATCTACCATTTCAAGGTTTAACTTATCTATTCGTCTCTATAGAGTTGATAAAAAACTTTCTGAGCCAATTTTCCTTAATTGCGTTCAACTTAATAAATAGCTAAGTATCGAAAGATTAAAAAAAACTGTTCCTCAGCGGGCTGTGGAAATTCAACGTATGAATAATATATTGGTGACACTGTACGTCAATGTCAAATTCGAGGTTATCAGGTTAGGTTTTCAGCCCGCTGAGGAACAGTTTTTTTTTGGATTTCTCGATATGTTGAATAGAACTTGAATATTATGCATTAAATCTGAGTCAGGGAAAAAAAGTATTAAGTGTGGCTTTTCATCTTTCTTCATATTTCTTTTTACGGTAGTACGTCGACAAAACTTTAAAGTGAGTTGACATATCTACATTATATGAAATTCTGGCACTCTCATCAAAGCATTCGCTATCTTTATTTATTGTATATGTTAAATCTCAAAGGTTTCGTTCCCTAGTTTTTTTATGAAGAGAATTTGCATGCCGTGTCCAACCTTGATTATGTTTGATTAAAATAAAAAGGATATTATTCAGCCCATGCCTCATCGATGTTAGTAAATTGTTAAATTATATTTTCGAGACATTCAACATAGGTAATTCCAATCAATAAAATGAACTGCATTAAATAGATAGCCGGGGTCGGTAGCTCAGTGGTTAAGCATTCTGATCTAAGGTCGAGAGTTCGATCCCCGATCCCGGCGAGAGTTTTAAAAATATAAAAAATGCGGATAGAAGCCTCTACAGAATACATTCGGAAGTGATGTAAAGTCGTAGGCCCCATGTTGCTATAATGTGTAGCATCTAAAAGATCTCTTGCTAGTGCTGGAACTCCAGCAGTCGGTGTCTAACGTACCTGGTACTCTGTATGCCTAGACCTTGTCCATTAACAAACAAACAAACAAACAAACATTAAATGGATGTGGAAACTAAATACCGTGAATTTACTTTATCGCTGAACATGCGAGCTACATTCCATGACTGCTTAACTGCAATAATAATATATTAGTTGATGTAATAATAACTAAATTACAGCAATGTGTTAAAGCGTTTACTTTAATATTGAACATTAGTTTGCCGAAGGCACAGAACTGCAAAGTTAAAGGATAAACATATTTGCAGTTTAATTTACTTATTTTGTTGCTGCCGCATTTTTTATTTTATTTATTTAAAATTTATGTTAAAAATTTGTAATTTTATCCAATGGTCAGTTCTAAAATAAACACATTTGTTTATTGTTATTGTACCATACTTTTCTTCTTCTTTTGCTCAATTTGCAGTGTTACTTGCTTTTGATAAGTTAGTAAATGTTCAATTCTAGTACAACTAAATGCTTTAATACATTGCAGCTAATTTTGCAGCTAAGCAGTCATGGAAACGAAAGTCTCCACTAATCGCCATATTTAACGTTAGAGTAACACCACGATATAAGCTACAAGAACATGTCTATATTCAAATGTGAATTGCAACTGCTGGTTCCAAATTACTTATTACTTTAGAAAAATGCTAGTCTGTTGTACTTTAACGCTAATTGCTTTATATTATTATTATTAATATGACTAATTGCAGTTTAATATATGTATGGTACCTGTAATGTTTAATTGTATGTACACATAAAGAAAATTATAATAGTCAGTCCCAAAGGAGAAATTATTTTAACTTTCATTCTACAAGGGTGAATCAAGTGAAAATGTGAAAATTACAATAAAAATTCAAAAAACCGAGCTATTGTCGTGTAAGTAAGCAGCATTGTTACTAATGAGGTATTTACATAAATGACGTGCTAAATTTCAGCACCGCCTTCTTATATAACACTAGATGTTTGGCATCAGCAAGCGGGCACTTGCAGATTAGGACAAAGGCCCAGCGAAGCACGAGTTTGCGGACAGATAACCATGGCGCATTCCCACCCAGATTACCCCATAAAATAATCCAAATAATAGGGGTTTCGAATGGCTATAGGAAGATGGCAGTTAAGGGCAGTTGAGTTGAGCTCCACCCGAAGAGGCAACCAGCTTTAGGCCCAAAAGGGCATGTGGACTAGCAACCTGCAGGCAGACAGACTTTTGATTCCAGCCTCACACGGAAAGCAGCCAGCCCGAACTCCAGGGTTGCTTAGGCTCAGCCAGCTGCAGCCAGAGTACAGCTGGATCTTACCGTTCCGGTAAAGGGTGCCAGCCGAAACGATCCCAAGGACCAGTTTTATCCAGCAACGACGGACCATCGACAGTTGAGTCTAGAGACCCACCAGAAGTAGCCCTCCAGACCTTCAAGGCCCTCCTAAGTTCCTAAGCCTGAATCATCTCTCTGGGTCTCCGATTGTCGGCACCGAGAACGACCCATAAAAACCCGCCCCCTAAATTATCCCTTAGTGTCGTCGATTCTCGGTAAAGGAGATCTCTCTCCAGCAATAAGACTGTCCAAATCTCTGCAACTTATGCCTATAAATAGACATCTTTAGGGGCCCGGGTCCGACACAACCAGTATGATTTCGATGTGATAGGGCACTTTGGGTGCAACCGCCACTGCAATTAAACAAATGCACTACTTGTGTGAAGTAGGACACCCCTCTTAGCGAAAAAAGGTTTATACAAGGTAATCTAGAAAATTGCAGCTCGTTGGATAACCCCGGGAAACTTCGTTGAAGTCTGCAACGAAATCGGCCAAAAATTTCGAGTGTGACCGGTCTCAAGAACGCAACTAAATTTTGTCCAGGAAGAAGTGCATCGTCCAGGCAAAACTATCGTAGGGCGCCTCCCCAGACTCCGAAAAAACCTTTCACACACGGGACTCGGTTGTAGGATACCCAATAACCGCAAACTCATAACACGTGGTTCTGTCTTCAACAACAATAACACCGGCCACTATTAGCACTATTAGTTATAGAAACGGTCGTAAAGACACGACTCCACGTATCATAACCAAACTGTGAGAAACCGCCAACGGTGAGCATCTCGCTCTGCGTACCAGGAGGATTATGAATGCACCCTGTGCTGGACAATTAATTAGAAAACACCTTTTTTATTTGTTTATTCCATTGCAGAACATAGGTTTTATAAGTAGCCTAGTATTATAATAGCGTGATTAATTTAGAGATTTGTCTGACCTACACATAAAAGGTGCTTGTATTCGAGAAAGACAATTTCGCAGTGCCAATATAGCTGCCCCAATTGATTTACCCACCAAAGAGGAAAAGCGTTCTCTAGTTCGTTTCTTGAGTAGTGATGGAATAAAACCTAGTAAAATTAGTCGAAAAATGAAGTTTTAATATAGTGGCCATGCCTGTCACACTGTCACTGCAGCAAGTGTACGTCTGGAGTAGGTAGATCATGAAGGTAAAGGGGAGGAGAATTCTCGCTTGAATGAATAATTGGGCCCACAGCTGGTTGACAGTTAGTGCTTTGTAGATTGACCGTCAGGCGGCGCAGTTGTTCCATCGCACGCTAAATTTTTAGAGAAAATACGTGTATCTTTATAGAAGAAGTTGTATTTGTGTGTTGTTTTTAGCGAATTGTTGCAGTTTTTACTGAATTTCAGTACTCAATTATTATAGTGCGTCAAGTAAACTTGTTCTATTATGCCCTCCTGCTTTGTACCTGGTTGTAATACCGGGTACGGGCGTATTTCTAGCGTGTTATGCGACATGAGCGCCACATAACTGTCAACCAAAACGGAGCCCACTTTTTGTTTACCAGCGGCTAAGTGGTCGACGCTCCTTCCTTTTACCTTCATGAGGTAGATCAAAACGGCTTGACTTCTGTAACAACCGGTCGTCAACCGAGTCAGCCACTACGGGTAGCAACGTCAGTTCATTACAACAGGCTACATCACTTATGATCTAATCCAATTTCACACAGTTTCTGCAAGGTGAGTGCCACAGCAGCTGACTAAAGAATTTAAACACCGACCTGTTGATGTCTGTGAAAAAACTTTGCAGCTCTATCAAGCAGGGTGTTAGGAAAATTCACCGCCAGCAATTCATCGCCGGCAGTTCATCGCCGGCAGTTCATCGCCGGCAGTTCATCGCCAGCAATTCACCGCCTCAGCAGTTCACCGAATCAGCAATTCACCGCCAATAATTCACCGGCAGCAATTCACCGCCGAAAATGTTAATACTTGAAAAAAGTCTGTTAACGTTACTCAGGAGATACCACGTGGAGGTCGGCTTACTAGTCTCCCTTTTTTTATTTTTATACATTTTTTATTTTTATACATTTTACTATTTTTATACATTTTTCTAGGCTTTTTATTCTTATACTTTTTTTATTTTTATACGTTTAATCAAATCAGTCGGTGTTTAGAACGTGGTGTTATGCGCTAATCCACCTAAGTAATCGAAAATATTCATATCCGGATTAAGATATTTACCTACTACTCTTTGCAACCGTTGAGCAGTGTCACGGTATTTTTTCTTAGGCCCAGGAAGTTCTTCTCCACTTAAACACTGCTCTATGCGTAGTTCGTTTGAACATTGTTCTCTTTTAATGGCTGTGATGAATTTTAAAATATTTGGATGATGTGCTGAAACTTATTGCTCAAATGCCATATGCCATCCTTCGACAGAATTGTTGGTTTTAGGCAATCGTTGCAAAACTGCTTCGTAACAATTCCAGAAAGTATGATCTAATTGTGGTGGTCTTCGCTGCTGACGTCTGCTCGAACGGCCTATCCACGTGTCTTCGAAATAATGGACGAAATCTTGTGCTTGAGCTAGAAATATATTATTGTCGCACATTTCTTCGAATACGTCAACAACGGAGTCGATTGGAACAAATGCCAAAGCAGATAGAAAACGAAGATTTAAAGCGAAATCTGCGTCCGTTTCGTACCATTGTTTTAAACCCTTGGTTTGAATGTTTCTGAAAATACTATGACAAAAATGGAAAAAGCAACCTTGATGCCTAATCTGTGGAAATGCTGCTTTAACAGCGTTTATCATTGCCCTTCTTCTCTATTGAGGGAAATTTTGGAGAATATAATTCCAATACGATGCCCCGGAATAGCAGGACCATCATCTTCTCTTTATCTTATATTTCTCACGGATCGTTTGATAGTATTCACACTTGGTAGCTTTGCAGCAGCCACTTGGCTACATCCCACAGAAACACTCAATAAAATAAAATGCGGCTGGACACTTCGTCTGCTGATATTTTTCACATCTCCAATGTGTTTTTCGTCAACTGTCTTATCCTTAAAGAAGCAGTTACCATCTTCGCACAATTTCCTTTTCTCTTTTTCTGTCATAATAGACTGAAGAGCCATTTTGAGACTAACAATTCACTTAAGAGCGTTCTACAGCACCTGGTGTTTCCTGGGTAGCGCTAACAGGCTTTTTTCACGTATTAATTTTTTCGGCGGTGAATTGCTGGCGGTGAATTGCTGGCAGTGAATTTTCCGGATACGAAGCAGAGGGGGGTGATGGCTTATTAGCCAGAGCTGTTACTATAGATGCAACTTGGGTCCACTTTCATCAGCAGGAAGCCAATGGAGCAAGCAAAGAATAACTCCATCCTGTATCCTTCACTCTCTTACCAAAACTAAAGCAGTTACCCGTTTTTCTTCTGCTTCCGCCAAAGAAAATAATACAATACTAAAGAAGAACTTCTAGCAATTGAGATATGCGCTACCACTAACTATTTATGACTTGAGCATGTGTTTGCCATCTGTGGTGCTTAAACGGTATGGATGATTCAATTTTAAAATATCCATTTTATAGTGCATCTAGGAAAACGTTTGTATATTCATAAACATTGAAAAAGTTTAAGACTACGTATTACAACTCAGTTAACACGTTGCGTGCCAAGCCGTACAAATATGTCTCACAGCGATGCATCCGGACCTACCGCGTCATTCATTAATCCATCCCATCTTACGATAGGCAGTGTCACACTACG
The DNA here is from genome assembly GCA_940337035.1 of Agriotes lineatus. Taxonomy (NCBI): domain Eukaryota; kingdom Metazoa; phylum Arthropoda; class Insecta; order Coleoptera; family Elateridae; genus Agriotes; species Agriotes lineatus. The sequence continues at coordinate 60,535,106 of OW679196.1, forward strand.
GAGCTTCGTCATTCATATATGAACGACGGTCGGGTGTATTTTAATAGGAGAATTTGAAGTGTGGCCCTCAGTAAATATTTTCGTATATTTTTTTGAGCAAAAGGTCAGGATTAGGAAATACTCCAGTCATAAAGGGAAGTACGTCTTTATTAATACCTAATTCTTAGAAAAGTTGACCAACTTAGTCGCAAAACTTATTAACGAACTGAGTTCTAACACTTTAAAGCTTTTTGTGCTTGATCAGGGCACCTATTGTAGTACGTGTACACTATTTTTGCTCAATTTCTAGCAGCTTCACAACCTTTTTTTGCAATTTTGGCATAATGAGCAGAGAATATTCCTAGCAGCTTCTTACCATTACCATACCATCTTCAAAAGGAAATAGAAACATTTAAATGACGGGGTCCCACAAGGAAAAAAACATCAAGCTACACATATATAAATGACACCCTAAAAACTATGAAAGCACTGGAAATAAAGTTAAAGATAAAGTTCTACTTCAATTTTTAGAACAAAAGTACCAACACGTAATTCTATTACATATTAGTATATGATTGCATTTCCTTTCTTTTTCATGTGCACGGCATAGAACATACCACTGACGAGTTTAATGCTCTATAGTGTGAGATCCTACATTTTCTTGTATTCACTTACATTATTGGAACAATACAAATGTAACCAAGCTCCCAGTTGTTGCTGAAACGTTCGCATTTTGGTATTTTATTTTTTTAGTCTAGCGAAATACCCCAAGATATCATTGAGCAAACAAATAGTATTGCCGTAAAACGCTGAAAGTAAAATATGACTGTTTGCTATAGGGTATACGACCATTTCCATCATTTAATTTTACAGATAGCTTTCCCGTCAAAGAATATAAATTCTAGCACATCCGAGGGTTTACTTGAAATTTCTAAGTTATGTTTGCAAACCCCATTGCAATAAGTTTAATGTCCCTTTGAGCGTGAGTGCTCTTTAATGCCTTTTTGTCGATTATGGGAAACAGCTTTGTCGCTGCCATGTATGATTGCTCCCATACTCGAAGCATGTATAAACGTTACATTTAACTTATTCCAGTATTCAACAACGCATTGTTAACTGTACCTTATTTACTCCTTTTTCTGTGGCTCATCATAAATTTGTTGTTTTAACTCTCATTTCGAATTCAATGAATTGCGAAATTCCACAGCAGAACTGCTCATTCTAGCTTTTAGGAAACCGCGACGCATCTCGTGTTTTATTCAGATGAGCGAAAGTATAAACAGTTATTGTTTGATATCCTTCCTAAGTGTCTTCGTGTAAAACAGCTCGTTTTATCAGACACTATAACATTTCTCCGTCGGTAATAAAATTTGCAAATGTTTCCCGGATATGGAAACGCATAAATAAAGGCAGCTCAGCAGACGATATTTGCGTCTGGTAACAAAGCAGTTGCAGAATTATTCTTATTGAAATGCGGATATTTGCAAGCTCCCTGCCAAATTTATTGCAGTGAAATGCATGTTTACTGAACGAAGTCATAACATTTTCAAATATACGAGATAGTAACAAAGCCGCCGAGAAAGCTTTTTTACGGAGGGTACGAGCGGTATTTCGGTAGTTGCTGCAATAAAAACACAAACTGGAGCGACGATCAGGATCTTTACCAGATTTAAAATCCCGAAAGCGGTGGGAACATCCATAAAGTCAACAAATCCACGCGTGCTTTCTAAAATAAAAATTTTCTTACACAACTTGCGCCTGCTGCTAATCTAAACATTGTAAACTCCTAAATAGCAGCCATTAAATTTCCATCGTCTTTAGAGGATCTTCACAAAACATTTTTAAAATGCAGGATTTTGAACATATTCCCTGATACTACAACGTAGCGTCGTCGATAAATACACGGTGAAGTAGTTTGCGTCCCTCCCACTTACTTTAGATTTTGAAACCCACAATGTATTGAAGTACCCAACAAGTTGTGTTTTATACATTATCAACTAGAATAAACGAACTTATCAACAGTTTTTTGTATAAATTTTAAACAGGTACATCGAGTAATACATATTTCCTTAATTTAAACTTTAACTCTAAAAACAAAAACTAAAAACTTTGCTCTACTTGATCATCTATTTGCTGAATATTTTTTAAGTACGTCATTGGAATTAAAAGAAATGTTCTGCAAGATATGTAATAAAATTCGCACATTACTTAATAACAATTGTTGAACGCTATTGGGAAAATAATTGTTGAAATGTCTTGCACTTCTTTCTACATATATCGGTTTGTGTGTGCCTTAATTTTGTCAGCTTGTAAATACTTATTGTTTTGATTTTTCCTACAGAAAACGGGGATTTCTTCTAAATAAAACGTTAATCGTTTTCACGCAATGTAGAATTCTCTAAACCGACGCTTTGATAATTATTGTTCTCTAACGCCTCATTTCATTTGTGAATTTCTTGCGAACCGCACCTTCAATGCTGGCTCTCACCTCTAATTTAAATAGTCACGCGTGGTCGCGCGCACCTCTTCCCGGCGAAGTCGCGCGAAGAAATCTTTAATTTTGAGCAAAAACGCATAACCTCCAAGATAAAGGGACCTGACTTGAAATTTTTGGATTGGGCTCTTCGAATTGAGCCCCAGCGCAGGCGGCTGTGTACGTCAACTAAATCAAGACTTCTAAAAGGATTTTAATATGTTGATCCAAGTAGGCTATGCGTATTAGCAGCATTATGTTTCCTGTCAACAATCGCGGCGTACTCCAACGGCGTCACTTGCACATGTATTAGGCCCGATTTCCATTGTAGGACCTTTAAATCCGTCTAAATGTTTTGGCGGAAATAGCCTCCTTGGAATTCTCTAGATTACTTACGATCGACATGTGCTCTAAGCCAAGGTCGTTTTGAAATAAATTTCATCCAGGGATGCTGCGTTTCGCATGATGTCTTTGCACCTGGTGACTGCATTCGAGATCGCCGAAGAAGCGCCCCACTTCGCAGTAAGTACATACTAATTTGCTATTCAGCGTTTTGATTGTGTGGATAAGGGCATATCTGTCCGCTATAAATTTCGTATTTATAAGAAAAACCTTTGGGGGAAAAATCGCTTAATTTAACTTAAATTCAATACCTTTATCAAACGCTAGTGCGTAATCATGTAAAGAATCAGCTGGTAGCAAACCTGTATGTACACTGTAATACAACGTTTGAGCAGCGTGACCTTGAGCACCCGGATTTTCCCAATTTAAAATTTTACAAGTTTTCAAGCCGGTCGAAGTGCACTCGGTTATTCCTAAATTTAGCTAGAAGTTTAGCATTACAAATGTCGATTAATAATTAATGCTAGCGTTTGAACTTTTAATCTGTTGTAATGTGTTCTTTGAATATTAATCATTCATATTGTTATGTCATTTCATTTGAATTACCGCAAAATCATTTAATTATTGTTGTTTATCGCTGTAGAACGTTAGGATTTACCTTAATTTTCGTTTTTAGTATTTCGTATATGATTACGATGACTATTTGTTACGCTGTTGTTGACATTACATTCTATTTAGTGTTATTGGCATATTTACCTTGTTATTTAGACTACAAACCATCCAAGGTAAGTGGCGATTGTGTTCATAGCTAGATTTGTGTTTATATTGTGTTTAACGACCGGTGTCCATTTGTATACAATTTCCTGAGTTTTTTTAACATTAAGAAGCGCTATCTGGTCCTTATTTACGCCATATTATGCGAGGGTTAGAAGTAGCTAGGACTGTGCTACCCCTCGTTTAAAGCTAGGTACAGTTCCATGATAAGATATATACAGCAACCATCAACGCTGCGAAGAGCGAATTTCGAACTCTGTAGTACTTATCCCATATTGCTACGCATCTATTCGATTCTGATGTCTATGGGACTGAGTTTATATTTCACGCATTTTTGCCCGCCTAACTTTTGGCTTGCAGTGCAGAGATTAAAAGGTCGCGATTGTCAGCTCTGCTTTCTTTTTTGGTTCACCTTCGTAAGCAGCATGAAGCCACTTTTAGCGTCAGTAATAGTGTTCTGTGGATGTATGGGCCTGAAGTTTAATTTTGTGTATTGGTTTCATGCGACTGTTAAGCGGATTTGCTTTCCTAAACCATTATTCTACGCTAATGGTTTATTTCTTCGCTCGTGCTCTGAACATCGTGAGCAGTCAGAGAGAGCCGTTAGGGCCGTTTCCAAAGATGTTTGCTTTCACAGCTCATTTGAATGCAAAAATCGCTTAGGGCGTGATCTCGAACCGTGCTTATCTCCAGTCACATGGCCGCGTTATATCTGTGGCGTGCATTCCTGTCGCTTCGAACTCCATTTGGGGCATTTTGACGATTGGATCGACCTTAGGAGTATGCAGTTCAGTCCGCGAGCTTGGTACCTGGGAGCGCACTAGCGTATCGCCTTGCAAACCGTGCCTGATTTTAATGTGTGCGATAAATTTTGTATCACTGTTCCTTGCAAGTATGTATTAGACCTTATGCGTTTTTGTCAGGTTTCTCGTAATTTGTCTACCTGTAATTTTATATATGAACTTATAATAATTATACAATGCGATATTTGTTACTGGTACCTGTACTTCAGTTGAGCTTTTCTTTCAGATTACTTTGTGCTACTTCAATTTACGAATTCTATTTGTATGCCTGGATACACTTGCTAAAAATCCGTTGGCTCCCTTTTCTCGAGTATATTCAAACAACTGTACACGCCGACTCCAATTGAGCTAGTTTCAGCTAGCAATTGTATGCAAGTAGTCACAATTGCTTTTTCTTGCGATAACAGCCAACGGAGATTTGTGTTGATAACGGAATATGTTTATAAAATCTTGAAAGTTACATAAAAATCGCTTTTATAGAAGTTATAAGAACAAGGGTGGTGCACATTGCTAAAACTGTGAGAGTAGAGAGGGTAACTCAAAAAAGTATGGCAAATCAAACTTTTTTTAAATGGAACGCTAAATAAGTATTTATATAACTTGAAGGTTATGCATTAAAATGCTATTGATTTTAATATAAAGCTGTATCGATCTAACGTCAGCTTTGGAGAAGATAAGGATTTTGTGCAAAGACGTACATCTGAATTTTATGCATTCAAATTAGTGAACACTCTATTGTCATGCAAGTCCATATCTTTACCTACTTCACAATATAGTACATTGTGCCTGCTGTAGAAACCCAATTTGAATGCATATCCTTATATTCTCATAAGTCACCACCAACCACTATAGATTCCTAGAATCATACAGTTTAGTGCATTATAATAATTATAATAATTTAACAAAACTTTTCACCTTTCCATCTCTCTTGTTCGGAAACGCTTATTGTTTAATATTATAATTTTCCCATACGGGCAACTGATCCCGCCCGTTCTGGCGAGGTGTCTAACAGACCCGATCGGTTTTGTTTTTGTACCATTTTTAATGATGGAAGCGCGTGACGTTCAATAGCTTTATCAACAGAGATTAGGTTCACGTTACCAAAAACTTATGTATTGAGGTCTAACGAACATCCCTCTAGTGTTCGTGTCTTGAGAGAGTAAAATTGCTATCTATAAATTGTCGAATAAGTTTGAATAAGTGGCAAAAACAAGTTCATTGGTTATTTTACACCCTTTTATTGTTATGAAGCAATAATATTTATAATTATGCAGGGTGATTTCTAAGTTGATTCTTTCTGTTTACCATGAAATAGAGCTGAAAAAATAAGCATTTTTTTTCATTTACCACTTTTCCGAGATATCAAAACCAATGGAGGTATAGGGTGTTAAAGTTTCAAATTAAAAACTAAACTTTGTCACTAAGGCGGCTGGACAATTTTATTTTAATTTATCTCTGTTGTCAAGCAATAACCTGTCAACTCGTTTTCCATTGTAATTTTATTAATATTATTGTTGCAACAATGGCCCATGTTTATTAAAATAATGAATTAGTGAGTATGATCATTATTTGCTGCGAGTGCCGTCAAAATTCCGCTATCGGATCGCTCTTATACGTGAAACGTATGTGTAGAAGCGAATGGTGATCATTTTGAACATATCATTTAAGTTAGATTAATTAAGTAATTTTAGTTCTAATTTGAAACTTTAACACCCTGTACCTCCGTTAGTTTTGATATTTCGCAAAAGTGATAAATGCACAAAATGTTCGTGGTACTCTGGGGGGTTCACGCCAAAGCTTACGGGTCAAATATTTGAAATTAATACTTATGTAAGTTTGTACCAATTATAATTTTCAATCCATAGACATTGTCTCTCAGATATAAAGGCTACATTCTATCTTTTAATTTTTTAACTCAAACTCAAAGACTGTTTAGTTTTAAGAGTGATAAAAAACCGCTTCATTGTATTCAAGGACCGTAGGTTCTTCATCTTTTCTGTTTCCTCTAATATAATTTTTAATTAATTAGGTAATTAATCAATATTATACACATTAGTGGTAGTTTATGTGAACTTAGAGATATGCATAACAATTAAGTTTTCATGCGATCAAATTGTTGTGGTGTACTGTCACGTATGTGTCACATTATTACATTGTGTCACTTTTACTGTTGCATTCGCTTAAATATTTAACTTGCACTGCTTTTGTTATTAATTACTCTACTACATTGCAGTCACCTACAGGAATTACCTTGTTTTGATGCTATATAGAAATGTTTTATATCTAAAAGGAATCACAGTGCATTATAGAGTAAAAGAACAATTGCTTGTACTAGCTGCCGGCAATCTGTATGTAATACCTACGTATAATCAACCCCCAAAAATGTTAAACTCGTTTCTGCACTAATTAATTTTTTGTTTGTGTTAACTAAAATGTTATATTTCTACATATTTTAGAATATACCTTTACAAATGCTTACCTTGTCTGAAAATTAAGGATTTTTTTTTCCGAATAGGACAGATTCTTTTTAGGCTTTTAATATGTGAAAGACAACATCAATTTCGGTGATCACTTCCTAACTATAACTTAATTTATTCATTTTCTAAAATATGCTATATCCACATTTTAGAAGCCTTATATGTCAATTAATATTAGTAATTAATAAATTAACCAATAGAAACAGATACTTAGAAAGATGTCCAGAAAATGAAATAATTTAAAGATCAGATTTGTTATAAAATAGCGTAGCCCTTGTAAATAATCGATACGTAGTATAATGTTTTTAGAATAGCTCTGTCTTTGTTCAAAAACAAATTAAAATCAGAGTAGGCTTGGTATTTCATGCAACTAAAACAAAAACTGCAAACAAGAGAAGTAGGGTGGCTTATTCAAGAGAGTTAGTTGTGTTTGCAAAGCTCCCGCAAAATAAGTAATTTTTAATGTACTATTAAATATCCAAGTTGAGTATAAGTTGTGTTTTATTGAGAGAATGTGTCCTGGTTGATTTGTGGAGGTTTTATTTTGAAATTGGGCTTCCGCCAGGTAGATGCGAGGGGTCAATTTGGTCCAGTGCAAGCCAGAGTATGTGGAAGTGATTCTACAAAGGTCCGGCCGTGTATAGAAGTGCATAAGCAAGTACCTTACGTGTGGTGCAGCGGTGCTCTATAATAAGGCCCCCAGCTTCAGTGAAAGCAATCCAAAAGGTCATGGAAGTTGCAGCCGACATCCAGGTGAATTGGAGTGCAAATTTGTGCTTTGCTAACAGTAGGCTGGCAACGACATCCTGTCCAAAGCATCGTGGAACATTCATATCAAGGCAAATGGCCCTAAAATCATCGCAGCAGCCATCTAAAGGTCAGATTTGCCATCGAAAAGTGTCGTTTTTGTAAACGTGCTCGTGGAGTGGGTTTGAGCGTCACTTCCGTTCGTGGCGTCGGTAAAAGTGTTTTGTTTTGTAACCCGGTGTAATTACGTTTAATTATTATTGCATAGCAACAGCGTTTACTACATGAAAATTTCAGAGCCGTTTATGTACTATCAAGGTCAGGGAACCATCTTGAAATGAATGTCATTCCCATCAGTTAGAAATACTACACTTGCAATTTTCCATCATTTAAATATCGGGCATACAGAGTGCGTACTAATATATGTGTACTCAGACTTTTTTAATGTAATTGTTTATAGCAAATTAGTAGTAGTTTAAAATTTGGATGTAGCGACCTAACCCTATGGAGATAGAGTCGTAAATAATTATAATAGCATAACAATATATTGCACTGGCTACCCTATTTAAATTTTGCCTTTTAATATGCAATCTTTGAAATATTGCTATGATATGGCCTGACACCAGTACATGGTTGGGTTCGGTTATCCAGTTACTTTGTTCTGAAAAATTTAAAATATTTTAAACTATTAATTCACATCGAACGTCACTTCTAATGTCAACCAAATGTCAACAACTTTCAAATCTCAACGACAAATGCCCACTCCTTAGAATGGTACATTATAACATTAAATAACACAGTAAGTTATTGTTTTTTAATTAATTCCACCTTTTAAAATGTCTTTATTTGCTTTCTAGTTGGTATACTCTAAGATGTTCAAATCTGCAACCTATCGTTTAGCCGCAATCGACCCCTGTAAGCAGCTTCCTCCAATGCAGCTCTCACGAACAGACCACTAGTGCCAAGCTTCGTCCAACACTACATAACCCAAAATCCTTGACAGCAACCAGCCATCAGAGCAATCCCAGATATCCTCCTGTCTCAGCCACTACCTTCTGGAATGTACCCTCTTGCTTCACCAACGCTCTTCTGAACTTTCCTCTCAACAACAAATAGATTGATGTAACCCGTTTCCATTTATGTTACTTGTCAAATGTATTCTTCTCAATAAAGCAGTTCCACTATAACTCTTCAATTATTCACTTGTAAATAACAATTCTTATATCCATTAAGTTTTACCACATGCCAATTATCTTCTGTAGTTAATTCTTTACTTCTCTTACTTCTTAATATTTCACTTTTTTATATACCACGTAGATTTAGATATTACCCTTTTTAAATAAGCCAAGACATTTTCACAGTAAAAGAGGTCATTATTTTTAAATAGACCAAAACGATTTCCTTACATATTTTTCAAGTTGTTATTTCTAATAATTGGAAACAAACTACCTAACTACTACATTCTTTATGCCTTCTAGTCTACATTATTATTTGATATCCACCTACTTTAATTCTACCCTTATCAGAATTTTGCATTTGTCATTTCTTCTTCAACCGTATTTTAAATATTCTTTTTATTTTCAAACCACCTGTAATCTTTCAATGGCTATCATTCAATTACTAATTTGCTTTAACTCAGATTTATTCAAGAAACTTTTTAAACATCATCGACTATTATAATGGGTTGATATGGATAGTAATAACATCCCATTTTCTTTTACAAATTTTAATTTTATCTACGAACATAGTCTAGTCGTATCATAGCAATATATTACATTATACCCTATATACATCGTTGAAGTTTAAATTGTAAACTAAAATTCTTCTTCCACAAAATTCCTAAATAATTTTCTTGCAAGATTATGAATGTGAGAACAGTATTTTCAATATTAAACTGCTCCATACTTTTTCTTTTTACCGACCTATTGTTTGCTGCTCTAATATAAGACAAACACAAAGCAATTTTGCCTTTAACTAATTTTCCTTTTTAACGAGGAAATTTTCTCATAACTACCACTCGTGCAGCAAAGAAACCAAGGAATTTTAATCTCTAGCAAATTAAATAATCTACAAAAGAAATGAGTTTTTCTAAAGCCAATATAGCTCAGTAAGACGATGTATATCGCGTAAAGCTTGCGAAGCTCGCAGGAGGAATAGTGAACCGCTATGTAATATTAGATGGGGAACCAAAACCGAAGGCAGGCGCTTGAAATATTGTCTGCGACATTTACAAAGCTTAAGAGTCTCTAAGCGCCATTTTCGTGCCATACAACGGCAAATAAACCGCCTCCTGCCTAAACATTACAAATTCGATTCGTCACTTTTGAAACTTTATGCAGCCGGTAAAAGGACAAGTTTTCGGCTCGATCCCTGCGGAGTCTTTTCAGAACAAGGCAATTCTCCTGCACGGTTTCCGCCTAATTTTAACAAAGTTAAAGGAGATAACCCAGTAAACCAATAAACTAGATGCCTATATATGACATATGGTGTACGTGATCATAATGTAAAGAGAAAAATTTAATCTCGGTGTAAAGGGAAAGATATCGCCTTTAAGATTAATTCTCCAACGAGCTTTTTCCAGAGGACACTTCAGTAGAACTTTATTAAGTTTTTTATTTACTGTTATTGGTAAGAGCACTAAAATAATTTAATTGGTAATGATGACTTGAGTTTAGTTGCAGTTTCTGATGACGCATTTGCCCATCCCTTTAATTTTGATATAATTTTTCTAGATGTGTATTTTTTAATCCAGCTTTCAATCATTGCATATATATTAACGAGAAACGTGAATCACGCCTTGGAAATTTTCACTCACGTTCATTCACGTCTACGACCCGATTTTCAAATATTACTCCCGTTTATTATGAGACCCGCCGTGGCCCAGCGTGAGCCGACTGTCTTCACGTCACGCTCCCATCCCTACTATGGAATTTTAAGTGGAGTTTTACTATTATCCTTTATCTAATAGACTTGTCTGTCTGGGACGCTGGTCCGTCCGGGACGCTGTTTCAGCAGCCAAACCGTAAGAGATAGAGAAAAAAGTTATTAAAGTTATATGTTTGGAATGGTCATGTCAGGTCAGGAACCCAATTTCAGTCACGTGACACTTCCGGTTTTCGAGAAATCACGTGATTTCCGTCCGTCCGGGACGCTGGTCCGTCCGGGACGCTGTTTCAGCAGCCAAACCGTAAGAGATAGAGAAACAAGTTATGAAAGTTATATGTTTGGAATGGTCATGTCAGGTCAGGAACCAAATTTCAGTCACGTGACACTTCCGGTTTTCGAGAAATCACGTGATTTCCGTCCGTCCGGGACGCTGGTCCGTCCGGGACGCTGTTTCAGCAGCCAAACCGTAAGAGATAGAGAAACAAGTTATGAAAGTTATATGTTTGGAATGGTCATGTCAGGTCAGGAACCCAATTTCAGTCACGTGACACTTCCGGTTTTCGAGAAATCACGTGATTTCCGTCCGTCCGGGACGCTGGTCCGTCCGGGACGCTGTTTCAGCAGCCAAACCGTAAGAGATAGAGAAAAAAGTTATGAAAGTTATATGTTTGAAATGGTCATGTCAGATCAGGAACCGAATTTCAATCACGTGATTTTAAAAAATATTGTTTTTATTTCATACGCGTTCTATTTGAAAAACGGTCTTTTTTGTTTTATTAAATGAGACATTTGTCTCACTGGCTGCTAGTTATTTATAAATATCATTCCATTTGTTGCTTTTGAGAACATGTAGGACGGTTCAGTCTAATATTTACCAATCTGTTCTACGGAATATCAGTTTTTACAAAAGACGCATAGGGAAAATTAAATATACGCCCCACAGATTTCTCCCAATACAAGAAACCTGAGAACCTTTTAGTCAGATTAGTGGAAATCTAAAGCAACTCCAGATCTATAATTCGCCGAGAAATGTGGACAATGTTTGAAGAGTTACGCAAATAAAGCCTGAAAACCTCGATTTGTATCGTCTCTGCAAACTGTAATTAACTTTCACAGCCATTGCTTCTATCACCTTCGCTGGCAAAAACTGCCGAAACAATGTTTAAGGGCGCCGGGCGCTCATTCTGTTCAAATAGGAACAGGATAACCAGCTCCTTATCTCCCCCATAATTAGGAAATTGAATTTTTATTGCTAGGTGCTACGGAACGCGGTTTGCAACGGCGTCTATCTTGTTCTCATCGACTCTGACTGAAAGCCATAATAAATAAAGTGTGGCCTTCGTTTAGATTTAATTCCAGTTTATGCCTTTGCGAAACGCTTTTATACTAATGAGCAAGCGTAAAGTAATGTCCGGGAGGTTTTATGAGCGCACTTCCAAGCCTCACGAGGATGGCGGGGACATATTAATTTTGAAACAAACGATAAGAAAATGGAGGAACCCCATTAAAACTCTCTTGTGCCTTTATTAATTTCACCTGGAAATACGTCCACGTCCTTGCATGTAATATCTGACTACAATTTATTGTCAACATAAAATTAGTCTCATATGCACTTCCTTGTATTAAGGCAATGGCAACTGTTATTCAGAGAACCGAAAAGAGTGGTGAGTTGCAAAAAAAGTGTACAAATGTCAATTCTTTTAAAAATAATAAATATTCTCAATGCTTCAAAAACTATTGACAGGAAGGAAAAGCCTAGTGAATCACATATCTCTGCGAAATTTTGGTTCTGATGGCAGGAATAATCGAGGTGAAGCATTGCTGGTCTTTCTATTACAAAATAATTACTTTCCTTGTAAACTACAAGAACCGCCATAAAGAACGATAGAAGGTGGTCAAGTAAATAACCTAAAGAATATAAAAAACATCAAGGGATGGAGTATAATTCCAAAGACTAGTCAACAAAGTCGTAAGCAATGCCAGCCATTCAGATGGAAACATATACAGTTTAGAGTTTAGACCCTGCAATAGCTGAAGCTCTATCGAAAAGTTTTTATCATCTGTGCGGATGACAACGATTATTAATAGTAATATAACAAGGGCGAGACATACTTACCGATAATTTTGCACACGCCGGTCGAGTGCTGGTTGCAATGAAAACTGTCCCGAGGGCGTGCCCGAGGATAGTTTTCTAAGGGCAACCAGCACGATGACTCTTGGCACGGGCAAAATTATATGTAAGTGTGTTGCCCGCGTTTATATTTTGAAGATTATTACACAAAACCCGTATACAAATTATGATTTAAAATTGATCTAATAATGCCAAGAAATTCAAATTGATTGTTTCTTGCATTTCTATTTCTAATTATGACACCATCCAAGGGGTCGATAATCATCCCTAGGGAGCTTCTACAGCACTCGGTGATGGATGGAGCCAAGAAGCTGCAGCAAACGAAAAACTCTCTGAGTCTATTAAAAACTTAGCACCTAGCGATGGATGGAGCCCGGAAATGGAAGCAATAACTGCAGAAAATGAAAAACCCTCCGACTCCATTAAAAAATTGACACCCGGTGGAGAGCGGCACCAAGACTTGTCGGCAGGGGATGCAGGAAAGAAAAATCCAATGTCAAACACTTCGCGCCAGGCGGTGGATGCAGCCCAGAAGTTGCAGCAATAACTGCAGAAACCTCTGAGTTCCCTAAATACTTAGCACCCGGTGTAGGGTGGAACCAAGAAGTGACAGCAGCCAGGAATTCAGAAAATGAAAAATCCGAAACCAAATATTCTACGCCTAGTAGAAGGTGGATTCAAGAACTGACAGCAACAAGTTCAGAAAACAATAAACACAATGCTAAGCACTTAGCCCCTCGTAAAAGATGGAATCAAGAAGACGGCTTATTAAAGTCTGCGAGGGAATTTACCGAAAACACACAATGTGGAATACCGATGCGGCATCCTCTAAAACAGCTAACCTCGGCAAGAGTGATATTAATTATCATATTCACCGATATAATGTTCGTCTCCAAAGGAAGAGGCAGCAGATGGACGTTGTCGGGATGTTCCAAACCAAGTGGCGACGGATTCAACGACACAATAACACAAAAGCTCCTTTACAGAAATAGCAAAGGAGCCAGTGTTGCAGCAGCCGAACCACTTCGAGGATTTACAAACCTCTCGGTCAGACCTGCAACATCATCTGAAGGAAGTCGCATGGAGAGCCATTCGACATCGCTATTACCTCTCCAGGGGAATACTCAACAGCGTCTAAAAGACGTAACATGGGAAACTATCCGACATCATTCCTATCTATCCAGCGGGATCACCGGCAGCATATTGGGAGACGCCGCTCTAATAGGAGTTCTCTACTGCATTCGGAAAAAGATCAACCGAAGGAAGCATCAACCCAAGCAACGCCAGTCAGCCGTAGAAGAATATCCTCTAAAACCTCTTAATGTGGAAGAAACAATATAGTTTTTTCTTTTGCTTTTTCTTCAGCCTAAAATTGGCAATATGTTTAAATTTGATTTAAACACACATAAATGTTAATAACAAAATTTACGAAATCCAGTCAGAAGTTCTAAATGTACTTCTGATTTCATAAACAAGCAGTTTTAACCTCCAGTTTTACTTCATAATTTCGCCAGTTTATATTTAATTTAGATATGTTTAATCTTGAATTAAACAAGCAAATTTCAGTTCACATTTACGAAATATTAGAAACTAATCTTGTTTCGCAAGCATCGAATTTAAAGGCCGGAGCAAACTGCAACTTGGCATTTCACGCCGTAAGCGACCTACTAAACCCAAGTTCACCACTCTGGCTTGCAAACACACATGGAAATGCAATCAGCTTACAGTGCTAAATTGCTATTTCGTACCTTTAAACGCGCTCTAGTAATCTACACAATAATTGAACTTTGATATGTTACTTAATTAAGCATTCGTGTTTTGTATAAATAGAACGTTTATTTTCGTAATAAAACAATCTGCATCTAATGTCTGATTCATTCACCACGTCGCTACCCTGATACCAAGCCATGATATTATTGGGACGTGAGGCTGCATCCCTCAGGGTAGTTTACTGTCGTCCCTTTTAAGTACCATTGACTACATTGGTTTAAAACATAAATGCAGTCTCATTTATGTGCTCAAGGGATAGAACCAGCGCAAAGCAACGGAAACCTGATCAGCCTCCAGGCAGTTCTGTTCACACGAGCTCAGCCAACCATATAGTCAAGGACTTTTGCATCACATCACGCAATACTATAGTAGGCAATCGCTTTTATCCACACAATCAACCGCTGAAATTCAAATTGCATGTACTTACTGTTGGTTGAGTTGTTAGTTCACTCGGTCTCGAAAGCTGTCGTCAAGGTGAAACCTTTTTGCGAGACCTTGGTCGAAGTTAATATTGCTGGAACTTGCTAGAAAATTCGTCTTGGCTGCAGTCAGGACTTCATGCCAGATGACAAAGGCATTACGCTCAGGGGGGGGCGGAGCTATAACAAACAGGGCTAATTACCACTGATAGAAATCGGCCTAACGTACGTTTCCAAAGGACGCCGCTCGAAACTAAAGCCTAAATTGTCGATTGAAACAATTTACAGCTGGGAAACATAGCCTACTAGAACAACACATTCAAATCTCTCAGGAAGGCTGAAATTGTTCGGCGTTCACGGCCGCCCAAGCCGAGCGCTATTAATCAAAGACCGCCACTAATAAAAATCTCGTGCTTAGTAAGTACCTCTATTGTGAAAGGTCGTGCGCTGGAAAAACCAAAATTCGTTGTCACTGTGCTTGGACAAAAGATGAGCGTGCCAGATGTTAATATTAGAGACGCAAGCCACATTGAGAAGCGAATTGCAAAGTGAAATGGTGCGTTACACCATTGAAATTAAGCACTGACGTTACAAATTATAGAGCCGACCCCCAGAGTTGTTAAAAATGGAGCTGCTAGTGTTTCTAGCTGATTTCCGGACAACTGTGCCGAGGCTCCGGAGTACTATATCTAAAAGCTTCTCTTTTGTAGCTGAATGTTTGCCGTCTATGCTGCTTGCTTCCTGGTGCAGTCCTGCATTATCCTGGGAATATCTACGCATATTGTTTAAGCTAAACACAAACCTGTCTGTATTGCTCAATTCACTGGATAAACCTGGATTCTGCTCGAATCTATTATTTTCTTGTGCAATTAATCAAATAAATTCCTGCCTATTCTGGTGGTTGTTTATTAATACTCTATAGTATACTTAAAACAATTGATGATAACCAATGTGGTTTTAGACCAGCAAGAGGGACTGTAGACTTTATATTTATCCTAAGACAGTTAGCTGAGAAAACATTAGCACACAACGATAAACTATATCTGTGCTTTATCGATCTAAGCAAGCCATTTGATAGCTGTCCCAGTGAAATAATCTGGAAAATATTAATTAATCGAGGAGTAAACAACATAGTGGTGAGAAATATCAAGAGCCTATACGCAACCACTAGAAATGTGGTAAGAACAAACAATTTAATCTCTACTGAATTTACCACAACCAAGGGTGTCAGACAGAGGGGTGTGCAGGCACAAATTAAAACCAGCAAGAATAGGAGTCTACAAACTACAGCAAGTATATATGTCAGAAATGATGTATACAGACGACTTAGTGATAATGGCGAGCAAGGAATCCGACCTACAACACAACGTCTCAGTATGGAATGAAGAAATAAGGGATAAAGGAATGAGTATTAACATTGACAAAACTGAAGTCATGGCAATAAGAAAAAGTGAACAACAATTGGAAGTGATAATAAATAACACTAAACTGAAGCAAGTTGAAAATTTTAAGTACTTAGGTTCTATAATAAATGCCAGGGGTAGTATAGATGCAGAAATCAAAAACCGCATAGCGAATGCAAATAAGGTGAATTACGCACTGAAGAAGCTGTTTATAAGAAAAAAAAAATAAGTATGGACACGAAAGCGAAAATATTCAGAAGTATATACATACCAGTGCTAACATATGGTGGTGAGACTTGGGCTATGAGCGACAGAGACAAGAGCAAAGTACAAGCAAGTGAGATGCGATACCTGAGAGCAGCAGCCGGTATAACAAGAAGAGACTGTATCAGTAACAATGTGATTCGCGAGTGGTTCGGTTTAGAATCAGTGCAAAAGACAATAGAAACTCTACAGTTGTCATGGTTCGGGCATATGGTCCGAATGAGTGAACTAAGAAAGGTTAAAGTCATATAGAAGACTGCAGTAGACAAGAAAAAGAAAAGGGGGAGGCCAAGTAGAAGTTGGAATAGCGAAGTAAGCAAGATTCTACAAGACAGAATGCTGAATTGAAGACAAGCTGAGAGGATAGTTACGGATCGTCGTGAGTGGAAGAATTTCTGCTGCGACACCTCGACACCATAAGGTGGAAGAGGAACGATTATGTATGTAGTATACTTAAATTATTAAGAGACATGTGAGCAAATGAAAATGAAATCAAGGTTGGGTGAGAAAGAGTTAAGTCATGTGGTCTATGTGTTTAATTTAAATGTGACAGTTATTGTAATAGTCCATATCCAACATAATGTGAATTAATAGTCGACATAAGTTTCAATTTTCAAAGCCAAGCTTGATTTCATTTTCGTTTGCTCACACTTTATATTTCTACTGAGCTAAAGCAACTGATTGTAAAAATATTTTCTTTTCCAACTTCTTAGGCGATTTCTCGCAATGAAAGACTGATGATCAAAAGCTCTTGTAATTAGCTTGTAGTGTTTCAAGTAGCTGTAGCTCGCGCCTGTAACTTTAGCTCTAACTTTTCTATCCAAAAACTGTTCTTAATGCAATTCTATTCATATTAGCTTTGATTTTATACGTGGTTAATGCAACTAATTCTTCTTTTCGGGTCCTAGCGAATCCGGCTACGCAAATGTAAATGAGTTTAAGGGTTTTCGTAAGCTAATGGACATACCAGTTGTATTGAAAGGTTTATGTGTCCTCTGGTAATTTAAACACCCTTTGATAATTTTAAAAAAGCACAGGTTGTCTTCACTGTAGCTGGTTGGCTCTCTGAATTATCCATGTAGCCTGAACATTTGTTTAATATGGTTTGAACCTGGTTTTTAGTATCTGAGTCTGATTTGTTTGGGACTCTAGTATAAAATTGGTTGCCGTTTGTGGCTAGCACCATCTACCAATGCGTGTGATGATAAAGGTCTATGACCAATATATTTTACTTTTCGTGATTTACGGTGTGGAAATCGTATTGTTAACTATTACTTCTGAGTAAAAATCACACAACAAAGATTAAGGTGCAAACTAAAAGAGGAAGCCCAAACAGTGGACGAGGTACCATAAGAATAAATAGTTGAGAAACAAATAGGTAGCTATGAAATTAAGAAGAAAACTTATCAATAGTTTTGAAACGTTCAAGGCCTTCTCACAAGGATACTCTGTATCGCCCAATTTGTTTATATTCAGCGAATTAATTAATAAAACTGGAAGTAAAATGTGAAGACAAGTCCCTATATAAGTAAGTAAAATCAACCTGTTCAAGGCCCTGGTAGAAAGATAAACACCATTTTTTAGTGATAAGCCTTATACTGTTTATATCAGTGCTTTCAGACATATGACTGCTGGATAACATAAAACTTAGTATGCGTGCGCTGTGATCAGATACATAATATTTAGCAGTTTTAATGGACATCATATCATTGAGATTAATACTGTGACACTAGCCGCTTCTTATAAGGGTGTCAAACTTTATTACCTCGGATAACTCAAAAGTCGGAGATCGTTCGCTCAGATATATGATAGATTAACACACAAAACACCATAGAAATACATTTAAACAATTTATTCTGTTTTAACCATAGTTACATAGAGTAATTAGTGGAAAATTGTGAATTTAAATTGTATATTACAGTAAAATAGATTATTGCTCATAAATCGCCGTTTCGTCTTCCTGGAGGAACCGCAACCGGTGGTACACAGGCGGGTAGCGGGTGTTTTCGCCTGACAGGAAATCTTCGGGGTCGATCGGATGCTTCCTCGCGAATCTACGGGAGCTCGCGCTGCGCCGGCGTTTTGGAAGGTGGTGCTGTAAATTTTGCTATCGTACGATTTTGCAGTCTGTAAAAACGTGTAGAAATTAGGTTAATTACTGTATTTCTTACCCTAATTGGACTGCTACAATTTTCACTGGGAGGCATCGACGGCCAGTGAAACGGGAGTGCGTTTTCGTGCCTTGTGGTTGCTATTTTCTCCGTGAACGTGCCAGGTACGTAGCTAACTGTAATCTGAATAATTGGTAATAGTTTGCCTGCTTGCACAAATTCACAAATTCGGGTGCGAGCTTTAAGTGATTTGAATTAAAAGGATTCGAGCTGAAACTCGAATGTTTCGACAATCGCCTGTAGGGCAAGCAAAATTAGCCTCGAGGCGGCTTAGAACGGGCTTTGAGTTCAGGGGACT
Source organism: Agriotes lineatus (assembly GCA_940337035.1). Taxonomy (NCBI): domain Eukaryota; kingdom Metazoa; phylum Arthropoda; class Insecta; order Coleoptera; family Elateridae; genus Agriotes; species Agriotes lineatus. The sequence continues at coordinate 60,554,043 of OW679196.1, forward strand.
GCTAAGTCTAATTAAAGCCGGGATTATTTATTACGGGAATAATTTAAGCTGGCGAGGTGGGCCTCCTGTCGAAGGCGTCCACTTCTAGCGAACTCCAGGTTTATTAACAGGAAAGTTTTAAGTACGCGAGGTGGGTCTCCTGTCGGAGGCGTTCACTTCTAGCTAACTCCAGGTCTATTAACAGGAAAGTTTTAAGTACGCGAGGTGGGTCTCCTGTCGGAGGCGTCAATTTCTAGCGAACTCCAGGTTTATTAACGGGAAAGTTTTGAGTAAGCGAGGTGGGTCTCCTGTCGAAGGCTTCCACTTCTAGCGAACTCCAGCTCTATTAACAGGAAAGTTTTGAGTAAACGAGGTGGGTCTTCTGTCGAAGGCTTCCACTTCTAGCGAACTCCAAGTCTGGTCTTCTAGCGAATATCGGAAGGGAATCGGGAATTCGAGGCAGAAGAATAAGTAAGAATTTATTAGGACAGGACGGGGAAAACAGGAAGGGGACGGGTAAACCTGAGCCTAGCTTAAGCTTCGGGTTCGGGAACTGGAATCGGAATCTGGAAAAATTTCTTTGGAGAATCTGTCTAAATGAGTTCTGCAACTGCTTTTATACGGCTTTGGATGTTCATAGGTGGGGGAGGAACGGCGCGCGGTTTGCTTTCGTGTGCCTCCCGTTATCTCTGGTGGAACGCCGGCCCACGCTGGCTTATCTTTTGGGACATTGACACGCCGTGATTTGTGATAACGCTGAGGACGGGGACGTATAAATTTGAATATATTATTTAATATTTGTTTAACCAAATTCATACGGAAGCTAGCGTTACAATACTTGTGTAAATAGTATCAATAAGTATTCTGGAAGTACCCTGTACGCGGGAATGGTAAAAAACGTTGGCGCAAACCATGACATAGGAGCACATTTTTATCTCAATCGATGCTTTCGAATCGTAAAGAAAATTACAATTGAAGTTACTGCACACAAGAAGTTTGAGACTAGGGGTATGCACGTCACCTATTACGTAGAGAGTTTTTTCGATATTAATTTCTAATGCCATCAGGCATGTGAATATTTAAAAATTAAAACAATTTTTAAAAAAAAATTGAATTTTGATGTACTATAATGTCAAGTACAGCAGAAATGTAGGTGATAAACGAGAAGAATACAAACAAAATGATAGCAGTTTTAAGAGAAATTGTGGAACTACAAAGCAAAATAAAATAGGACACAACGAGATATAAAGAGGGAAGAAGGTAAATGGCATCTAATGAAATTAAATAAAAGCTATCGTTATGGTACGGGCACGTGACAAAAGCAGGTCAATAAAAGTACAAGTATTATAACAGATAAAATCTGTAAAGGGCTTTACTTCGAACTTCTCCCGTAGGTGGAGGTTGTGCCAATAAATATTTAAAAAATTAACGGAAACTAGAGGTAAAAGTATTCTAACAAGCCTAATAATACTGAAACAATAAAAGGAAATTCTTGGTAATGCAAATTAAAAAAAAGTATTGCAAACGGGATTCGAACTCTGCGCGATTTCAGCGCTTACGGAAGGAATTTCAACGGGAAGCAAGCAGGCCACACATATTGCACCCGTTTAACGCATGCTGCTATGGAATTGTGCCTCATACCGCCGCGTACGACTGCATTATATTGAACAGCTTATTGTAGCCCAGTTGCTTACAACATCTACCCTGTATCTGTTGGGTTCCATGTTTGTCAACGGTAAATCCTGAGTTATGTGGAAATGAATACTTTCATCTATTCCTCAGTTAAAACAAGTTTTTTAAGGTGCTCACCCTGTACATATTTGACCGGTATTTTCTCGCTTTTATGCCAGGTAGACAAAATGCATGCAAAATATCGTCTTCCTCCAACAAATAGTTCCTAGTTATACCGGCAGCAGACTAACAGACGGAATTGAAAAAAAACTGTTTTTCGTCATCTAGTGACCGAAACGTGAAGATTTGAAGAAAACTCGGTAGGTGATTTTTCGATATTACAACACTTTCTTCGTCTTTTAGAGGAGGAAAGTAGAAGTTACAACCACACGAAGTAATAGAAAAAACCTAAAGATATAGAACAGAAAAGGGAATGGAGAAGACAGCGCTAGCTGTAAAAATATTTCATATTAGGACATATAAGATTTATATTGGATATCGTCTATTACTCAAAATTTTATTACCTTGATACAACACATTATATCTGGCTTCCAAACATTAACTCGACGAACTTATATTGCTTTAAACATAATGCTTTCTTGAAAAACGACTACACTTTACTGCACAAAATTCATTCGTTACGATGCAGTGCAATGTATGGCAAGTATTTAAGTAAAATTAATTGTTGGAATATAATAGACTTCCCTTACAAAGAGAGCACAAGTTTCTATTTATTCTAATTCCTGAAACTTCGCAGTACTAACACAAAGAAAGGGTTGTAAACATATAATAACTATCTTAATATGGTGCTCCCTAATAAACTAGTCACTTGTATAATTAAACCTATATACTGCTCAAACGCGGCAGTAAATCACAATCTATTCGAAATATATAGAGAGTAGCAACAACAAAACAAGATAAGTGCTAAATCGTAACAGTGTGTAACATTCAACTGTACTAGTCTAAATACCACAGACAAGGTGCGAACAGATGTAAAACTGCATACGTGTAGTTAACAAACATAGTGGATACAAAAGTTGAGGTTCAACAATTAAAAACACTAAATCAAAGCTAACGTTCAATAAAATCTGAAGGTGTTCTATCAAACCTGCTAGCAATTTGCATAACTCAAAACGTCTCAACGTAGATGTTCAAAGTAACAAGCACAAGGAGCCTGAAGAACACCACTCGAGCAGAAGTAAGCATTGCATACAAAAAGTCACAAACAAAATTAAGTTATAGTCAACTTGTAAACATAAAATCAGCTACACAATGATTGCCGGGTTAAGGTCACGCTTACATAATTAAGGCGACGTCACATAAAGGGCACTCAAGCCATCACACGAAATGTATTCAGTCGGGAACTGACCCTATGTTTTTAACCCAATACTAACGGCTGCAAACCAATAGCGCAAATTATATCAAACCGCATAGGCTTTGTCATGAACCGAATACGAAAAAACTCTCTTAAGAAAAATTAAATAAAACCAAACGTTTCATTAAAGCATAGCTTTATCTTAATTATAACAACTTCACACCATAATTTAAACAGAATTTAGTACTTATATTTAAATAAAAATAGTAAAGTAGAACCAAAGTAGTTGTTCTATATTACTAGATTGCAACAACTTTAGGCCATAATTTAAAAAAAAATTGTTATCGTCCTGTTTAATACATACATAGTGAAACTAGTTTTGTAGTGTGGCGAAATATCCAATAAACATCATGCATTTTTAAGCAGCCAGAAGAAGGCTTCAAATATTAAAATTTAATTCTCTTATTTAAGTAACTTGCATTAAAATTACGTAGTATATTAATACATAGGCTTCTAGGCCACAGAATAATTTTGATAAAATCTAGTTTGTGCACTTAACAGTTAGCTGTCAGGTATACGCCTTTGCTTATCTAGTTATTGAACAAACTGTCTTTAGCGGGATATGTTTTGGAGAGCAATGTTTTTAGTTTTTTATATTTTGCTATTTTATCACACCTTTTCCAATTTATGTTAGATACAAACATAGTTTCACCTTTTCTTTTTTGTTGAAGGAATATCTATTTATGTATCTGACATATCTGTTGAGTAAGTTTCTAAAACAATGGTAAAACTAAGCTGATGTTACATTGAATACGTAAAGGCGGTTTGTCGTTTTCTTGTTTACTATTTAAAGGTAAAAGTAATTGTTGAAATTGTAGTTAACATTGAATAAGTTCTACAGATGCCTGTTTATTATCCACTTCGAGCTGCTAGTGGAGTAGCTCAATTTGATGTTATGAAAATACACGAGGTATTGATGTGCACTGGATTAGTAAAAACGTATTTACTTTTATGTAACGTTCTATTTCTGTCAAAACATAACGATACACTAACATATCTAGTGTATCAAGGGTTTTCTAGAGAGCTCACGAACATCGCAATCCCTCGAAGAATGTAAACATCAGGGATTGCATTTTGTTTGGGAAACCAAGCAGGTAAAAGCTAATCAAATTTCGAAGGAACAAACAATCAGTAGTGAGTACTATACCCGTATTTGTAGAAATGGTTGAACCAAGCTTTCATTACATCGGCAACTGCGCTAGCGTCTACTGAGATTGTTTCTACAATTCTGTACTTACATTCAGTTTCGGATTAAATCAGTTTGTTAATTCACATAGTATTTTGCTTATTTATTTCTTAGTATACCGACAGGATAAACGAGTAAACACATCAACAGTCTATAAGGAATAAATTAGCGAAACGTATTTTGTTCGTTTATGAAAGAAAGTGATACCTACTTATGCCCTATACAATCTATGATCAAAATATTCTAGACATAAAATTTCAAATATCTGTAAATTACAAGTATAATTGGTAAAAATATAATACTTTATGTAACGCCATAAGAAAAGTAAAATTAAGTGTGGGCCCGTGCTCGCTTGTTTTTCTGATATCTTCCATTTTCTCTTGTTGTACTCTATAGAGTATTAGGTTAATTTATGTTCTTAACGCCACTCAGCTTGTGGAAATTAGTTAGTTCTTCGTCATTTCGGGCTGATAGGGCATGCCCATACTGTTCAATGCATGATGCCTAAATAGCGGCGCCGCAAATTCAGCTGAACTATCATCGGGGAAGTACTCCGAAATTCTGTGCGCGACTAAAGCTCATACATATGAATCGCTGTCCTTAACACTCTTCCAGTTAGCATTCGTGCGTGGGCCGTTGACGCCGAGGCGGCATGGTTGCGGCTTCGGCCACTTTTAACGGAACTGTGCTACCCGGTATTTCCCGGAATTTAAGTGAGTAGGTTGTATTGACTGGCGCTGAAGCAGCGGTTGACAGTTCCGTGAAAATTGGGACTCTTTTATCTTGAAGTAATCCTTCAACTGCGACTAAGACCCGGATCAACCCTATAAGCTTCTTAATAATTACGAATAACAAAGGGTCAGTGTCTTAACCAGTACCTTTAATTCAGTTATCCAGTTTAAATCATATTTTATGGATATCGCAGCTAGTTTTCTTTTCCAGTGTCCACCTTTCGAGCGTAGTCCTTGCCTAACAACATCACAAAAGGCCAGGTTCATCCCACAACGCATCATGCCGCAAAGGTGATCTTTGCAATTAACCAGCAACGCCTTGCCTCCAGCTCAAAGTAGATGCATTGTAATTGCTTGAATTATAGGTAGTGTACGCTAGTTACGCAGATATTAGTCTCTTCCAGGTATTTTCTTCTTGCATATTTAATAAACTGCTCAACTACAGGTCTAAAGAGTAGCTTCAGCACTGCGAAAACATTAAGTATTATAGTGCACCCAGAATGTGTACTTCAAAACGTGACCACCGAACTTCTGTAGATGGCGCCAAGTGGACAAGCCGCCACTGTGCTACAATGCTTGGAAATTTTGCAAAGTGGAAAATCGCCACCTTTCGCCAAAACCAAATAGCGCATGAAGGTGCTCGGAACCTTAGCAACAACTTTTCCCCCTTTCAAAATTTCGATATCTGTAGCCGTTCGAAAGTTACAGGCGATCCAGACAGACGGACGGACGGACGGACGGACGGACAAAACGTTCGCATAAGTACGCTGAAGCTACTAATAATTAGATACTCCGGCATTAACTGAAATTATTCTAGATAGCTTGTATACATAATGAAGTCCTCTAGAAGTTAGAAAGACTACATCCATGTAATATTTCTTGTTAAAGTTATCCTATGGATATGAAGCAATAAAACCATATAGTCTTCTCCACGAATTTTATTGTAATAATGTGGGTAGCAACATGTTTTGAAACCACACTGGTTTTATCATCAGGCCATAATGATCGTCTACAGACGTATGGTGTGAAGAATGGTATATATAATAAATGAAACTACTTACGGTTATTAATAATAATCGGAGCACATGGTAAAAAGTAAAGTTAACATTTAAAAAAGTTGAAAACGTGATTAAAACAGCTTAAAAACACAAACCACATGGAGAAGTAACTAATTAACCAGAAAACTACAATATAAAAAGCATTGTACTGGTTAAAACATAAGAATTCAAATTTGAAAATTAGAGTGACAGTCATTGAAGATGGCTTCACTCAAGATGAGGTTAATTACAATAAGTAACTTAACCTAAAAATCGAAAAGTCTCTAGATTCATTGACAATGAAATTACCAAATAAGGGACGGAATCAGCAAGAAAATGATCAAAGCAATTTATATTTGAGAAAACATAATTATTACCGAAACATGTGACTTCATTTAGTCTAAATTCAGTATTATTGTACAAAATCTCAAGTAAATTCAACAAAATAAATAGCTCGCTAAAATTACCATCTTCGTTTAATTGGGTACTGTATTAATTAACGCGCAGCAATTAACAGGGGCCTGTCGAGAATCAACAAAGTAAGGTTCCCGTTGGTAAAGGGCTGGTTCAAGCATTATGGTCAAGATGTGTTGTAACAAGTCCACCCACTGTTTCAAGTTCTAGAGGGATTAATGCGGAATGATTTAAACGCTTGTGATGCTGTTTGGCAAATAACACCTTGTATTTAATTAGTTGCCCCTCGGTGTATCGTCCCGCCTTTTTGTTCCGACTATATCTTGCCGTGCAGTATTTGTTACATAGGGCTATGGTGCGTAGCTTTTTGTTTTAGTTGCAGGTACTGTTAAATTCGTGTATATACATTTTTTCGCCTTCTTCACTGCCAACATCTTTTGCATCTATAGTTATATTGTCATTTTTAATAAGGCCTGCTTTGAAACTTGCTGAATCATTTTGGATAGAAGTAATACTATCATTTCTGTACAGGTTTTCTAACTTTAATAAAATATTGGTTTTGTTCATTACTTCATTATAAGGGTTTTCTTGCCGTTTTTTATAAAAAAGAAGGATTTGCGCTGTAATACTCCTCGCTTTTATTTACAGTAGGACATTTCAAAAATGTATACATTTAGAACCTGGATATAAGTTATGGGAAAAATCACTTTTATTACCCAAGAATGCATTGATTGTTTTGAAACGTTTCTTTTATTAGACGTTAAATTCTTGTTCGCCTTCTACTTTCTCATTTCTCTTCCTAAACCAGACATTCACCTTCAACAATATTAGTTTTTATACTTTATTATCAATGCTAATAAAACACTGCTTTTTGACACGAATTCCCATTAGTTCAAAGAAATAAAACAAATAAATTAGGAAATGGCATGTCTCATCAAATTTATGGCAAGATAAAATTCCAATACTTTTGGGACATCTGATACTATATCGAAATTTAGAAAAAAACGTTTCTCTGTTATGTTATCAAGAAGAATTAATTAGGAAAATAAGTTCTAGGTTCAGAACTGTTTAATATACGCGTATGAGCGAATATCAAGGTTTAATTATTAGTCATTCCTAAATTGCAATATCTACCTAATCAATTTTGCTTACTTTCTTAAAAAATAATAGAATATTTATTAACTATAGATATTGATAAATATAGAGTGAAAACACATATGCAAAACTATTAAATTTATAATACCAAATTTTAAGCTAAAGTACGTTAATAGTACTTTATGTAACTAGTCCTCAAAGCAAGGCTTTAGGGGACGAGTCGTAATGTTTCCGGACGAGGCGGAGCGAAGCGCAGCCGAGTCCGTAATATGAAGATGAGTCCTCTAATGCCATTTGAGGACGTGTTGCATACAACGTTTTTTGTATTAGCTCTCCAAACATTATAATATGAAGTTTCAATTACCATTAACCCGGCATTATATTAGGAGGCCGGGCGAAAATGTTTTTGTCAACCAATTGTTTATCATCTACGCCTCTGTCAAAATTCGTAAACGGGCTAACGTTTGTAGTGGTAAAATGAGTGGTGTACCAGAGGCAATTGCTGAAAGATCAAAGAACATTGTGCTAGATTTGCTGTCGACTAAATCTCGTTACCAATATGAGAAGGAATACCAGGCATTTCAAGAATGGAGTAAGATAAACGCCGTTACGGCCATAAACGAGAAAGTTGTGTTAACTTATCTCCATGAAAAATCAAAAACTTTAAAACCTTCGTCTTTATGGTCGAAGTACTCAATGTTGAAAGCTACTCTTTCTGTAAAAGAAAATATAAATATGGATACTTATTCAAAAGTGGTAGGGTTTTTAAAGAGACAATCTGTAGGATATGAAAGCAAGAAATCCAAGGTCCTTTAAAGGGAGGAAATTAACAAGTTTTTAAAGGAGGCTCCGGACGAGACGTATTTGATGGTTGAAGTGGCTGTCCTTATTGGGGTATGCGGTGCTTGCAGAAGGGAAGAATTGCATTCTGTGAAACTGCCAGATATTGTGGACACAGGCAGTTCATTGATTATTACTCTCACAGATAAAAACAAATCGCAAGCGAGTGTTTACTGTGCTTGCGGAGGGTGAAGCTGTGAATCCATTGGAATTGTTTCATAAATATGCACGTCTTCGACCACAAAATGTGCAGGGCAATTATTATTTTCTGTCATACCGCAATCAAAAGTGTATGATTCAACGTGTGGGAATACATACATTTGAAAGGATGCCTAAAATGGTAGCTGAGTACTTAAAACTGCCCAACCCCGAACTCTACACAGAGCATTGCTTTAGACGGTGCAGGTGCCGAAATAATAACTTTAAAGCGACACGGCGGTTGGCGGTCTACTGCGGTAGCAGAAGGCTACATCGAAGAATCCTTAGAAAATAAACGAAAGGTATTTTAAAAATAGTATTATATTCATATTTTTAATTTTTAATATTTTAACGATAGGTATCAAAACTAATTTTGGGACAGAAACAAGCCGAATCATCAGTTTCGACCAGCAACATGCCACTTACTGAAAGAGGTGTTATAACTCAAGGAACCGTTGCTTCAACATCCGCTTCTGAAAATGTTTCCTTTTCAGGGGAGAGCTTTAAATTTGCTAAGGACTGTAGTTTTCATTTCCATATTTCTAAATAGCGTTAATTTTTTATTTATATTTGTAAACATTAAGAATAAACAAATGTATTACTTATGTTTGAGTCCGCTAAAATGTTGCCATGACGACTTAAGTACAAGGCCTCTAAGTGGCCATTTTGAGGATCCTAAACAGTTTCCAAAGTAACCAGTTTGGGGAGCAAATACAAAAAAAATGTTATGGAGAGGTCTTTAAACTAGATTTTGTTTTAGGACTGCATGTCGGTGTTTATTACATCGCTCTACTCAGATATCAGCGGGCTCGGTCACTTGAGTTGTCAGTTGTCAACTGTCAAATGGCGTTTATCTATAAAAAAAGGTAAAGGTTCAGGGTCATTTCAATTCTCCCAACAGGGGGCGGTCTGCTATAGGGACTTTGCGTACTTCTTCAGCCAAGAACGGGAATTATAAGATTTGTGAGAGAAGGGAGGGATGCAGAATGTAAGAAAGGTAGGAAAGGTGGAGGGGTACTGCTCCGGCATTCGCCTCATAGAAGATACTCTGTTGACTAAGGAAAACCACCTAAAAACCTGAATCACAGCAGACGGCCACGGGAACATTTACCTACTAGAAGCGTTATTTACATATATACCTACTGCCTAGTAGGTATCTGGTATGTAAGAAGTCAGGTTTTGTGTATATACGCAATGCATAACATAAGTTACGAGATGACTTTAAAAAATTACTGTTTGGCACAGGGCCACTTGATGACGTTTCTCTTTAACGCACTTTATAATTAACCAACGCAGTGATAATAATCATCCGCAACAATAATTGTGACAAATAACAATCCGAAAGTGCGTTGCCTAAAAATAAGCCGAGGCGCAGTCAAGGGTTATTTCTTAAAGCCAACGCGCTTGAGAGATGATGTTTGTCAAAAGTATAAGTATTTATCACTGCTCAAGGTGAATTTGAAAAGATAAGTTCTTAAATAAATTAATAACAATAATTAGTAGTAAATGGAAGCATGTTTTCTGATAATAAACTTCACACTCCATTATTTACTTGTCATAGAATACTACAACATTTTAATTAGGTGGTTTTCATCAAGTTTGATATAATTTGACAAATTGACAAACGTGACCGAAAACAATAAACAAATAGGATTGGTCTATCTTATACGTAAGAACTTACCACTTTTATATACCAAAGCTTTCCAAGAAAACAAAATAGACACATTAAATAGTCAAATTCCATGTTCCTTATATACTTCTAAAATAAAATTACATTCAAACGATTCTGACACCAATATTCCACCCATCATTATATAAAAGGAACAAAACAAGAATTTTATGAATTACCTGTCAAATAACAGTTCTTGGCATATATTTTAATAGCGTTCGCAGAGATTACCCGGTACCAGTAAATCCGAAAATCGTAACTAATTAAAGCTAATCAGGTATACACTTTAACCCTGCAAATAATTCAACACGGAGGTGAAGGTGAAGGGTTGCGCTGTAGACGACAAAACAAATATAATTTTCGCTCTTTCAAATTCCGAATCCCAAGGGTACCAAGACGGAGGGAAGTTCCTTGAAAACAAATATTTAGCAACGTGATCGGGAAATAAATGATATACAGCAACCTGTAAAATCTCTTTGAATTTTTAAACCTCTTCACATTTTACTCAATCTTTTGTAGTCAAACCGCATTTCGTGCTTCGTTTGAAAGCTGTTCTAACACGTACAGATACACAATGGCTTGTAGATCAGCTATTTGTCTAGACCAAGTCTGTTTAAATCAAAAACTAAATAAGTCCATCAGAGCTCCTCAAAATAAACGATTATAATCTTCCGAAGTTCTCCCTGGGGTAGGGGTGACTGCAAAGACAAAGTATTTTATCCGAAAAGGTCTGATTTGCCACTACGAAGGAAATAGGATAAGTTGATCAAGTTGGATAAGCGGAAGTGTCAGCTTAAGCAAACACGTGATTGATCACGATGCCAAAAGAAGCTCCAAAGGTTAAAATTGAGTGAGGCATATTTTTCAGGCAGTTTAAAGAATTCCAGGCGGCACTTCTCTCGCCTTTTCGCTACCCTGTTTCGTTCAGCCCCGCCATTTAATAAAGCATGTAAACCATTTGACATTATGTTCCCTATAAATTATGCATGATGCGTGCACACCCCGTAAGTGCGTTTAATATTTAACAGCCTCTATTTTTTGATTGAAACAACAGAACGTGAATTGATGAATTATGCAATGCCGCTATTATATAATGAATTCCTGATGACGTCGAATGCCTTTCACGGATCCCAAAATTGCAGATAAGATCGTCTAATAGCCGATTTTACCACAAGTTAATATTGCCCAATTCTGGACACATTTTTTTTTAACACTGCAATTACTGTTATTGCTGGAACTGTTAGTTGCCCATTAGTCTTCCTGAAAGTTAACAAATCATTCGAAGAAATTCCTCTTGGCAATTACAACAGCAAAAGTCAATTTATTTCAAATTAGGGACGCAGAACTTATTTTCCTAATTTATTTTCTGCTCACGTTCCTGCATTGTGTCTAGCACATAAACATAATCAGCCATAAGCAAGGCAACCCCAAGCTTATTGTCACCTCCCTTTTGAGGCTTCCGTAATGTCTCACCTTGAAGTATTTTAATTAAAAGTTATTGAGGCTAATTAAAACATTAGGTGCGTCGCTGCTAAGGCAGCGTGAAGGTTGTAAAGTATCTAATAATTTCCAACAACTGCAAGTATTTCATATTGCTGAAATTAGGTTGGAAATTCTCTACACGGTAACTCGCAGGTAATTAGAGGATAATTTAATAGTTTATTAGTTATGGAATATGGTAGAGACGGTGGATTATGTGGTGAGTTGTTATGTAGAGTTCATGACAACCAGTAACGAATTAAGTCAGCGATTAATAACGATGATAATAAGACAAGGATGTCGTTTAAATTAATTGCCTGTTTGTAATGTTCTAATGGAACCGCATTGAAATCCAAACCCTGTTCAACCCTAAGATGTAGTAAATAGGAGATCACGCATTATTATTTTATGAGGACTGTTGGAGCATTGTTAAAACAGACTGCTATTCAACTAGGAGAATTACTTGATCTTGAAATAATACACACAAGTCTTTACATGTCCCTATATAGAGAATTACAGACAGAAAATGGAGCTGTACTAAAGAAATAATGTAACCAAAAAGTGATTAAAGCATATATTAGTTTTTTATATTTCATTGAATACTTTAAACCTGTCACTTGCAGAGATACAGGTACACCACGCTCATCAAAGTGTTTAAATTTCTGCACATATTTAATCTGTACGAAACAGCGAATTCCTTGTGAAAAAGCTACTGTAGAATGTAAGCAGAAGCCGAATACTCCATTTAGTAAATGTCTTTATATTTTTCTTACCAGTCGTATTCTTGTTCCGGGGTCCCTAGATTAGGAAAAACAGCCTACCTGTCTGACTGTTGCAGTATAACCTGTTACCGTTGTTACCGTCGCTCTGATGGTAAGAGTGGCAAGCAAAGGCAGCCGGGCTCTCAGCCACAGGAGGTTGTGGGTTGTATAAGAAACTGTAAAGCTTCAGCTAAAAAAAAATGGGCGCCAGGCAGCAGATAACCCAGCTCTTTGCTAAACGCTCAAAATGGCATACGACAAAATGCGCTACCAAACACTTCCTGAAAAGAGAGATAACGGCAAAGGCATAAATAAAATTTGCTGGCCTAGGTAACGATTCAATATAATAAGCAACAATAAGATGGGGTGCTCCACAATTATCACACAACATATAATACAAAGAATCCCCACAAAATCTCAATAGAGAGATAATATCACAGTAAGTCAGTAATAATAAAGCGTTTGGTTAAATCTCACCAAAATATTGACGTATAATTTATATAATCATTAAAGCGTAGTTGACAAGTAGGCGCAACTTAGTTAAATAGGTAAATGGTAAAGTAATGAATTAATTGTAATGACATATAGATATGAAAATTACAAATTGACTGTTGACATGGCCAAATGCACTGAATGAAAACGGTCGATAGCTTCATGACTACGACACAATTGTTGTAGCTGAAAATTTGGATTGGCTAGTTGAATTCGACCAACTACCCACTATGCAAGGTTTTCCATAAATTACAATAACGCCTACACGGAATTCAAGATCTTGCTTCCTATCATAGCGCTTTAAAAACCCGGCTAAAGTACTTATCAATCTGCATTAAAATGTCGTAAGCGAAACTCACATTGAATTACTTGTAATTGCGGGACGTATACTGAGGTTGTATTCAACCGAATGTTATGTCACTAACAAATCGTGACGATCAAAAATGGATCAAGGCTTATCATGCAAATGCCGTACAAAAAGCAATACTGTTAACACTTGAACGGGGCGTGAGACACAACCGTTCGAATAATCTAAAAAGCTAAAGGCTAGTTAGAATGAACTACCGCAATAGTTTCTTTACAATGAAAATTACATCAACTATTTTACATTGGTGAGATACACGCTTAAAATACATATTAAGAGCATCTTAATGTTTATCGAGTACGCAGTAGCACAATCACGAAAGCACCTTAAGACGGATCTCGAAGTTCGAGGGACTGAAATTAAAATACATAGTAACCGACCTTGCGATGATTTTCCCAAGCTGCAGCAAACGTAGACAAGGGCTCGAGGGACTGCAGGGCGGCCGGCTCGGGCAAGGGTGCAGAACTAACGACCAGCAGGTAACGTGCCGGAGGAGATCACACAGGAGCTTCATCTGCGCTCTTTATTGTAGGCGAAAAATTTCTACGTGCTCGTCAAACTCGAGGCGGCAGCTAGGGCTTATCTTCGTCGATTAATCCTAGGTGCAGATGCGCTCGCAAGGGGCGAAATATTATTCGGAACGCCACCAAAGAAAAGGACAACACCAAATCAAAGACGTAGCCCAGTGAGGTACGTCACCAAACAGAAAAAGCTAAAAGAGCATTAAACCATAGAATCTAGCTAATTTATTCATCAATAAAACATACCCGTAGGTATTTCCGGCTTCATTTCGCCAAAGGGGGATCCATGTGCTTGCCAATACAAAAATCTAAACTAGGTTTGGGCTTGGGAAAATAACAAAATACACTTTACGGGTCTGCATTAGAACCTCCGTAAAATTCCAACTACAACAAAATTAACTTCTCAAGCGAGATGCCATCGAAATAACCCAATAAGGTACGTCTTCAAAACGTCGATTTTCGAGGCAACTATCTTAAGCAGCACAACCTGACGAAAATGGTCCAAAAAGCCTGTTAAGAAAACCCAAATATGGAAGGGGCTTTGAAAGAAACTTGACATATGCAACCCAAAAAGCTTTATGCGCAAAATGAAGTCTACACTCCACGAGCTTTCAAGCACTGTAATTCTGATTAAATGGCTTACGTTAGATCAAAATATAGCTTGCAGAAGGTCTGAATGCTCAGTATTATTGTAAGCAAAATTAGACTTAAAGAAAGATAAGGCAAAAAGTTAATTTTAACCAATATTAGGGCAATTAATTAAATGAATAGCTGCAAATGACTTTTGAACCGTAACAAACTCAAAAACCATTGTTGGAAGAAGACGATATTTTACATGCAAATTATATGTCTTCATGGCTGAAATCGAAAAAAACATCTGTAAAATTCTTCCACGTTCCTTTGATTTTTAAAATTGTTTAGTGTCACAGCGTCCACCTGCAAGGAAATTCTAAGTAAAGCCCTTTACAGATTTTTTAAATAGCCGAAGTGTGTCTGAGGCAGTTTACACCGAAAAACCTACAAGTGGGATCGTAAATCTCAAGCAACATGCAACTTAAAATATAATAATAACAAGCGGGAGTTGCTTAACCCCACAACCTTTATTATTATCAAGTCAAATATTCCACCAAATATTTAAATAAATCAATTACCTATAAAGGAAGCAGTATTACACAGGCATGCCAAAGTTTATATTAAAAGTCATATTTCATAGCAAAAACAGAAGTCATTTATTGTAATAAAAATAAGTTGTCGGCGTCAATTATGCGAAATTTTTTTGAAGGAGTTCCTAAATAAGTCGCATAAATATACAGTGATCGGCAAAAAGTTGGCATCAAATAGAAAAAAACTCTTATTTACAGTTCTTTGGATAATCAAAACTCTAACAGTCGAAGGTGGTTGAAAAATATTACAATTGGGCCAAACAAAAGTTGTCGTGTGACCTCCGTTATCTGGCAAATTATAAACTTTTGGAAAATAATTATCAAAAATGCATTTACTAGGAAAGCCGGCGAAAACAATTACCAAAAAAAAGCTGTTTAAAATGTTATTTTACATCTAAATACAACATTTTGGTTCAAAACTTTGGAAAAAGATCAATTTAATAGAACACGTAAACTGAATAAAGGAAAATTTCCTCATCTAAACAACTGCAAAAGAACATTTACATGATTTTTGAAAAATTATTTCATTAACAGAGGTAGGTTATAAGGTTTTTAAAAGTCATTTAAATAGAAATTAGTTATCTTGAAAAATAATTCTCTTAAAAAGCGCCTAGCATCAAGAAACGCTAAACTTATGCGAACATATTACTTTTAGGTAAATAACAAAATATGTAAAAGAGTAATTAACATATTCTGTTGTTTTTTTCAATTATAAGTTATACGGTTTTCATCTACAAAATCTTCAGTTAGCTAAAACTAACACACGCTAAAAAATTCCATTGAAACCTTACTTAATTTCCGAAAAATAGCACTTTTTGGATTTTGACAATTTCGAAAAAAGGCATTTTTTAAGTAAAAATTACTCCGTATCTGTTAAGGACGAAATAGGTTTTTGAAAAAAGTACAAATTATTGCAGTAAAAAGCCTATTTGAAAATCCAAAAATTAAAATGTTTTGCTTTTGATGACTTTTTGGTGGCCACTGCATACAGGGTGCTGAAGAAATGGCGTGTTAAGGATACTCCCTGAGTATGAGAAAAATAAGGAAATTTATTATATTTCTGAAAATAGGGCAGCCCAAAGTTTGATTATTAATTTCCTTAATATTCAGTATTAGGATAGGAAAACATTACCCAGCTTAAATATAATAGTGTGAATGTAAATACTTCTAAATAACTTTGTCAATTAACGAACTGGAACTCAAGAAATTTTAAAATTCGGAACAAAAAAAATCTTCAAAAATATAATAAAGAATTTTTTCCTGATTTTTCTCGTACTCAGGGAGTATGCCCATTTTTTCAACACCCTGTATATTCGCACGCCTATGTTATAACTGATACTGACAACTTATTTTTAGGATATTACATACTTTCTGTTTGCACTACGTAATCTGATGTTTGCTCTACACATGCTTTAATAATTTAAAGGCGCGCGGAATCAATTAAGCGAAGCGTTCATCTCTAAAATTAAGATGAACGTAACCTCATACTCAAAACTGTTATTTAATGCATAAAACATCTGTGTAGTACTCGATTTCCTGTACACGTACGCACAAGGATCAGCAAAAACACGACTGATCTGTAGTAAATGGTAAGCATGGAGTCTAGAAAACCCTCTCCCATACAATCACATATCCACTAGTATTTGAATAGCTTCAAGATAGAAGAATTACCTTAGTTCACTGGACTGCCACTCGCAACTGAAATAATTTGAAAAATCACCTACAAGGGACTTGAAATTGCTTAAAAGTAACGAAAATATAACTAAAATGCCTAAAATATTCTATAAACACGCCAAGCAACGTGCAAGATAAACGAAATTGTTCCATGCCCAACGTTAGTTGCACCTTAAATACTGTAAGATTCTGATTTAACCCAGATAACAAAAAATCAAAACACTGCCAATAAATGCTCCACCCGATTACGGACGTTCTTCAACGATAATATTCGTTTTCACAGCGAAATCCAATCTGAGCAATCCTACCAAATGAGAATATCTAGCTCCCTCTATAAACTAATAATTGTCAAAGAAACAGTACCAGTTTCAAAATAAAATTTACAAAATTCTATGCTCAAGGATACTCAATTCTAAAAGTAGATGCAAAAGCGTACGCATGATTACTCAATAATAACTACCAACCTACCCAAAAACAATATAAAATAAAATACAGGAAGTCAGGGACCATTCCCAGGACGCAAGCCCTTAGAACCAGCAACCTAAATTCAGGAACAATGGAAATAAATCGGCGAGAGAACCAAGTCTTGTCTTTGCAGCTGGATGGAAAGTGACTAGACTGGCATGAACCCTACAAAAGTAACCTTTCGGCAATCATTCATTCTAATCTTCTCACAATCACAAAACCCAAACAGCCAACCCAAATACTCAAAACAAGAAGGCTAAAGTCTAAAAATAAAATGAAAACCAACCGACAAAATAAAAGCAAATTCCACCTTCAAGATAAGGACCTCCAGAAAACTAAGGCGGGAAAGATAAGGATCGAATTAGTTCAAACAAAATGAGAATGGCAGTTAATATTTCGATAAAACTAACCGCTTCAAAGTCCATACCAACCAAACACTAAAATAGTGTGGATGGATATCCCTTCTACAAGAAAATATGATCTATCATGCAGTGCCTAACCCAAGCACCCAAGGTAGTTTGAAAAAATGTTCGTCCCACAATGAAAAGTAACATACTCTACAGTGGTCAATTAAATCACACAAAATAAAGTACTGTAAATTAGCCCTCTAACTATAAGAAAAGTCAAGCGTAACAATAACTCATAAGTTAAAAGACACCAAATGTCTGAAAATAGGGCATCCCAAAGTTTGCTTGTTAATTTCCTTAATATTCAGTATTAGAATAGAAAAATACTACCCAGCTTAAATATAATAGTATGAATGTAAATACTTCTAAATAACTTGGTCAATTAACGAACAGGAACTCAAGAAATTTTAAAATTCGGAATAGAAAATATTTTCAAAAATATAACAGAGAATGTTTTCCTGATTTTTCTCGTACTCAGGGAGTATCCCCATTTTTTCAACACCCTGTATATTCGCAAGCCTATGTTGTAACTGACGCTGAGAATTTATTTTTAGGATATTAAATACCTTCTGCTTGTACTACGTAATCTGATGTTTGCTCTACAAATGCTTTAATAATTTAAAAGCGCGCGAAATCAATTAAGCGAAGCGTTCATCTCTAAAATTAAGATGAACGTAACCTCATACTCAAAACTGTTATTTAATGCATAAAACATTTGTGTAGTACTCGAATTCCTGTACACGTACGTACAAGGATCAGCAAAAACACGTCTGATCTGTAGTAAATGGTAAGCATGGAGTCTAGAAAACCCTCTCCCATACAATCACATATCCACTAGTATTTGAATAGCTTCAAGATAGAAGGAATTACCTTAGTTCACTGGACTGCCACTCGCAACTGAAATAATTTGAAAAATCACCTACAGGGGACTTGAAATTGCTTAAAAGTAACGAAAATATAACTAAAATGCCTAAAATATTCTATAAACACGCCAAGCAACGTGCAAGAGAAACGAAATTGTTCCATGCCCAACGTTAGTTGCACCTTAAATACTCTAAGATTCTGATTCAACCCAGATAACAGAAAATCAAAACACTGCCAATAAATGCTCCACCCGATTACGGAGATCTTAAACGATAATATTCGTTTTCACAGCGAAATCCAATCTGAGCAATCCTACCAAATGAGAATATCTAGCTCCCTCTATAAACTAATAATTGTCAAAGAAACAGTACCAGTTTCAAAATAAAATTTACAAAATTCTATGCTCAAGGATACTCAATTCTAAAAGTAGATGCAAAAGCGTACGCATGATTACTCAATAATAACTACCAACTTACCCAAAAACAATATAAAATAAAATACAGGAAGTCAGGGACCATTCCCAGGACGCAAGCTCTTAGAACCAGCAACCTAAATTCAGGAACCATGGAAATAAATCGGCGAGAGAACCAAGTCTTGTCTTTGCAGCTGGATGGAAAGTGACTAGACTGGCATGAACCCCTGCAAAAGTAACCTTTCGGCAATCATTCATTCTAATCTTCTCACAATCACAAAACCCAAACAGCCAACCCAGATGCTCAAAACAAGAAGGCTAAAGTCTAAAAACAGCTAAAATAAAATGAAAACCGACCGACAAAATAAACTCAAATTCCACCTTCAAGATAAGGACCTCCAGAAAACTAAGGCGGGAAAGATAAGGATCGAATTAGTTCAAACAAAATGAGAATGGAAGTTAATATTTCGATAAAACTAACCGCTTCAAAATCCATACCAACCAAACACTAAAATAGTGTGGATGGATATCCCTTCTACAAGAAAATATGATCTATCATGCAGTGCCTAACCCAAGCACCCAAGGTAGTTTGAAAAAATGTTCGTCCCACAATGAAAAGTAACATACTCTACAGTGGTCAATTAAATCACACAAAATAAAGTACTGTAAATTAGCCCTCTAACTATAAGAAAAGTCAAGCGTAACAATAACTCATAAGTTAAAAGACACCAAATGTCTGAAAATAAATAATAGGAGAACATTAAATGCAGTACCTACGGTTTTATTGTGCACTGCCAGTTTATTCATGATTATGTATAATTATATACCAACAGGAAGGATAATTTTGTGCAGTATTCTAAGTGACGTTATCAGTAAAAACCCATTTAAGGTACTAGACAAGTCAACAGTCCTGTATAAGTATGAAATTCTCTGTTTTTTAATTCTAGCATAGGCTGCAACCTGTTTTCTCAATTCTCTCTCTTGTATATACATTCTTCTAGCTATAAACGCTTCTATCTCATTTACCTTCTTCTGAAGTAGATATTTTTGTAAATACCTTTTTCACTACCTTCCTTGCAAGTGATCCTTACACTGTCTGATTTGAGGGATGTAGGAACCATTTACAAAAATTGTTACAGTTTCCATGACAATGTACATAATTCCCTAGAAAAGTTAATTACTGACATCCCGCATTTACTATAACTATGGTGACCATAATTTTTCAAGTAAAAAAAAGTACACAAGAAATAATAAGAATATAACCAATTAATCGCTTAAACGATTATTTTTAATTACATTTGTATATCTATTATCTATATCAATTTTTCAGTATAAAAAGTTTAACTTGTATACCTGTTCATCAAAATATCGTACGCGTAATGGGACAATCTTTATATCCTTATGGTTTGAAGAGTCAATCGTAATGCTAAACAAACGAGCATTTTCAAGTCTTGATTTTGCTTCTGTGGCAAAAATACTCTTTACAACTGCTTCGGTCTTTGTTCTGGCTGACATAAATTTAGGTTCAGACATACAAGCAATAAATTTGGAAGTGCAGTCTAAAGATCTAAAACTTTGGATGTGTCTTATTCTGTGGTGGGCAACTGTACCTTCTTGTGCCGCAATAAGCATATTTTCGGACTGACTAGATCTTTAAAAAAAATTTGTAATTTTTTACTTGCCACGCAGGATACACTTACAGCTGAGCGATGCTTGTTCTTTGTGAAATGGACTTCGATATTGCTATGACCACTATTTGATATATTTACTTCGCTTTCCACATTTCACAGTAAATAATGTGAGAAGAAACACTCTGCACTTTCTCCGAAGTGGAACCATTTAATTTGGAATTTTTATTATTAAGTGGCATAGGAAACTAAAAAAGTGATTATTTAATATGGTTATCTGATTACTGAATTAAAAAAAAAGTACATTTTAATGTACTTTACCTTGTCAGTAATGACAGAGGACATCGTTCTCAAAGGAAGTACTGTCCTACTAAAATAAGTACATATGGTCACCATAACTATAACAGACAAGATGCCGTATTTCGTATTTGATTAACATGAAGAAAACCATTATCGCTCGTACTGTTATCCATTTTTAATCAGAATACAAGCACAAAGCTCACAAAACAGTACTCGCAATCGTATTCACGCATTTTTCACAGTGCGTTCATAACTGTCAAACAAAACGTCACAGCACTGTAACAACGCCTCAAGCTCGGAAATAGGCTACTATAATTTAGAAAATGTAATAATTTTACGCTATTACCATTAATTTTTATTTTACATAAGGAAATATTGGTAGTGAAAAAAAGTATGTACATTACACAGGATGTAGGAAGATTTACGCTACCTCGCACCTTGCTATCCTCGTTCGCTGAGCTCATTCAGACATCAAACGGTCCTCGGTTGTGTAATAGTATATTACATTACAAGGCATGAAAGTGATACTTTGCAGATGAGGAGGCTTGTTGAAAAATACGAGGACGCGAAGCGTCCGAGTACTTTTTCAAAGCCTCCGAGTCAAGTATAGACACTTTCATGCTGTGTAATGTATTACATTTTTTCTGAAATCCCTCTTTGTAACACCTAGCACGCGCAGGTTACGACAGCACGGATCTACACCGCTCCACGGTTCCAGCCGTCGCCAAGAGAGGGCGCCAAGCGCACCGCTCGCAAGTCATGTTACAACGGCGCCCGCTTAAAGCCTCGTGCCAGCAAACCACTCAGGATGCTTCCAGTGACAGCGTTTTAGCAAAAAACAACACTGTCAGAAATATTTAATGTATGTTCCTAGGCTTTACCACCGAACATTATGCAAATAACGAGGCCCGGGGAAGCTGGAGAATTTTCGTTTTTCTCTGACATATTTAAAAATAGAATTCTATTGCATCAAGGTGCATGGTGAAGGTGACCGGTCACCTAGGTAACGCAAAGTAAAAAATGCCTAGTCTTGCAAAAATCTCAAAAGTGACTAGTCTTGCAAAGTGACACTTTCAAGATCAAACTGAGGCTTGACATGGCCCGCTTTCTTGACGATTTCAAGAAAATCCTATGTACATCCCTTGTAAGGTAATGTATAGTATGATCAAAAATTAATCTCATCTAGTATGGCTATGGAATTGTTCCTAATTTATGAATGCAACTATTACTCACTTAAACATCAAATGCCAGGTTTGACATTTAAGTGGAAATGTAGTTGCATTCATAAATTAGAAAATATTTCATGTGCATACTAGATGAGATTAATTTTTGATCATACTTTACTATTACCTACCATATTAAAGGCTAGTTGCCATTAAATTGTTAAAATAGAACCCATCTAACTACTTACTTTTCTGGATTCGTCTGTTCGAACAATGGCTGTATGAGCAACCTCGCGTTTACAAAATTACTGTTTAATAAAAACACAATCGTCAATATTTTGAACTCCACATTTTTTTCAATTTTTTTTTGGCTTGGAGAAATCAACAGCAGCCTTTATAAACTAGTTTTTTATAATCTAATTAGATAAGCTTTCCTGTTTTATAATAAATAACAGTCGTTATGCAATTACACGGATTGTTGACATTAAATCGATCATTTCCGTAACATGACGCTGAAAGCAGTAAGCCCGATCGTGGATAAAGTAAGTCCGACTGGTAGTTTAATATGATAGTAACTTTCAGAGCATTTGATTCCGTTATACACTTACGGAAAATTGAAGTTAAATCTGCAATGCTACTCATACTTCAGGTGATTGAAATTCTTGTATTTGTATAAATAGATATACATAAAAACCCTAATCCAACGCGAAATTACCAGAATTCAAAATTAAGTACCAACCGTTTATGCCAGAAATTTGCTAACAACTATTCAGTTTTTATATTTGCTAAAGTGGAGGTCTTTGTGTTCTTGTTATTTATATCAAATTATATACAAATCTTCCAGTTTCAAGTAGTCTACCGCAATAGCTTTCATTAGTGGCTGCTTACAAAATTGTGAGCTACTTGCAACCAAGAATTCCGTAGTTCCAGCATGTTCACAAGATATCAATCAAATGAAAATTTTATTCCGCTCCAATTTCCTTCATTAAACAACTGCAGTTTGGTGCAGCCGGGCGCAAGTGATAGAGTGGCAAAATTTGGGAGATAAGTGAATTTTGCATCCCGCGGTGACAGTAATAGTGGTTACAATTCATGTCGAGCACGGTGGGTGTGCAAGATGCGAGAGTCGTCACAACTTCGCCATAAGGAAATGACGTCCTAGACTGAAAAGTTTAGGACGATGTAATAAGCTCTACAACCCTAAGATATAAACGCCAGGAGCGGTGAGGATTTTAAAAATCTGATTTGAAAACTTGACTGGATTCCTTATACTTTTTGTACAACTAATTTTAAACCAGTAGAGCTAAAATATTTATGTATTTGTAAGTTTTTAATGCCTTATTTATTACATTTCTAAAAAATCTTCTAAAAATGTGTGACAGTTACAGTCATGGCACTAAATTCGCCTCTAAATAGTATTACGTTATACAGGTAATTAGGAAGCACTTCTTTGTAATCTTGCATTACAGGCTGATACAAACGCGAGCCAACATTAAATTTTAAATCGTTAGTTGCTGGTAGGGATAACCAGTATGCTTTTAAGGCATTCTTATGTTTAATTCAACATTATGTGGTAGCTATTTTTATAATATTGTATTACATTTATATTTTAGCAACCCACAATAAATTATAAACTACGATATAATTGAGTTAGGGCCGGTTTTACAATGTAAGTATATACCTCGAATAAGCTATCCGAAGTATAATTGTCATAGTTTCCTTTGTTACAGTAATTGTTTCTAGGGTATTTATTCCCCGGATAACTTTATCCTTGGTTTGTAGAATCCCCCCATAGTAAAATAATATTATCAAAAGGTTGTTTTGAAAATAATTGTTTCAACGTCCAATATATACAGAGTAATAGCATTTGCAGTTATGAAATAAATGGCAGGCAAGCTTTCTCCAAAACTTACTTTAAGAGTATTATTCTTAATATGTTAACAGATTGCGAAGTATTAATGCATACGTTTCTAACCTCTAATATTTGGTTTTCGGAAAATCCTTTATTACTATTGGTAATTTCCAAGTCTTCCTCTTGTATAAATTAGTTTCTCTCTTTTTTCTATGAAATTATTTCTTGTGTTAAAAGTGCTGTAATCAATCATATAAATAAGATATTTATATTTTTAATACAAGCTATTCTATAACATTCCATCAGTTTCTTGCAGGAACTACGTCTATACCTACATATTTAGTTCAATAAAGTGTTGCTTAAAACAGTTATTAATATAAAATAGCAAAAGATGTGTCTGTCTCTCTGTAAAACGAGATCAATCGGGACAGAGATTTACAAAAAAAATATTAGTTGACAAAAACAATTTTCAGAGGGTACATGGCAAAAACCTCATGACTACAACTACCCTTAAGATACCTCCTGGCCGAAAAAGACGGAAAATCCATATCTTATAATAAAACAGAGAGGTACAGTACATATATTGCAATGCTGCTAAATTATGACCTACAAAATTGATTAATTGGAAATTTATGATAACCAGCTCAGCACATATTGATTGGTATTTAATGTTAATTAAATAAGTTTAACATTTAATTTGCAAAAATAAAGTGAATGTAATGTATAATATTGATAAAATAAATAAACTAGATAATGTGACAAATCATGTTTGTATATGAAATAAGTTATTTGGTTACTTTTTAGGTTTTTTAAAGAGAATTTAAATTATTTTCCCAAAATGATATCGAAACGACTGTAGTGACCAAACTGCGGAAATTTAAATAATTTTGTCCTTAAACGTCTTAATTTATTGTTTTAATAGTCAAACACTTGCGTGGCAGAAAGGCTGTATCTAAATAAAAGTCAAGAACGATAAATACATTGAAACATATAATCTTCCCGAAACTCAAAAAAAGCTTCCAACGCACAGTGGTCACCAAAGGCAGTCCCTAAGCATAGGTGAATCGACGAGGCACTTTGAAAGGTAGGACCTTGAGGACACCACACAGAAAGAGCTGGGTTCCCGTTTCTACTCGTGAAAGACAACCATCGAACCACGTTCCAGCTGTGCAGGCATCGCCAGGGACCACTTGCAGCTGACTCTGGGATTTATGTGAATGCGAAGGAACCTACAGAAAGGTGGTTAACCTTGTTGGAAAATCAATTCAAATTGTTAGTCATAGGAAGCTCAGAAAATGTATCATATAGGTACCAGTAAATTATTGTTGGGATACACTGGAGCGTTTCGCCAAAACGAGGTTAAGAAAAAGTTTAATTTAGAATAGATAAAGTGAAGATCTACACTACCGACATGACATATTTAAATGTAAAATTTAAATTTAAAAGCAAGATTGAAGAATTAGTTTATGCATGACTCTGCCTGATATAAAAGTCAATTATGGCTAAAATGAAATAACCTGAACTAGTAAAAAGCGTAATATAATTGCACAGAAAATAATTTATCGTAATAAAAAACATTTGTCCTTATAAAAGAACTTTGGTAATACTGTGGGGATCATTATTATAAAAGCTCAAACACAAATCATTACATGATTTATAAATAAATGTATTTGAAGTGGGGCTAATAATAAAAGCCAGTATTCAATAAGAGAAAAATAACAGTAAAAACCGAATATATTATAGCGTGTATAGCATGTCGTCCGATCCACACCAGGATACTGTATAAGAAACTTTCAAGTGATTTGCAATCAACATCAACTACTTAAGCTCTCGACGTTCGAATGAGGAAGACGTATTGCACCGTAATAGCAGGTGTTGTACCGATTATAAGCAACCTACCTTTAGAAAGCTCACATAACTCCGACTAGCTCAATTATCGGCTGCGATACGGGTATAATAAATGTGGAATTTTTGCTTACTTCACTTTTCCATAAAAACTTTAGGTTCACACTAAGAAAGAAGTATTGGGCGCCAACAATTTTAATAAATTGTAATTAGAGAACAATATGTACATAAATATTATGTTTAAGCATGCATCTTATGGTAGAAATTATGGTTATAAATGACAATTAGGGAATGTCGTAGAATGTAGATAAGGAATTGAAATGATAGGAATTTAAAGAAATTATTTATGTAAACATAATCATTACTCGAAAGTGTTTACTTTTTCTTTTAAAATTATAAACGAGTAGGTGAGAGAAATTAAAGCACTCCTTGTAGTTTCTTAACCTATTTAGGATTGCGAATATATTCCGTTCAAAGTTCAATACCTTATAATTTTAATTTTCACCTCCTGTGTATATGAAACGTCCATTGTTTGATAAACCAGTAGTATAACATTAAACCCTAAATAACAGTTATCTGACATAACCTACGGTTATTTAGACACTCTTGTTCTGTGCTACCAACGGAAAAAAGTAATTGAATTTACTTATGGTGCTTTACAAGCAAGTTATACCGATGGGGCCATAATTATATATAACAGCAATGAGATAACATGAATAACAAAATAGAATGCTTGAGTAAGAAAGAGATGACCATACAACAAAATTATTTTAGTAGGCATGCTTGGTTGACATCTGTCATAATTAAAATACGCGTCAGGCCTACTCGAATATTTGCTATGTTTATCTCTTTCTTACTCAAGCAATACGTGTTATTTTCCTGTTCATGTTATCTTATTGCTGTTATATGTAATTGTGGCCCCATCGGTATAAGGTGAGAGAAATTTCATACGTTTAACATCGATTTATAATTGTAGCATACTTTAGGTTGTTCGAGTTTCTTCTTGAGGGATAGGTGAAGACCTACACTAGCACACAGGGTCGACCATCCATTTTTATATCTCCAAGAACCGCTGCCTCCCCTACAGAACTGAATATCTTTCCAGTTTGAAGCACCTCCATGGAAAGAGTGACAAAGCCGAAAGCTGTGCTAGAAATGGTTATAGCCATCTGTTTTATGTTCGCCAGTGTCTGGAAAGTAGTAATTTTGACGTCCAATTTTAGGTAACAGTAATTAAAGAAAAGTTTAAAAAAAGTATATTTCTAGTTAATATACAATTAGTGGATTTTAGTAAAAAAAAAGATAAATATATATACAAGGTGCCCCAAAAACGAGTGGTAACTCTTCCGAATTTTCTCAACAGATGTCGCTTTATCTAAAGTACAGCGACCAAATACTTATAATTTTTAAATTAAGTGATACCAACTCAATTTAAAAATTATAAGTATTTGGTCGCTGTACTTAAGGTCACTATATCAATAAGGTACCGCCATTAGTGATTTTTTATATATATCCTTGTCGCACAATTTTCTCCAACTGGGGATAAAAACACATAACCTAACAGATTTCTCACTTTACAAGTACCATTACACCAAAAAGAAAATCCCCAAAAACTAGTGTCCTCCCTATTGCACTTGGGAAATTTGTATTTGTTATCCTTATCTCACAATTTTCTCACATTCTCAAGCGAGGAATGGAATGGCGGTACCTTATTGATATAGTGACCTTAGCTGTACTTTAGATAAAGCGACATCTGTTGAGACAATTCGGAAAAGTTACCACTCCTTTTTGGGGCACCTGGTACATAATTATATTTAAAAAAAAATCCGTGGCATATCCCTACTCTAACTTATTTATTTATTTATTTATTTATTTGCAAGAGAGAACAAACAGAAATACACATAATAATAAATATAGTAAAAATTATAATAATAGTAAATGCAGTTGACAGTGTATTCCTAAAAAAGTCTCCTTATAAATAAACTATAATGATCAAAACAAATCGAAAACAAAATTATTATTGACAGCGAAAGTAACTATTAAATAATTATACTCAAGAACTTAAAGTTGTATTCCCTAGACCAAATTCTATGAAAATATGTAAGTAATAGTAATCCTATAAGTATGTACATATATAACAAGTATTTTAACTTAAAAACATAGAAAGTTCTTTTTTAAACTTTTTTACATTATTTGTGAAAATGTCGGCATGGGAAATCATATTCTGAGATCTAATCATTCGAATGATAGGCGAATAAAATAAGTAATTTGTACTTGCATGCGGGACTAAAAACAAATTAGCCGTTCTCGTGTGATATGACGGAATATTTAAAGAAATTAGTGATAATAAATCGATTGAATCATAAAAACTTAGGTACATTATTAGATTATTACCTGAGCTTTTAAGCTATTAATAATGTTACTGTAGTCTAAATGTCTAAACTTTATAAAAAGTTAAAAATAAATGTATTTTATTAAAAACTTCATTCGTATTTTATGTTCATAGGTTTTAGTCATTCTCATGTCATGGTCATCATTCTCCTGTAATCCAATTTTACAAATATCAAAATAAATTAAATGCGTTATATATCCAACTCTAAATACAAAAAGCAACTCATATTACACTAGTTGAATATGAAATTTCATTTTCCACAGGACATTTTTACCTCCCTTGTCTAAAATGTGGAATCCAATAGATACAGAATAAATGTTTTATGGTACAAAAAGGAGGCACAAATTAGCACGTTACTAAATATAGCTGCGACGGAGAAATTCGAAAGGTCGGTGTTCCGTGGCGCAGGTAGAAATTTCCCAGTCCCTTACAATATCCCACAAACGTTGGAGCTGCACACGCGGTCCACCTGCCGTTCGAATTCGACCACCGGTAAAAAAATTTTTCATTTGAATCTCTATTTAATTTATTAGAAAGATATTTTTACTCCTAACTTAATTTGCTTTGTAAAATTAGTGAGGGTCATAATGTCGACGAGGGAAGTTCTGGGTAAAGCCTTTTACAGATTTTTATAATTAGTGGGCTACGTTGTCAATAAATGACAATAACGTCGAGGTTATCAGGTTAGGTTTTGCGTCAGTTTTCACACAGACTAACGCAAAACCTAACCTGCTAACCTCGAATTTGACACAGACTTACAGTGTCAACAACTATATACATAGTTGTCGGTAAAATATTGTATTTGGCACCCATATGATGGGTGTATTACACTTGTATGATTATAACACTCGCCTTCGGCTCGTGTGTAAACTTCATCCTCGTGTAATATAGCCTACATTATATGTTTGTTAAATAAAATACTATTTTATACACCACTAACAGGGAAATAAATAAATGAACATAAGCAAAGTCAAAAACAATTTTGATTAATTATGGTATAAATGGACAAACTCTGTCTTAAAAAATTCCATTGACACAGTTAAAGTGATAAACTAAAATTTGAAAAAAACTTGAAATTTTGTTTCAATATCTTTCAAATGATTATTGAATAATATTGATTGAAATCCTTCTATCTGTCTATTATTAAACAGGGATAACGTTTTTGTCCCGAGTCTTTCATGTTCTTCTGTTAAGAGGAGAAGCAGATTTTCTTCTTGAGCCTGGTAACTTAGCAACATAAAAATCCATATCCTTTTGTCGCCGCGCGGACAAATACGTAACTGCTTTATCGTCATCCATCCATCCCTCGAATCTTACCTGGATGCCTTCCCCAAAAAGCTCAACTCCATGTCCCTCTCCGAGTGATGACGGAAACTCTTCCCAGTCACAGACGTCACCACCGAGTCTCCAAGCACTTTAAGATGCCAATCGCGTAGACCTTGTATATTAACTACATGTAACAACTGTGTGTCGATAAGAAGTGCGTTAAACTGTATATACAGTGACGTAGCTTATGTATAAAATATGAACTAAGAGATTTTTAGCTTACAATAGATCTCATTAAATATTTCCGTTGCTGTTGGCTTTCATTATTTCTTTCGGCAACATGCAGGATGGCTTAACAGGTATTCCAGAGAACGTAGAAAACAAAGGTAAGTCCATGTCTGTGGAAAGCCGCTAATCACATATTCTTAATAAACCGGTTGGATCCTGTTTCGTAGTTTAGGAATTTACCGGTTGTTTAAGTACAAGGAAACGCGCCATCGAACATTCGTTCTAAGCTGAGACAAACTTATAATTTTCTCGTTAGTGACCCACCCTTATCGACTATACTTAGCTGGAGCAGAGTCACTGCAGGGTTGATTGAGTTTTGTAGCTTCTAGAATGGTATGTATAGACGTTGTCATCATCTTTTAATAACAAAACTTCAACGTGGAGCAACTGCCTGTCTGGTATAAACAATGATTGTGACGTGATTTCAAAGATATAACATCATTTCAATTGCTTCTTTTCTACCATTTACATCATTTCAATGGTGTTTTTATTTGTATTTCTTCCCTTGCAAGATTTTTCACCTGAAATGTGGTATATGTCTAGAGCCTCTTCACTTCTGAGTCCGTTTATTTATTTTCAAATGGAGGCAATAGCATTGCATAGTTATTTTATATATGTTTTTTGTAATGTTACTTAGGTCTCCAATCCAAGGATTTATATAAAATTGTATAACTACTCTCTATTATCATCTGATTTGCGATGTTCTGAACTGTATTCTTGTTCCTAGAAAATTATAACATTGTTTGTACATCCCCTCATGTTCTACTTTCGAAGTACTAACTTATAAACTCAATTTAGCGTATCGCTCAATTAGTTTATCTACAATGTAGCTCACATTTCTTTTCTATTCCGCAGTACCTAGCACGTCGCTAGCAATCTATTAATCAGACACATCCTGCGCCAATTGGTGCTATAATATTTCTTCATTTCTGTTCAATGGTTGTAAATTAATAAACGGCGGCGCCACCCTTGCATTGTTTCTCTTAACTGAATATTCTTCAGAAATTCATAGTGTCCTCCTTTTGCTTAATTTACTACACCATTTCTATTTTCTGCCAACAGTTGCCATGTGTGTGTATAGATTTGCAAATTGGATTTGCAAACTACATGTGAGTCTATTTCACGTTTCAGGGTCCCTATATGATGTCTTTGTATCTGGCTGTTTGTCTGTCTGTCTGTCTGTCTGTCTGTCTATCTGTTTGCCTCAAAAACTATTTGTTGAAGGAAGATGACATTTAGAATGTGGATTATATACACTCCTGGCATGAAACCGAAAAAAAATCGGAAAAATATGTACAAGGTGAGCACTTCAAAAATACACAGTTCTACCCACGAAAAAATGCATATCTTGAACCCAACATATATAGGGTAAGCACATTCAAAAAATGTTGTGTATTTTTGCTTTATCTAAGAAATACATAACAGTAATAATTTGCACATAGCTCAGGCTTCACCCTTTGCGAAAATGGGACCCAACAGATACAGGGCAAATGTTGTAAGAGACAAATAGAGCAGTGAATACGTGTGGTGGTTTTAATAGAGCTGTATCACGGAGATCCAAGTGGCAACGTGAGTCGAACGTTGAAATCGTGCTGAGGTTCGATCCCATCGCCGGTAACGTTTTTATTTGAAAATTGATATAAGTCGCATTACCAAACGTTTCATCTTATTGCTTCAGTAGTATTAGGACCTTAAGTTATTTTACCAATAGTTTCCTCTAATTTTTAAACTTGTTTAGTGTCACAACGTCCACTTGCTAGGGAAGTATTGACTTAAGTCCTTTACAGATTTTTTTGATAAGGTATCGGGTGATAAAATAAATTGCTACTCTAGTGTGCGGTGTCCCGGTGTTGTTTATATGGAGCCACAGCACGCTAGAGTGGCAATTTGTTTGTTTCTTTGTTTATTTGTTAAAGAACAAGGTCTAGACATGCAGAGCACCAGGTACTTTAGACTCCGACTGCTGTGGTCACATGGTCGAAGCCCTACTTAGAATTTTGCCGAGACTAAGCAGTTCCAACCTTAACAAGGGATATTTTACATGCTGCAAATCGTAGTACCACGGCTTTACATCACTTCCGAATGATGGCCCTCTGTAGCTGATTTCATCTGCATTTTTATTTTTAAAAACTTCACCGGTACCGGGGACCGAACTCGCGACCCTAGATCAGTAGTCAGAATGCTTAACCACTGAGCTACCGACCCCGGCTAGAGTAGCAATTTATTTGATCACCTGATACCATATGCAACGCATATTTTCAAGGGCAGCTTGTTTTAAAACCACTTTAATCATCTTTATATAAAAAATTGGTGCCATTTGGGTTATTTGCCTTTAACTTTTAAACATTTTTTTAAATTTTAAATATGAGAAATAAAATGGCGTGTGGCAGGCTGGTAAAGTGTTTGCGGCTCTAGTTGACGAATAGTAAATTGAAACCTCACACTTGGCCATCAGTAACATCAAATATTCTTCGGCCATCGTAATAATATATTTGGTGGTCGTGACCCCTGTAAAATGGCATTCGTTCTTAATTTAAGAGATTACGATAGCTACCTGCCACGGCCTTGACCGGCTCATAAAACAGCACTTGGTGCGGTAGTAACGGCGTCTCAGCCTAAATTTAGAGGAAGAAGAAGAAGAACTCAAATGTACAAGTAGCTCAGCAACTCAAATGAATTAGATGTGATAAAAAGATTAACAATTTACAGCAAGTATTCAGCATGAACCTCACATTATATGATAAAAAAGAAACACAGAAATAGAAGAAAATTTATAGTTTTCGAGCATAGTGGAATTACTATGTGGATGATCTGGTCATTCCAGATGTAACAATGACGACTGTATACAACAACGAAATTCAAAATAAGCCTAGAAATAAGCCATATACCAAATACTTAATATGGCTAAAAAATTTACAAGAAATAATTTTAAACTGTAATATAAATTCCACCCAATACCTTATGAAAATTTTTCAATAGCAATAATTAGCGCTATTGTTAATTATCCTATTCATGACTATTTCCATGACATCTTTGCTATAAAAGCCCAATAATCACTCATTTCGTATTTGCATTCTCTATACGTGCCTACTAACACGCAACTTTTCAATTAACTCTTTGCGAAATCATCGATAACCATCAGGCATAAGCTTTTGAAGGATGCTTACACATTTAGGTCAAGCTTTTGTCTAATCTAGACATGAACAACACGCCCTTTGCTGTCTTCGGCAATAATAGCTTCTAATATAAAAATCCATATACATTTCACTGATCACTTTATTTGGTGTAAGCTATTCTACGATCTGAGTTGATCATCAAGACAAATTCATTTTTACATAAACTTATTATTTCCAGTAACAAATACATTAATGATTTAACATTATCTCTTTCCGTAGTTTTCTATTGGCTGATTGACACCAGCAGTGATATGAAACACTGGAGGTTAAAACTAAAAATTTCAGGAGAACCGGGTCGACTCCTGTTTTGCCACTAAAGAATTCCGATGAAATAAAAGTAACTGACATTTTAGAGCCTTCTGCTCGACTATTTCTGCCGCATTTCGTTTTATAGACAATTTCGAGAAATGCGCAATAAGTACTTTATCCAGTCCAACCACACACTGGGGTTTTGCTTTTAATAGAAGGCGCCTGACAGACATTGAAGACCGATAAGGGCGCGGATGTAAAAATCAAATATAAAAGTACACCAGCTACTTAAATATTCGATTAATGCATCCTTGTAAAAAGCCTCTATGTCAATTTCCAACCCTCGCAATAAAAATATACGAGCTCTTTTGACACTAATAAACTCCCAACGTCCAAGTGGATCAACGTTTAACAAAGCGCCACCTAAACCTTAATTAAACTTTAAATAGATGCAGTTTAAACATGTGTTCTTGTAGACTAAACTGTAAAAGTGTATTTTTATGGGACCATTAAATTGAAAACTGGCTGACATAAACCTAATTAAAGCCGTTTAAAGGCTGTTATTTTCAAGGGCTACATGACGTAAATATGTATTCACAATCTCCTGAAAAGTACCTATCAGCCAACAGTAATTGATCGCTTTCTGGCAGTTAGACCAAGCCGACGGGTGCGTATTTCCGATTTTAATGAAAATTAATGGACCTGATGCTTTTATCGCTCTATATATCGGGCTTTATGGTGAGTATCACATAATGTTAACCACATATACACCCTGCATTTGTTCCAGTACAAATAAAACTTTAATGGCCAATGCATCTGCATGAAAAATGTTAACTATTTAATGAAATTATTGCCGTTTTCTATTTTACACAGCCTACACTATGTATCATTTTGTACCCATTCTAAAATAATGTAATTGTCAATACACTGTCAATATTATGTTAATCTGCCTATTATGTAGACAGTGCTTTATTGTCCCTCGTTATTGTAATTAAATAATTAAATAAAATTGAGCACACGCACACAACATAGCTTTAATTTGAATTTTATATTGCCTCTCTCTTGTGGCTAATCAAAATATGATGGTTTAATTATGCTTTCTATATTTCATTCATTTGTAACCAATCAATTATCGCCGGCTAGCAATTGAGACTCATATTTACAGGGTTAGGTTGTTACACTGTAGATGAATTTAACCATTGTATGGCAACTGCACGATTCCAACGAATTGCAGTTAACCTCAACATATTAATCTCAAACAGAGCTGTTCGAAACACAGACAATTTACAGTATTTTGAATACTTATTAACCAATAATCTAACAGTTCACCTCAGGTAAATTATAACAACGCATTTCCAAAAATCAAGTATCTTTGGATAACCTGGAATTCGTTTTTCAAGTGCAAAACGACGCCAACTTGCATTTGTTTTTCCTCGAATGCACGCCAAGCTTATATTTTCTACCTGAAACGGTTTCAGCTACTCCTTTCTGTCTCTAGAGTATGAACCAAACCTCTTCCAGGTCCTACATCTTGCTGTCTGCTTTCCGTAACTCCCAGTCTTGCTGAATCTCGCTCGAAAGACGACCTCGCACAGACCACCGTTGGAAAGGACGCCAAGCTTGTATCTGTTTCCTGGCGATATTTTAGCGGCTGCTTTTTGCCTTAGGAGTACGAAACGAGGCTTTTCTAAGCCCTGCACCTTACTGTCTGTTTCCCTCTGCTCCAAAACTTGTCGAATATTAGCTTCAAAGACGGTCATATAAAGGCGAAGCCAATTTAACCGCACAATGGTAATAAAATAAACGCAACAACTGGGCACAAATTATATACTTCTATCAAGCAAATTTATCAAAATAGGGGAGCCAAACCACACACAAGCCTTCAGCTTGGCTTCCTCCACAAACAGCCACAAACAACACTTTGGTGACCTCATGGAAACATGATTTACAATTATTTTCTGTAAGTGTACATTCTTTGATCTTAATTTATATTTTTTTTGTTTTTGTAAGGACCGGTTCTACAAACCAAAGATAAAGTTACCCAGGGAATAAAAAGGATTGCTGTAAGAAAGGGAGCTATGTAAATTATACTTCGGATAGCTTATTCTAGGTATATACTTGCATTGTTGACCCGGCCTTAAATGTTCTTCAGGAAACCCTAACCTAACAATTGGTTGCACTTTTTCACTTTTAGTTAAAAGACACTGATTCACACTACTAGCACATTTTTGTAGTCTTCATTAATTCTCAGATTGCTTCTTATATGCCCTTTGCATTAATCTGTGCCTTCTTGAAATGCTTTATAATCCTTTTGCTGCGTCATCGATTGTTGGCATTTCGATATGAATGAAAATGCTCCATTAAAGCTCTCTAACGCTCCAAAACACCTTTGTACTTAAGCGAGTTTATTATCGTGTAATGACGTTACACAACTAATCTATCAGTCATCATAAAAGTAGCTAAATTTTTCATATTGAGCACACATTTGAATACAAGCTGATCGCAACCCTGACGATATTGTTCTATTCAATTACTAACCTTTGTTATTGCTAATCATGTTTTATTTAATTATCAATGTTTAAAAGTTACTCTTATTGTTGCAATAAATACAATACCTACTCTGGGCCTTTTTGAACTTTTCAATATCAATTCTTGAGTTATGCAACCAGAATTGCTGTATGTACAATTTTATCATTACATTGCCTTCTATCGTGCAATTACAATGCTTCTACAGTTATTAATATTGTAAGTATGCTATCATCCAAAGTAATATAAATGACGTCAACATATCTTGACACAGAAAGAACATGTTAAGAAATTCCGTTTAAGATGTTCAGTTAGATTTATTAATTATGAGGTTCCCAAATTTCCACAAAATAAGGACGTACTTCAGTTGTAAACAAGTTACTATTAAAAGTAGAAGAAACTGTGACTCGCTTAAATAGGGAGTAAGTCTTAATAACGTGTTAATGGTATATTAAACAACCAAGAATAAAAACTTCGCTCCCAAGATAAAACAGCTTTTCATGCGGAACTAACCGTTTTAAGCATAAAAAAGTAAATATGTGAAACGGCTCAGCTTACGTGGACAGGTTTGATAAAAATACAAATTGGATCACGTTGGCGTGCAATAAAAGGGCAATTCGCAGCTTAACCGTGTATACTTTAGTAAGCATAGCACATTTTTTATTTTACTAGACTTGAAGAATGCAAAAAATAACCGAGTAACTCATAGTTATAGCAAAATTAGTGTTACATTCGGTTCTTCAAGAGTTGTAACAAATAGAATACAAAAATGGAGCTTCATAATTATTTGGAAAGGTTTTATGGTATTTATAACAAACAAATTACCTTGTGTTTCGTGTTTTCTAATGAACGGTGCGGACAGCTTCTAAATCGTACATTTAACGTACCTGTAAATAAAAAACGCAATTAAAATAGAATAATGCCACATAGAATTATTTTCTTCATGCATGTTTATTAATTCAATTCGTCAAACCAGGGCTTCGTTCTGGCTACCTGAACTATGTACTGTAAAAATAATATTAAATACCACATATTTTTATTATACCTTGGTATAACTTACTTATAAATACACAAAACGTTTGAATTTAAGCAATATCACTTGAAATATATAGAAAACGTAAGAAAATTCTGCTTTTTAATCCATTATATTTTATGTATTTAACGAAGCCAGCGATATCATTTGTGATTTAGTATTTTGATTGAAATTATTAGAAAAATATCTCGTTCTTTTGTATTGCAGTTGATTGGAAAAACTAGAAAGAATAGATACTTTTAAATTAATAGATACGGAAATTAATTACTACTCTACACTCTACAGAGCCGTTTCAACTTTTGAATGAAAGGGGACATTATTGGAACAGTTCCGGGAAGTTCTTGGGAAAATCCAATGCAATATTTGATTGCTAAACAGTCAGTTAGGTGTGATTTGAAAAGAGCAGCAGCCAGCTAAACACTCCATTTGGCGTGCAACTTCTCTTTCAACGAAAATTGGGCTTTTTCATATGGTTTGAATAATACCGATTCGTATCTCGCCAGCGCAGCGTGAGGAAAAAGATAAATCTGTTGCACATGGTAACTCCGACAATTACTGCTGCAACAGATCATTCCTTTCTCATCTCTCTAAATTAATCATTAAATGTGACATCGCAGCCCCGTTTTGCTATTAGTAGGCTTTTTGGTACGCACCACTCATTTCCTAACTTCTATGCCTGCTACTTGAATCATAAGCTATTATTGCAGCCTTTCCTTGCTATTAGTTGACCTTTTGGTTCAGATTGCTCCTTTTTTTAACTTTTATTCATGCTACGTAAATCATAAGCTAACATTGCAGCCCTACCTTGCTGTTAGTTGGCTTTTTGGTTTAAAAAACTTCTTTTCCAACACTTATTTCTGCTATGCGGACCATGAGCTGACGTTGCAGAATCATAAGCTGACATTGCAGCTCTTTCTTGCTGTTAGTAGGCTTTTTTGTACGCCCCACTCCTTTCCTAACTTTTATTCTTGCTACGTGAATCATGAGCTAGCTTGCAGCCCTACCTTGCTATTAGTTGAGATTTTCGTTTGCGTGACTCCTTTCCTAAAATTTATTTCTGCTATGTGAGTTATGATCTGATATTGCAGCATTTCCTTGCTGTTAGTTGACCTTTTGGTTCGCGTTACTCCTTTCCTAACTTTTATTTCTACTACGCAAATCATGAGCTAACATTCCAGCTCTACCTTGCTGTTAGTTGGCTTCGTGGTTCGCAAGACTACTTTCCTAAGGTTTATTTCTGCTATGTGAGTTATTAACTGATATTGCAGTATTTCCTTGCTGTTGGTAGACTTTTTGGTACGCACCACTCCTTTCCTAACTTTTATTTCAGCTACGTAAAATAATCTACTGTAATCCTTTATTACTGTTAGTTTAGATTTTGCTTTGTATCACTTGTTTCATAACTTTTATTTCTGCCCTTTGTCTAATGAGCAGACATTACGACTCTTTATTGCTGTTAGTAAGTTTTTTGGTTCGGAACACTTCTTTCCTAACTTCTACTTCTGTTACGTGAACCATAAGCTAACATTGCAACCCTATCTTGCTGTTAGTTTGCTTTTTGGTTCGGAGCAATTTTTCTCCAAAATTTATTTCTGCTATGTGAATATGAGGTGATATTGCAGCCATTCGTTGCTGCTAGTAGGGTTTTGCTTCATAAAAACTTCTTTCCTGAATTTTACTTCTGTTACTTTAATGAGGGGCTAACATTGCAGCCCTCCTGGCTGTTATAAGGCTTTTTATTTGCGGACACTTCTTTGCTAGTCTCACCACCTTCCATATTCTAACGTAAAAGTCGCGTTAATTACCTAAAACAACCCTAAACTGCCGAAATAACATCGAGCTAGCTGAGCAAAGCTACCGCCACGCATTTTACATATTTGCAATATACAAGACGTCCACTTGATTTGTGGCAGGATGTAGTGCAATCACAAATATCTCTAATAAATACAATTTGATATCCTTGGCGTTGTGGTTTTAGTTGCCTGAAATGGATGTTTCTAGCCTCTGTACAACGTAGGCAAACACACATTGAATTTAACCAGAGTGTGCACCGTTACAGTATAACTTCAGAAACACACCAGTAAATTACAGTGAGGGCCAGGATCGAAACAAAGTAAGCAGATAAATTATAGTAATCAGTACATTTTGTTTTATGGTCGTTGATTTTTAGTAGAAAGACATTCATAAAACACTAATATTTGTATATATCAACAAAAACAAATGGACTTGCTAGAAAACCAATATACAAATTATTCACCTCAAAATTAAATATAATAGGAATTCACATTTTCGTCTATGTTTTAGCCACCCGTCCCTCTCTTTCCGCCATTTCTTAATCTTTATCTGGGTATTCCGGATTTAAATACCGTTTTCCAGTAGATTCTACTCATTCAATTACCTTCTTCTATATTTCTCTATTGTATGGCTTCTTGTATTCCTTGAAACCATGATATTTTCAAACGACCTCACTTTCTCTTGTATTTTATCGATTGCTTCAAAATCTTAGCTTCATCCATTTTTTTCTATGCAGCCGTACCAATCCAGCTGTCTTCTTTCGGTCCCTTCAATTCCCTTGTACTCTACGACCATCGGCTCTCTATCTCATATTACCTCGAGTAAATCTGTCTCTAGGGCTATGACTTGCTGTTTCTGTCTCTGAAGCAGTTTAATTTTTATATAGCATTATCACAGACCTGACTACGGTATTACTTCTATTGCTAATGTCAAGTATCTCCCATAATTGTCTTAGCGATACACAGTTGCTTCTTTTTCGATGTCTATAATTACCACATGTAATTATTTGCCTGTTGTCAATGCTTGCTGTATTATATTTGAAAGACGCAAAATAGATCATTCAGACACGATCTGCCAGTTTTAAACCCACTCTATTGTTGAGCTACTTCCTTTTTATATCGTTGTTCGATAAGATTCCATACTGTTGGACCATATACCTTAATGAAAGTATTGTTATGCTTGCATAGTTTTCACCTCGGCCTATTTTAAGGATAGGTGATGTATGTCCTCTTTTCTGGGCCTCTTATATCGGGTCTAGGACATTTCGCCGTCGCCATTTCGCCGTCGCCGTTTCGCCGTCGCCACTTCGCCGCCGACCACTTCGCCGTCGCCGTTTCGCCGTCGACCATTTCGCCGTCAACTTGAAAGCGGAACAAAGACCGTGCTGACAAATAATTATACTTTAATTTATTTTTATACTTTAATGTAATGCAACATTCACTTTATTTATTTGAACATTAATTTGTTTGCTTATAAACTATTATCTTTGTTAACTTAATAATATAACTTAATCTATATATATAATAGACTTGTCTGTCCGTCCGTCCCTCCGGGACGCTGTTTCAGCAGCCAAACCGTAAGAGATAGAGAAAAAAGTTATTAAAGTTATATGTTTGGAATGGTCATGTCAGGTCAGGAACCAAATTTCAGTCACGTGACACTTGCGGTTTTCGAGAAATCACGTGATTTCCGTCCGTGTGGGACGCTGGTCCGTCCGGGACGGTCTTTTTTGTTTTATTAAATGAGACATTTGTCTCACTGGACTGCTAGTAATATACTAATTGTACTCCGTTGCCGGAAGAAAATGCATAATAAGTTTAATAATTTCTATTGTACTTAAACAGCAAGTATACAGTAGTATTTAAATTGTAAAGTTACATATATACAGGGTGGTTCAAATTTATTTCGGGAAACTTTAGGAATACACAGAACACTTCAAAATAAAGCGGAAAACGTTAATCAACTTATATCGAAAACGTATGATAAGCGAGATGTAAGACGTTGAAGTTGAGTTAAAAAATCTGGTATGATACACTCACACAACTTCCTTTTACAGTGATCTTATAATTAGCAAAAAATTTGATTTTTAATGTTTAAGCATTTGTCAAAAATTTTCAAAAATCACAAATACTACAGAAACTGTACAAAATAGAGCGTTAGTTGAAGAGATAAATTTTCTCTAAAAGTTTAAGCTGAATTCAAAAATGTAATAATATACCGGATGTGGGTGTTCTATTTCAAATAGGAGTTAATTAAAAAAAATAAAAGAAACCCATTTCAGAAGTATTCAACTGGAAAATCACCTACCTCACATCAATACACAATAAAAATGTAAAGTTTGAAAAAAGAGAAGATCACTAAAATCATCATAACGGCCATACTACCATAATAGTTATTAAGGTACCAAGGGCATTATGAGTAAAATAAGAGCCCAAGATTGTTAGTATACTAACCGAGGGTTGGGCCCGAGGTGTGTACAACAATCGCGGGCTCTTAGCTCATAATGCCCGTGGTGCTTTCAAGGTTTTATGTCCTACCAATTTTCTTACCTAATTCATATTCATATTCAATTCATATAATTACTATGATATAGTATTTAAGATTGATCTACTTAGCTGATCTAAGTTAGATTTGTGACATTAGCTGAGCTGTCATTAATTTTCATTGTGACAGTGGTGCATAATAAAGTTGTATCCATGGAAACAAATACTGTTAATTTTTCATAATAACCCTAGTGTTCTTATGAAGAAAATAATTGCCCTGGAGCGTTATTTTGTATCTAAGATACTTTAAAATAGTGTCATTAATTTCAATCAATGTACTGGTAGGACATAAAGGGAATTTTCTAATCCAAATCATTATAATGACCACCATGTGCATGATAAAAGGATCAGCAAAAAGTAACACGTATGCTCATTACCATCAACAACTAATCAGATGGTTTAATGGCATATAAGAAGTGTAATTGTAATAACCTTTAACGTCTTCCTAATGGGAAATAAATGTGAATAATATTTTAAAGCTATTAAAGATTTCGAACATGTATCATTTAAAACATGTAAAACTTTGATTCCATGTTTTGCTTAGATATAGATAAGTGAAAAAGTGTTTTTTTAAGTCGGAAATGTAAAATAATCTACGGCGAAATGGCGACGGCGAAATGGCGACGGCGAAACGGCGACGGCGAAATGGCGACGGCGAAATGGCGACGGCGAAACGGCGACGGCAAAACGGCGACGGCGAAATGGCGACGGCGAAAGGGCGACGGCGAAACGTCCCATTCCGTCTTATATCATGTTTCTGATTATACACCTCTTTATGAATTTTGTTATTATTCTATAGAGTTTCGGCGTTGCATTTTTTACTTAGTAGCTCAATTGAAAGGTCCTCTGATAATTCTCAATTTGTATTGTTCACATAGGCTTGTAAATCTGTTACTGTTTCTACCATGTTCTCCATATTGCCCCGATTACTTTGCTACTACTAGCAAAGAATATAGATAGGGGAAAAAGAACAGCCTTATGGGCTAAAGAGTATATGCTGTGATTTGGGTTGCATAACTATTCACTTGGTTAAATATATCATATTTTGTTCGAAAATGCCGCTGGAAGCTCATAGCGTCAAAGTGATTACCTTATCAGTGGCATTCCTCAGGTAAATGCGTCATTAGCATTCTTGAGCTATAACAGTGTTGCAAGAACTTTCTCTCTACAATTCCAATAGTTTTACAATGGTTGTACCTACCCGAAATAAACTTGTATTCTGCCAAAGAATATTTAAGTAGTTTGATTCTGCTTACATCTAAGTTAAGTTTGTTACAAAGAATATTAAATATAGGTGTATATTCTTTTGTTTGTTTTGTTATTATTTAAAACATTTATTGTCAATCGGATGAACTCGTACCAATAAAATAAAGGTTTTATAAGTTTCACATGCAACACTTTTAAACATTTAATAGGTAGCTAGGTACCTATAAAAATTACATAAGAGGTTTCTAATATAATTTCAACAAAAAGTTCACCGATGAGCACAAGATTATACGGAATACGGATTGTCCCCACTTTATTCTCACAAAATTCTATAATAAATATAGAATTAGCTATGTACAAATAATGGAAAAAAAACATTAATAAACAATATACGGATTTTATTTAAACATTTTAATACGAGAGGAAATTATTGTTCAAGTAATGTTGACGATTAATATAGTTTACAGTGATATATTTTAAAAAGCAAATAAAAACAAAAATAATATTGTATCTTGTGAAGTTGATACGTATAGAGTACGGCTACTAAAACAGTACGCCTTGAATATCTCATTTACTTGATGCATTAAAAAATGTCTATTTAGGCACATTTATGTTCTATGTATTTACGTATCTACATGATAATTTGTACGTTTACAAGTGGCAGAAATAAAGACAATATTATTATAATATTATTTACACTATATGCTAATAATGTTTTCTTAAAACTTACACACGACTTACTATTTTTAAAATAATATTCAAAATGTTCAAGTAACATCGTAACTATTTTTATTAAAATACTTGAAGGTTTTTTAGGTAAATAACGCAGTCGCCCGCACCATAGTCTTTTTGCTGTAAAAACAGTTCATTATGATGCACTACAGAGTCACGGCTGCACATAT
The DNA here is from genome assembly GCA_940337035.1 of Agriotes lineatus. NCBI lineage: Eukaryota > Metazoa > Arthropoda > Insecta > Coleoptera > Elateridae > Agriotes > Agriotes lineatus. The sequence continues at coordinate 60,597,003 of OW679196.1, forward strand.
TTTGACACTGATCACAATTAAAACGTAAAAGCGTTTTATGAATGACATAACCAGCTACATATACCGTCGCACAAGATTCTAATGTGGCTTCTTGATTTGGTTGTGTTGAAACTTCTATTACCTCACTGAGTAAACTGAGGTCACCATCTTCTGCTAATTCAGTTTGTTCAGCAACTGTATATGGTATGTCCTCAACATATCCCATGACATCTTTTTCTGGCACTTCAACATTCGCCATATTGACAACAGCATCTTCATCAACTTCGCAGTTGGAGCTCTCTGTAGGATGCTGCAATTTAACCAGCATGTTAAACTGTAGTGCTTGCCCTCCACGTAAAAATCCTTTGATAGGAGATTATTCCGTACGCTTTTTATCAAGTGCGGTACGTCATATATTGCAAAAATTTTTGCGTCGCAGACAAAAAAATACGGCTGTTCTGCAGTAACTCCTAGATTTAAAAATGCAGCTCTATTTGTAGCAGCTTGGTCACTAGTAACAGCAAGCACTTTAAGTCCTATTCTTTGTAACTCTTCGATGTTTTTAATAATGAGGGAAGATAGCTCTCCATGTTTAATGGTACCTGAAGAAACATAAAAGCTGACAGGAATCTTCCATTTGTGAATAAGTCCTCTTGCCATAAACACTAGTGCATGACTACCGATTTTGCTTTTCCGTCCAAGATGTCCTAAATCTTCGAAACCTTCAATCATATCTTGGCGTGGATTATATTCTAGACCTTTCTTTAAATGCATTTCGTCAAGTAATACGACACACTGTTTTTCATCATCGGTCATGCTCTTAACTTTAACAGCCAGTTTTTTCATTAGTTCCGTACTGGTGCCTGTATTAAGTTGGTTTAACCTTAACCATGAAACTATTGTAGATTTGGAGGGCATAGTAAATTTTAATTTTTCTCTCATAAAAAAGTAGAGGGCTGGAGATTTGTGGTACATATTTAAGGTCAATTCTTTTTCAGCTTCTGTCCAAGGTTGTTTAGATTTGTGAGAAAGTTGCATATTTACAAAGACGCGAACGGTTTTTGGTTTCAAGCCCAATACATCTAAATTAGCCCCCTTTCGTGCACATTGCTTCTTCATACGGTAAATTTGTGAATTTTTTGCCGCCACTTGTCTTCGCAGTTTTGCAATTTTTTGATGTAGCACAATAGAACTACGGCGCTTTCTTGTTTTGGTAGGTGTTGGCATTTCTAACATGGCCTGTTGAAATATGGTTTTTAAAAATAAAACATACTAATAACAGAAAAGATTTTCATGCTGTAGGCTCCATTAAAATGCTTTATAAGCTCATTGTTTTGCCTACATATTTCTACACAGTTTATCAGAAAATTCAAAAAGTCAATAATTTTTCTGTATTTTATGAAACTGCCAACCTTTGTTCATTTTGTGTTATTGAATAAAAACGCCTAAAGAAGTGAAAATTGATCACCCTGTATACTTACTGCTTGGTATTTAGTTTTGATTTAATTAATAAAACTTTAAAAGAAATTTTAACTAATTACACCTTATTTAATTAGTACCTACACGAAGATCGAGCAACAAATTTGGGGAAACTATAAGATTTAAGCCCCTATAATCGGACATCGTGTTAACCTACTATCGATGGAAAATTTAAAAATTTTATTATACAGTGTGGTGATAAAGTTCCACACAAAATTAATAATTTTGTTATTTAATGTTTTTTGGGAAAACCCTGACACGTCAATTTTATTCTTTAAAAAGTCGACATGGCACCGTCCCTAGACTTTCTCATACTGGAAATTGTTCATATTTTCTTTTGCATTTAACAGTATGGTTATTTTCCTAAAACGGCTGCTTGAGCGCTATCGTAAAATCCCGCCTCCTAACATGGTTAGGTAAAAAGTCCCTGAAAATCGTATTTTGTATGGCATAAGAATTCGATTTTTTTATTTTCTGATTCTTTGAAGCAAAATAGTAACGACAATTAGAATAAACAATTAATTTTTCAAAAATAGAAGGGGGAGGGAGGCTTTTGTTTCTGCGCTATGACGTCATTATTAATTTTTTCAAATGAAAATCCCATTTTCCCCCCTTATGTTGATAGATCTCGCCAGTTAAATGGTGATATAAAAAATTAGTACCCCACATAACAATTTTTTGAGAAAAATACACATAAAGTTCAAAAAATTCAGATTTTTTTAAAATTAAAATAACGCACCACATCTGTTTCCTTAGAAACGTTAAATTGTTGATTTTGACACATTTGTGAAACAGTGGTAAATGTTTTAAAATCAAAATTAGGTAGTTTTTGTCATAGCTCTTATTTTCATTAAAAATAAATTCTGAATTGTTTGAACTTCATGTGTATTTTTCTCAAAACAATTGTTACCTACGAGGGGCACTAATTTTTTTACATCATCATTTCACTGGTGAGGAGATCTATCAAAATAAGGGGGAAAATTGAGTCTTTTTAAAAAATAAAATGACGTGTTTCGGGGTTTTCCAAAAAAACATTAAATAAGAAAATAATGAATTTTGTGCGGGACGTTATCACCACACTGTATACAGAACGGGCATTTTTAAAGGAACTAACCTGTATCATAGACGAATCCGGTATGGTATCTGCATCTAATTGCTTAGGTGAAGCAATATGATCTTCATCCAAATGAAAAGAGCCCGAACAAGACGTCGCTTTACCATAGACCCTTGGCATGATCTCTTTTTTAAATGCGAGTTCTTTGGGCGACACTGGCGATGTTGCGTGGTCAGGCTGCATGGCAGTTTTGTAATTTAAGAGAACAGAATTATGACTCAGCCTATTTTTTCTTGAATTCATAAATTGCTTTTCGGAAAAATGCATGGTTGAAAAAATCGACCAGTTTCAGTTTCTCGATTATAACAAGTAGGCTATGCGTTTTTTTCGGAAAAACAGAAGCGTCAATAAATTGGCCTCATAAATGTGCACCTTTTTCCCCATTTGACCGAAGTTGTATCTCTTACCGTTTCCGAGATGCCAATGGTGGCACCTCGAAAATGACCCCACTCTGTATAAAATCTTGTGTATATTTTGCGAGCAAAATCAAATTGCCACTTTCGCTCTTATACAAATAGCTGTTAAAATCATAACTCTGTAACTTCCTTGCAATCTGGCAACGCTGAGACGCGTTCTTGGGAAAAATGCGACAGGAATCTGTAAATGCTTCTCCGACCGCAGCCGTGAACAAGTTAATTAGTACTGGCGGCGGCTGCTTGAGGGCCAGGCAAGAACTGAGGAGCTTTTAAATAATACGCGAATAACCCATAGGCTGTCCTTCTTCCCCTATCTATATTCTTTGCTACTAGTGATACTTACGTTAGCTTCCTTTCAGAATTACCTGCCTCTTTACGCCACTTTTATTTAGGATTTCAAATTATAGAATTCATGATTTTGTTCTGGTATGATTCTAATTAGGTGCGTGGATTTCCAATAACGTTAACCTGAATCTATAACTTTCAAAATTACCCTTTATAATTCTTTCTTATTTTTTTTCAGTTTTTATTTGCTTCTTGTTTTTTTTTTTCTTAAAATTTCTAAATATAGAAGTGCCTTATTTTCTCTAATCTTTAGGCACTTCAGCCCATAAAAGTAAATACGGTTCTATTTCCTCTATGTTACTTCCCTTCTTTTAAATTTTGGGCCAATGTGATTACTTCTTGCACGTACCTATATTTATATTCCATTGACGCAGCTGTGTTGATGGTCTTTGTGTTCCATCCAGCTCAAACATATTGAACTTTGTAACGATTAGACAATTTTTAGGAAATCCGGGTTGCTGGTCTAACATCTCATTCCCTCAATCTGGAGCCAGGTAATTTAATATTTGGGGTGGTTTTCCTAGTTAGATTGATGTCCCCAACTATATTTATTTATTGTAACATCTCTAACAGGTGTTACCTTTATTACAAGAAGTGTAGCGTACATACATTCTGCTATCTGCTGATATGAGCGTTATAACATCTAAATAAAAATTAAAATTATAATCTTAACTAAAATCAACTTTAATCATGGTTGCAGGGGATAGACCGACGACGCCGTAACTTGCTACTATGGCTTTCCGTACTGATTGGAAAATTTAAATCTTTACAAATGTGTTACATCAATTGTTGATTTTGTTTCATTTAAATTATAATAATACTTTTTTACAACAAATGCAAACATATTTTTATAATTAACTATGTTACAATGTTCTTTATATATTAAAATGGTTTTATGTTATAACAATAATAATTATACTTTAACTATTACATCTGACTTTTTACTATACTTTAGTTTATTTTCAATCAATTCTCTTTTAAAATTGAATTTTTAGTAACATATTTGCCCTTTTATAATTATGGATTATCAATATTATTAAATCGCTAACTCCGGTAGAAACATTTTTTTACTCTTAACTGAAACACAGGTTGGATTCGCTCATAATCTAGACTGCTTCTATTCCTGAAATTTGATCCTTTTATTTCATGACAACTTGTACAACCTTTCACTTTGAATTATGCAAGTGCAAAATTATTTACAAATACTTTCTCGTTACTTGTCATTCAATCAAATATCAAATAGTAAGTACTTCTCTCTTTAAAATTACCCTACTTCACTCTTTCTATCGTTTTCTTTCAGTTTTTTATTTAAATATCTGTATTCTGTCGCTTGCTCATGGACCTCTATACTGTGCTTTACCAAGTCAAACGCATCCAGCAATCTCACAAAGATCTCCCAACATTCAAACAAATCATAGACGAACTCCCCCAAAAACACCTGAAGCCGCAAAGACTTCCTGGCCAAAACACTACCAGGCACCTACCAACTTTCTGCAGTAGTACTGTCAGCAGCAAACGCCATCCACGTCTTCCTACCAAATTCCTCAAGCCACTGACGACCTAGTATCACGAACCTCGACTAGATGTACGTTACCAGATGCCACTTCAATGACAAGCTTGTCGAATTAGAACTCCATTAGATGAAAACCTCCTATCCAGCTCATAAAACGCTCACTCTGCTAACAATCTCGATGTAAACCACTTCCAGTAAGAGCATTCCCTGTTATCCAATTCATATGATGTAATGCAATTTGACAATAAACTCAGTTCGGCATCCCATTCCAGATATTTACTTTTTTAGATTATAACTGTATTACTTAGGTATTCTCACCACATACATTTTCTTCATCCATATCGTCTTCACATCTTTTAATCTTTTAACATTTACTTTTTATTTTCACCACGCCATTTTTAGTTTATTCACAACCCTTTTATATACGCAACAGCGTTTAACTTTTATAAAGGGCTTATTTTTGTAATTTTAACCGCTTACAAAAGTATCACATGTTTTTGTACCAAATTATTTTTACATACTGATGAATAAAAAAATATCTCCTTAGCTTATATTTTATAGTCCAACACACTATAGAAACTTTATCATATTTGTCTAACAGCCACTATGTTGAATGGTATTTCTCGAATAAGTATTTGCCATTAATCCTCCACCTCATTTCAGACAATAATTAAATTATTTTAGAATCTTACTGTTTTTTATATAGCATCATTCAATTACATTTTAAATTCCATTTCCTTTCTTTACCAAATACATTTGAATAATTTTGATATCCTTTTCATAATTAAATTCATCTTTGTAATTTTAATACTGTATGCTTTTAACCACATTCATCTGATATTAAACCCTTATACTAAAGACCATTACAATATATATCTCTACCAATCTTGTTTTTAGATCTGCTGTTACGTAATGCTTCAGTCATTCCTAACATAGAGTATCGACGCCCTCGCTGAATAAGACACTGCTGTGCCCTATCCGCCACCTAGGAATGCGCCCTGTAGGGGTTGAAGTTTTTCCTAAGCCATTCAACTATGTTATTAACTGCCCAAAATGCTCTTGTGCCTGAAGGCAGGGGTGTTCTCTGAGCAGTGGAAAACGGCGAGACTACTGCTCATCGCATAAGAAAAAAATCTGTGCAGGGTTTTACTCAGAACTTGCTCACAACTTACGCAGTAAACTGGTAATATAGTGTATCTGAGCACATTTACAAAAAGAAATTTACCACTATTCGTATTTTGTACACTTTTGTGGCATGCAATTATCCTGTTTGGCTTCGTATCATCCCGTAAGGTCAAAACATTAATTTGAGTTTCTGTGTGTGACGTACGATTACTCATTGGGAAACCAACCACGCTTTAATCAAATAACGGGCTTTGTCAATATTCAGATTAAAAAATTATAAAGTCAGTATACACGTGCAACGATGCGTTCGAGTCTGGAATTAAAGTATTTATATGAAATATATAGCTTTATGTATATCCCCGGAATGGATGCTAAATAATTTATTGAAATATTTTAATTAAAGTCAATTTATTTAGAATCGAACGCGTGCTACTATTACAGAAAGATTGGATAAATGTCTACTCTGTATCACTATAAAGTCATAAAATTGCACAGGTTTTCTTTATAACAGCTTTCAATTTTCTGCATAATAAGTTTATATTAAGCATTAAATTAAACAACTCTTTAGATGCCAAAACCTTGGATTACACATACAAAGGTATTATATTGATCAAAATATAGATTTTATTTAAATATAATATTCGTTTCAGAAGTTACCTTGGCATTTTTAACTTGTTTGCGTCTACCAACAATAAAAAATAATCTACAAGTATAACCTCCATTTACTGGAGAATTACTACAAGTGGATAGTTCGAAGTTTTATTTTTAAATTTTCTGTAAAAGTATTTATATTCTATACTGTCTGAACACACAATATTTTCGTGTTAACTCTTTGACAGATGCTGAATCGCCGACTTCAAAAAGATCAACTTTGTCCCAAAAATGACATGGAGAGATCCCATGGTTTAGTTATTTTTAACTCATTATTATCTTGGTAATTAATCTTGAAACTCAAGTTAGCACTTACCCTTTTCAGCCGTCGCCTTTTGTACTGGTCACACATTTATCCTCAAATAACAATCTCAGATTTCCAGCTTGTAGATTTTCAAGGTATCAATTGCCAATCCTTGTTAAGTTTTCATGTTAAGTATGTAGTTTATAATATGTTAGAAATGCAATGCAGTTGCTTCAATCATTTTTATTAATCTTATGACCTCTGACGTTCTAATTTTTTAAAGAATTTATGGAAGCACCTTTACTCGTTGACTTTAGTCTAATGATTAATGACCTGTAACGTATCCAAGTAAAATATCTGATAATTACATGCCAGTGATGCTGTTATCGCAGGACACCTGCATACATCACGCAATTTATCTCCCTTCGCCGCCATCTCTACCCTCGTTTCTATACATTCCCTTATCATTATTTTCGCAAGGGCTTTAAATTGCAAAGATAACCAGGTTAACCCTAAGCTGACGTGTGCAAAAAAGAGATTGTAAAACGTTGGCATTTACATCTTGTTAAACACTCATAAGACAAATTATCGTGGATAAAAAATTTGAAACATCTTTGCAAAATAGATCGATCCAATAATTTTAAATCATTTTTCTTAATGCCATCGGAAAATAAATCAAACTTTCGAAGAGGCTCTCATCAATTATTGAAAGTATTTGATTCAAGAACTGACGAATCGAAATAAATGGACGTTGCTGAATATGCCTTTATCTGAAAAATCTGGAATCTTGATAAAAGTTAGCATACTATTAATCCCCACCTTTTTAAATAAACAGTGTCATCTTGTACAGGGTGCAAATTAAAAACGCATTTCCCGTGAACAACTTTTACAAGAAAATAATGAAATTTGTGAAACCGGCAAAAAAGGAACATGCACTTTCTGAAGAGCACTTTCGGGTTGCTTAGCAACAGTATCAACTTAAAATTTTGAAATAATATGTTTAAATCGATATGCTATTATTATTGTATAACTCCCCAATGGGCCTGTAGGTTGCTAATTAGTTTTAGTAATCGTTGCTTTACCATTAGCGTTTCTCTCTTCGAAAATCTTGAAGTAAAAAATCGCGGTCTTGTGTATGGGATCGTTTAGCGCGCTACCTTCCCGTGGTTTAACGTGTTATGAAATTTATGTTAGACCATCAAGTAATGCTACAATAATATCCGTCTACATTCAAGTAATTTAATCTTCAATGCCACTTGAGCTCTTTTTTGCACTTCTCACCTGTTCGATTGCACATCTCACGCTGGGGAAAAACCTGCTATTAGGTAGTACCGCAACCCTCTTGGTTGGGACGCACATGAGCAGCTATGTGAACAGGACAGAGGCATTTTACTATAGTGCGACGTGAGACCGTAGCTAATGGCCTTGCGTTTCTCGTTTCGATTGAAATCGCATAGCCTGTTAAATTACGTTGACAAGGGCTCCTTACTGTATATTTTATTTTTATTTAATCCGTTATGGATTGTATTTATTAAAGAAACACCTGTTGTTTACCAACTTTGCATAGCTTGTTTACTTTCTAGATTTGTGCCTTATTTTGCTATTGGTCAAGAATGGTAAACAGATAATTTTAATGACATATGCTCGTTATCTGGCGGTTGGGCGAAGTACTTGCCTTTGAGTGCGCTAAAAAGGACCTTATTCCTTTATTGCCATTATTCCATTAGGCATCATCATGCAACGAAATCCATGAGCATCCATGAGCCATTCTATTTAATAGGTTTTGAGTACAAGGTGATACTCTTATGGATTAGAGCTTCAAGCTTTGCTTAATCGATTCCAGGCGCCTCTAACTAGACCAACCCGTTTGTGCTTGCTATACGTAAAACACCGCATACTATTTGTTTATAGAATCTTTTGTAAATATTTCTATTGTGATTACTTAGATAAAAGCTATTGATATATGGTGTATTTAATCGCATTTCATATGTTCTCGTATGTTGTGTTAAATCTCTAGTATTGATTAAACTTTATAGTAGGATTTCCAATTGGTTAATTATTTTTATTATACCATTTGCATCTTGTTAAGTGAAGTCAAATTGATGCAGGGCTTTTCGTAAAAAATTTTTTTTTATAACTTAATAATAAAAAAACTTCTCAATTTGCAGAGAACGTTTTAGGACACGCTGTGTATAGCGCCAGTAGAGCTGCTATTCCATGGAAGGTGGCACTCATGGGAAATTACTAAATTGCTTTGAAAGTACTTTAAGTAGTTCATCCAAGAATAAACAATAAAATTATTAATATCAAAATAGCACCGACAATTAAGCTACATGGTCAAATTGTCTCTCCTTTAGTTCCGAACATAATCTTATTCTGTTTTCTAATAGATTTAAAAATATATTTTGAAAGATTTAAACGACTTAAACGAATCCACCATTCAAGGATGCTCTTATTCAATCTATATAGGAAAGTCCATGCGCCAAAAAGCACTAGAATATATGCCAGAAGAAGTAACAATTGATGGCAAAACCACGAATAACATGCGATACGCTGACGACATATCTTCATAGAGGGGACCTTAAAAGAATTACGACTCGTGTAACATATAAATTTCTATTGCAACAAAACAGTTTCAGAATAAATCTGAAAAAACTCAACTGATGCTAATATCCAGAGTAGGCTATAAGTATCTGAAGACGTAAATCACTGACAAATATGGTCAAACTGAACATCCGCAAATTGAATAAATTCTTTTGCTGTGAGAAACCTTAATATATGGATATGAATACTGTACTGCTACGTTTTCGTTGGCATTAGAACGAAACAATATAAAGAATAGTGATGTGGTGCTACAGGCGTATTCTAAGAATATCGCAAGTAGACACCCCAACCACCACTAAAGTATCCGTCACTGAGGCAAGAACCTCGAATCAGCAACTATTGCGGAGCCGCCACTAAAACTAAATTCTTAAAAAGTAAAGATAGACAGCGGCGACTAATTCGTGCTATTGAAATGCGGCATTAAAATTGGAACTACTTTCAATTAGTTTAATTACCGCGACGTTCTAGGGACCTTTGCTATCTCTTTAAGGTAGTGGCACTCGTAACTAATATTTATTACTGTTAATGACATTTTCGCTAGCTGCAAAACGCACATTGTGCACGGTTCCTTCAAAGTGCGCGTCACCTATTAAACTCACCATAAAGTATTTTTCACCATCTAATGCCAAATGTTGCTAACATTTTATGCTGTGCACTGTTGTGTTCCATTTGGGACTTAGTAGTAAATATAACTTTAAAGTTACATATTTGCTATTCTCACCTCTCTACTGTTAAGTAGCAATTACTTTCGAGTTATATTTGTTCTCGGTAGTGAAAACAACTTGAAAGTTATTTCTTCCGAAAGAAGCTATTTGTATGGGCAACGCCATTATTAAAAACCAAGATCCTTCACGTCGCAATGGCTTTAAAAAAACTAATTTATCATCGTTGTTGCACCAAATATATTAAATTAATACATAATAATTCCTTTTAAGGTTCAACTAATAATAAAAAATGTGAAAATAGCTGTACTTAGGACTTCCCTCGCAAGTGGACGTTGTGAAATTAAACAATTTTAAAAATCAAAGGAAAATGGGGTAAAAATATGTTCACTCCCTCAAAGTCGAGCTTACCATACAGCAACATCGACGCTACATAACCAAAACGTCAACGGAAAATATCAGGACACGTTTCAGGAACGTCATCTAAACTTTGCGATCACCAAAAATTATTCCTTATTTTGGTAGCTTGTACGTAATGGGGGCGTGTTAACACGTTCCAGTGACTAGTGACAAAACACTTTTAAAGTTCCTATAATAGTCACCAGTATGTTCCAGCCACTAATTATGCTAGTTGAGAGGGTAACAAATATTGAAGTATTTCAAAGACTACAGAAAGAATGCAAAGTACTGAGAACTACCAAAGGAAAAATTTATATACAATGTGTCCTCGAATGTAGTTGACAAGAGAAAAAAAATATTCATTTTACGACAAAAGGTCATTCTTCATAAAAAGTTCTGTTTGTTGAATAAATAAGTTTACCATCAGAAAATCTAAGATTAAATGTACAGAATGTCCATTATATATAAAAATGAATGTGAATTTTGTTTGTCCCGTATGCGATCCTATACCATTGATCCGATTGCTGTGAAACTTTGATGGGTTGTTGTGCGTACGCCCGCGAAGGTTTTACAATAGGTGGCGCTAGGGTCGTGATACTTCGATAAATTGTATTGACGGTCCGATTTGACTCATATTCAGAATATAGGTTAGTTACTTGGAAATAAATATTTTTACAAAAAGGACCCAGTAGGTGGCATTGGGGTCGAGATATTTACGAAAATGTGTATTTATGGTCTGATTTGGTTCATGTTCAGTAGATGTATGTACAAAAACCAATTAGTTTTGGACACAACAACGTTTTCCGGGACAGCTAGTTACAATATATAAGCCATATTATAAGAGGCGAAAAATATTCAGCTTAGCTAAGTATCTTAGTGGTTTGACTGCAGTTCCATATGCAAAAGACACAGGCTGAGATTTCTAACTGTGTTTCCTCAATATTACATTCGTGATTTCTAGGTACCTGTTAGGAGTAACCACCAGCGTTTTACTACTTATTTGGATTTCACTTGTAAAAAGGCGAGTTCGCCAGTTTGTTGAAGCAAAAAAAAAAATAAAAGAAAACTCGTGGTATCATCAAAATATAGCTAACGATAAAATCAACAAATGGTGGTCAGCGAATCATATCATCTTACTTTGTATTGCTTTGTACCTTAAAATCTGGATAAAAAAGGCAGCACATAAAAAACATTCTAATTAAAAACTGAATCTTACTGGGTTTATTGCAGTTGCAGTTTAATAAACGCAAAATTAAATTCAGACTATTATATGCTTCTGAAAATTTTTATATGAGGTATCCCAAAATTACATTTTATTCTACCTTTGCTAATGAATAGTTTGGCGTAAGTTTCATATTAATAAAAATTCAGATACCAAATTTAGATAAATAACTTACCTAAAAGTGAACCGGAAATTTATAACGTAAAACAATGAAATGCGGTTTCTTACATTTTACCATTTTATTTTTATAATGGTAAACACAATTAGCACTGAGATACCTTGCGAAATGCCTGCGGGATTCTGACATGAGTAACTTTTAACTAGTGTCGACCGTTTCAGCATAAAGTAGAAAGTTTTGTCGTATACAAGCGTAAGACGACAATGCAGCTTTAAGGATTTCTGATAGACGAAACAGTCTCAGAACAGCCACTAGTACTAGTTGTAGCTTAAACTCTACAACTAGTACGATCTTATTTCCGGCACGCCAAAACTTATTTTCTGCAACTATCTGAACAAACCTTGTAAGTAGCTTACTGCGAATGCACAATACCTAAATTTAATTCTACAGAAGGCTGAAGTTTGCGCAACGCCTTCGAAATAATAAAAAATTGATGGTACGTGAAGTTTCCACTCACTTCCCTAGATTTAGATGAAAAGTGTAATCATGATTATTAAGTTTAAATGACCCAATTGTTCTGTCATTTTTAATACTTAGTTTTTCCGTAAGACGTGCTTCCTTTTTTCTCAGGAGAAATATAAGGAACTGTGATTTTTCCAGAGATAAAATGTCAAAAGTGGAACAAGCAGTCTCTTGTATACCCCAGGGGCATCCCTGGCAAAAATATAGATTAATTCATTTGAACAGAATCCAGTGTTCACAGCAAGACATCTAACTAGATTTCCTGCAAGTTGTGCAACATCAATTTACTGAAACATGTAAAAAAAATTCCCCATACTTAGAATGGACAACAATTAGTTAAAACGTGCCACAATAATAATATAATCTGTAAGTAAGCGCCCGTGCTCTAATCTTAAATCGCTAGATCAAAAGTTACTAATGACACTGGCTGGCAATTCATCATCTTTATAAAGCTTGCTTGAGTGAAAAATTGATTTATAACAAACTAAGCCTACTTTATATGCCATATCATAAAATCAAATACCGATAAACTCCATTAACGCCTTCAACTTCGAAAATATGTTGACGTTACTTTTCCAAAAAATTCTATGAGACCGTGATAAGGAAGTTTCCCGTGTACTTGGTAAACTGAAGTAACTACCAGTTTTGTTTCAAACTTTCTGTATTGATCAGTATTATATTTAAAAAACATTTTTAGACACAATTTCTACGAATTTTTACTGTAAAAAAACTGGTAGCATGACCCCCATTTATAGATAAAAAATATTTAAACAAGTTAAAATGCGTTTCCAGTGCGAAAACGTTTCGCATCCTAAATTCCATTTCCAACTTTCAAAAAATAAAATTTCATTAGATGGCATTACTCTTGTTAACTTTTATTTAAGGTAGCAAAAGCTGCTCAAGAAAGTCTCGCATTTAAAGAAGCCGGAATATTTATATCTGCTAAAATTCTTCCAGAGCTGCTTCGTTTCACTTTCTATTTAGTGCAAAGTGAAGGAGTCTGTTTTTATTGAAAAAACATCCTTGAAAATCGTTGCCGTCCATCGCAAAGTCAATTAAGGGTTTCCTTCATTTTGCTGTTCCTAAAAATAACTGAATATTGAAAAACAGAGTTGTCAGACTTCTACTTGGATAATGTCGTCTAAATGAAATGGCAAATTATAATTTGGTAAATTCGACAATATTGAACTTTCTGAATTTTATGAGGTATAAATACACTGTGGTAGGTATACTTAGAGCATCACAAGCAATGATGTAATTCAAAAGTGGATGTTGAATATATGTATTGTACTTTTACTTTTTAGAAACTGAATAAACAAAATCTTCGAGATCTCAAAAATTTTCGAAGTCAATCGACAACATCACAAGAATGCTTGACGAGCTTAGAAAAATGTGTGAAATTGGTCAGTTACTGTAAATACTTAAAAAAACAAATCTCTGAAAACTAACAGGCGGTGCGGCCAGAAAATAGTTTTCTCGTCTCCTTAATGACGGAACTCCTTACAAAACCGCCTTAAAATCTATTCTCGAAGAGACGACAAGCAGCAGAAACAGGAACATAAATCCTCTTCTATATCGGCTACTCCGTTCTCTCCTGAAGCAAATACCAGCAAGAGACCTCGGTCAGACGGCAGTACCCTCCAGATGGAGATGAAAAGACCAAGGAAGGCTGAAGATGTGCCTTTTTCAAAATCGTATAAGGCTGTAGTGGAGAGCATCAGAATGGGTATTATTCTTCCTGACTACCGAAATTATCTTATCGATGATGCACATCTCGCGATTCTCCAATTAGCTATTTTAGAAGCCTTTGAACGCATCCTTGATGATGGTTCGTAGGTGCGTTTCCAGAGTTGTTACTTCCTACCTTGATGGATACTCCTCCACCGCGCTGATGAGCCGATCCACTCTTGGATAATGGAGACGGTTAGTCGACTCCAACCCTGAGAGGGTGCTCGGCTTGAGGTACTAGATAAAGATGACTTACCAAAATCCCATGTTTGCGTGGCCTATATTTCTGATGACGTCAGCGGTAACAAATGTCCACCAGATAAGGTCGTACCCTGGCTGAGGAAAATGAATGGTTGGCTTTTACCCCAGGAGTCAAAGGTGCTACATTGCCCTGCTTGTCACACATGGATATTCTCATCGATGAAGGGTCCGTGAAAGCCCTTGAAAGGATGATCTTTAAACCTTACTTTGGCTTCGGTCAACTTCAGTTTCGGCCAAAGGCTCAGAAGAAAATTAACACCCACAGTGACAGTGAACCAACCACCTCAAAAAATGGGTGCAGCTCAAAAAAACGTAAATCTGCAAAGACCGTAAATCTGCCTAAAAGTGGGGCTAAACCCACTTAAGCTAAGGCCAAGAAAAATGTAAGCCGTTTGGCCGACCCTCAAAGAAGGGGAAAAAACAAAGATGGGTGAGCGAGAGCCACAAAAATACAGGGTGAAGAAAAAACCTCCACCGCCTATATCAACAAAAGTAATGGTTTCCACCACCACCACATTTCTTCAACCAAAGCTCCGATACGCTAAGGCGGCTTCATATCTGCTTAGAAAGAGGCTTTCCAAAAAACCTTTATTCAAAAACCTTATCTATCCGAAATAAGTCAGGTAATCGGCTGGGTCATTTTAACCTCAATCCTAAATCCCACATCTAAATTAAGAAAAGAATAAAGTATTTTACAAATTGTCATCAGCTGTGATGCGAACTCCCACCACCTGGTATGGGGAAGCTCCAACACCAAGAGCAGAAATGAGTACCTGTACTACTTTATTTCAGGGAAAGGGCTTTCTATCATTAATGAGGTTCCTGAATCAACTTTTGAGATTCGTAGCAGACAAGAAGTACTGAAACAATTTTTTGGCTTAGCCTAATTGTTTCGCCATTTATCCAATTATTTCAGGCTTAACCTGTATATTTTTAGTTAAATTATAAATCCTTTTGCATTTCGAATTCGTAAATTTTCAAAAGCAGCGTATTTTCTACCTGCATCAAGCTCTTATCATTTGCGCGATGCCCTCTCGACCTCCGCGCTATTTCTTATCAGAGTCCGAGCTTGCCTTTGGGCACGAATTGTTGGTACTTGGCACTTGCTGTCTTCGCTTTGCCCGCCGCGTTCGGCGTGGCTAAAGTTTATGTTCAAGTCAATTTACGTGCGCTCAATTAATTTAATGAGCAGTGTGTGCTTCCAAGGGCTGATTATGATCAGGTACGATTGCGCTTTTCTGTTTTATTATCTCCATAGTAATTATATTTTTCTCAGCTCTTAATTACCAGCTTCATACACGAGTTTTTCTCGGAGGCCAAGCCTTATCGCACTTTCGACAACTGCTGGGTTCGGCGTTGCGGTCTTTTTGGGGATGCTTCTGCAGCAGTTTTCGGCGCATCCATGTCGATTTCAACGATATGGTCGCAGTTCACGACTAACTTATTTGAACCGAAGGGTGCAGCTACCCCGGGCTGGGTTTGCTGTTAGCAATTTGTGCGCGCTGGAGAAGCGAGGTTAGTTCCGAGATTTATCGTGTTTTTTAATACCTGGATTTTACATTTATTTAAAATTTAAATGCCTACGTTTTGCAATTATTAACATGTAATGTAATGTTCACTTTGATACATGCTCTTGCTTTTTACATTAAATTTTCATGCTTATATCTAATTATGCCCAGTATTTAAATTTTCTATTTTTATGTATTTCGACCCTCTGTAAAAGGTACAGTCACGCTTTTTTTATTGTCAATAGCCTAACAGAAGGTTTAATTAAATGACTGAGATATGCATATCCCACGAATGTTTTTGGTAAATTATTAAAATAACCCGAAAGGGGTTCTTAATTTTATGCGTGTCGCAACCTTCAGTTAAGATACACAATTTTGTTATTACATTATTTACATTTTAATTATCCTGATCATTGATTACTGACATTTCAAAACTTTTATTAATTATTAATTAAATCATAGTCACTTGCAATTTATTTTTCTTCTTATTATTTGGAATCTTTTGATTTCTGGCGCCCATTTCCATTTCCTCTTGATTTTTTTGAAGACATTCCAGGGTACATAGCTGATCATTTGAACCTACGATCTAAGGCCGCCGATATTTGAGCTAGTTCGGCCATCGCGGTGAGTAAAGAAAGAGTTTTTCAGAGCTGCCGTGGTGTATAAATGGTAGGGGGGTTGATCTGCGATTTTTACTACCATTGCTTATTTTATTAATTAATCGCAGGTCGGCTTCCTTATTGTTTCAGTACTTGATTTAACAATCTACACTAACCTTGCTAGTCATAAAATTGTTAACTGGCATGTGTACATTCTGAAAGACACTTTAGAACTATCGCGGTTGGTGCGAGAGAGAACAGTTATCTGTAAACTCCAGCAAAACTGCAGTGGTACTATTCACTAAACGAAGAAAGTTTAACCATCTCAGGCCTGTCTTCATGTGTAGTGAGCAATTGCATTTTGTGGAGGAAGTTAACCTTCAAGTACTAACGTGTCTGTTGTGGTGCATTAGTACTAACGTGACGTCTCAGAGACGGGCATATATTTATTTATGAATTTATTACTAATTTTTTTTTTAAACATAAAGTACTATGCAATGATGTATCAAGCATATTTTAATCACATAAAAAATAGAAATTCATAAAAATATTAGCATTTACAGAGTCAAATAGGAAACCGTGTTTAAATTTGTAGGTGTTAACTTAATTACAGAAAAAGGCAATTTTCAATATTTTTTTTTATTATCAGCAAACATATTTCAACAGACAATGATATTCTAACACAACTTAACTAAAAAAACAGTGAGAAAAAAAAATACGTATAAAATTTCACACCACCCTAAAACTATACAGAATTAGTGCAAGATGAACACATTAGGGTCACTAAGTATAGCAGAATTTTTATCAATATTAGGTTCTCCGTTACTGTCCTCACTGTCTAATTCATTATACTACTGGAACACTTGCTGCTCAAGCAACAAGCTGTTGATCTAACCGTATTTGAGCAAGTTGGTTTTTGACCCATCATGCAAAAATAGTAGCGTGCATACTAACGTGACGAAATTTAAAAAACTGAGTTATTTTTAGGTAGTTTGAAATTAGATGAAGGATCAACCATACATCTTAACTGGAGGGGGAAATATAACACACGCGTCGAACATTTCCGTCTCTCAGACGTCACGTTAGTACTTAAGGGTTAAATATTTAGTGTAACACTTTATAAAAAAAGGCTTACATGTAATTCCCATATGAACAAATTATTAACCCAAATGAGTCTGTTCTTTTTGACTTGTCGAAGGATCTGTAACAAATCTTGGGGTGTTGACCGTTTGGTGGGAGACGGATCAACAGGTCACGACTAGAGCGATGCTGAAGAAGCCTCAGCGACAAGAATGCCGAGCCGTTACAGGTTCCATGTCAACTACTCGAGCTGCTGCTATGGAAGTCCTCATGGACCTACCACCCTTACATATTTGCTTCGAGAAAAAGCCAGAATGGGAGCATACATAGTTACATCAAGGTCACTGTCCTATGCTGGGGACGGTATTGGAGTACCATCCAAGATCCTAGACGAAGTTAAAAGTTACCATCCCTGGGGATGTTATCCGATATCACGCTACACAAATTTAGCTTTAAGAGAGGGCATTCGATATCCTTTTTCATAGAGGAGAGGAAAGGGGGTTGAATGAACCCCATTTACCAGCGGCTGGCTTAATTTGGCAGATGCTCAAAACACAAGTGGGTGTTGGAGCTGGTGTGTATAATGTTAGACTAAAGGTTGAAATATCAAATGGCCTCGTTCAATACACCACGATTTTCTATGCCGAATTACACGCCATTGAACTGTGTGTATGAGAGATGCTAAGCCGTACCTGTAAAAACACAGGTATCAAAATAATGTTAGACAGCCAGGCAGCTTTAAAAGCACTGCTCTCCTTTAGAACTAATTCGAAAGTATTGTGGAGCTGCCTAACAGTTCTCCTTTAGTCAACCGACTAACTCCTGTCTGAGTGCTCGGGTATTCTGGCATAGAAAGTAACTAAAAGGCGAACCCGCTTGCCAAAAAGGAACTGAATTCGATTTTCTAGTATCGGGATCATATCTAGGGATCTCGAAATCCTTTGCCAAGAATGTCATTTCGAGCTGGGCTGAACATGAAAAACAGCTGTATTGGCTTGGAATTGAAGGGCAAAATAATTCGAAGGCATTTCTCCATGCGCCTTTAAAACGGAGCACGGCCTTGTTCCTGGAACTGAGCAGACAAAACCTGTACATTTGAACAGGCCTCTTTACCGGACATTATGGACTAAGACAACATCTACACTCCATTGGTATAGCAGCAAACGAAGATTGTGGCTTCTGCCATCTAGAGGTGGAATAAGCAAAACACATTTTGTGTAGATGCGTCAAATTGGAAAGACTTCGAATCGCCCAATTTGGACAGGGGCAATTGCAGCCCGCGGACTATGAACAACTCTTGCTTGAGGAACAAATGAGTGCTTGAAGGACCTTCTGCAACGATTGTTTTCTACTATTTTTTTCTATTTCGCAGCTTTATACCATTTTATAAATTAAAAAATAAAAATGTTTTCTATTTTGCGTTTAGAATAACTCCATTCCAGTACCCAAATGACGTCATTTCATAGCGACTTAGTCTAACAGAGAGAGCTAGAATGAAGTTATTCTAAACGCAAAATACAAAAATTAAATTTTCGGAATGCCCAATTACATAGTGGCTAGAAAAACAAAATAGAAAGTAAATTAACAAAGATTTTATTTAATATTCCAAACGTATACAAGTACGAACTGGTAGAAACAGCCATGGTAACGTTAAAACGACTACTGGTAGAGTGAGCGAGAGCCGAACTTCGTACAGTACTGCTCACTGTCTGTTCTATCGGAATTTAATAAGCTATAAACTGGTTACACTCCCCAGACAATGAGCAGTCAAGGATATCGACATTCTTCTAGGTATTACAAATTTCGTGAGTTGTTTGCAAAACCTGTACACTGTGTGGCGGTTTTCTTGTGAATCGGTGAAATATATTATATGCTGCAATGTTCGAGCGAAAATCGTTATATTTTTTATTTATTTTCTTTTCCAAAAGATTGTTCTCTTCTTTTTAGTTTTCGATCACCCATAATGCAACTCTTGCTACCTTCTTGCTTCATTATTGAGAATATAGGATTATATTCTATGCTAACCTAGTACTTCGCTAGACGCTTCAATTTGAAAATAGACTGCCAGATCTTCCAAACGATTGAATTCGATGTTATGCTCTTTGCGGAACCCATTTTGTAACTTTTTCTTTATAAACAACTACGTAGCATCTTTTCACCTTAAACGCCTTTCTAAGTTGGCGTAAATTCAGTAACTATTGCATTTCCATCAATTGTGAGTTTTCATATACTGATGGCAATGAAATTGTTTATTTATAAATGCGTTGTATTGGACGCGATATACTAACTATATCATTGATTTTATCATTATCAACATCTGCATAACGATTAGAACACTTGAATTTTAGAAATTTTAACCGCAATTAGAAGTTAAAAAAACCACGCTTTAACAACAGACCAAAGTAAGATGATATAATTTTTTGCTTTTTAATTCATTTGTCTAAAAGGCGAAGCCATTATTGTATCCTAAAAAAATTACCTTACAAAATTTCTTCAGATCTTCAGGTTTCAGAGTCCCTAGAAAACGAAAAACATGTTTTTCCAATTTCGGCTGTCTGTGTGTCTGTCTGCCAGTCTGTCTGCCCGTCTGTCTGTTCGTCTGTCCGTCCGTCCGTTTGTCTGTCTTTTAGTTGGCGGTATAGCTCATAAACTACATTAGTATGCGAATTAGATGTCTACTGGCACAAAATCGAATACCCTTGCGGTGAAATAAATACAGGGTGACCACTCTAACAAATTTGAATTATTAGTTTAATGAAAGTAATATTATGCACATAGTTCAGGCTTTTGCCTTTGACGGAAATATGCATATTTTTTAAACAACAGATACAGGGTGAACATGTAACGGTCCTTTTTAATTTTGGCATTAGAAAACTAATTTCTCGTTGTGCGACATATAAGCCTCATCCCTTTTTCGGATTCATTACCTTAGCTCTATCTAGTTTTGGTGGGGGTAGAGCTAACTTCACGTTAAAACTTTAAATACAGTAAACTTTGACTTCGTTTTGATGAGCATTTCCGCCTGGCATTTCAATGCACAATGTACGTGTTAAGTTTTGGTTGGTGGCCCTATGGTATCTGAAGCCCACGTTGCTTCTATGAACATTCAGGTGAAAGCAATTTAGCTTTCTCAAAAAGGCAAAAGAAATATCGTCTACGCCCATTGGATTTAAGTGCATGCAATAATATTCCAGCTGCACGCTTTCTACGGGCCGTTATCTACCTTATTATGGTTTTAGTGTCAATTATTGTTGTATTACGCCAGTTCTTCACGCGCTCGAATGCTTTCCACAAGCTTGAACGTTCTTCAGGCCTTTAATTTTCGGCGTGCCACACATCCGCGGCAGGTAACTATGCCGAAGCTCGTCCCCACTGATGGCTGGAGACGTATTTCCTTTGCCGTACGTAAGCCAACACGCTCAATCGTGGACGGATTGCATTTCCGGGAGTTGCAGCGTTTCAGTACAACAGGCCCGTGGCAAGGATCCCGAACCCGCGCGCGATGGTACCGAGAACGTCCCATTTACGTAGATGTCTACACTGGACTTAGACCAGAATTATATATCCAATGTAGTGTAGCTGTGAGTACTAACACATACCTCTCTCTAGTTTTATATCAGCGGATCCTTTCTAATTTTAATTGGCGCTCTTTGCCATGTTAAAATGCGACGTTTCAACACAAAGGCCTTTGAGATTTATCGCGGACTGTTTAAGATAAATAATTAGCTTTTGCTTAAGCACCGGTAACTGCTTATATTAGGGTCTCTCTGGTAACTAACTTGCAAGCAGAATATGTGGGCATCTGGGTTGTTCACCCTATTAATGTCTTTGAATCATTATTTAATTTAGCTTGCAATCTGGTCATATCCAAAGTAGTTTCCTTTGCTTGATTGATGCTTCTTGCTGGGAGTTTGCATTGCTACCCAGTGGTTACATTTATTTTTGGAGTGGACAAAATACTCTTTTTGTATTATTTGCTTTGGAGTTGTCAGCTTCAATCCTAGTTTTAGCTATGCGTTTAGCAGACCAGGCTTATTTATTTATGTTAACAGTGGCTTGTGATGTATTTTTCACTATTATTAAAGTACTAACGCTACTACTTATATTTTATGCTTTATTCACCCCCCCCCCCCCCAACTGTTGCTCGTTTCTTTAGTTTAGGATTGTTGAGCCATAAACTACAAAAAGTAGGTGCGTTTTCTGTTGTCAGATTTATCTGTTTTTTACGTGGTGAACGACAAGCGCCCACTTGTATTTCCAAATTATTATATGAATTCTAACCTAAAAACCCGCTGCCTATTTCTAATTCACGCCATTCATTGCCGAGGGTTTGAACTATTCAGGACGATAGTTGCCTTTCATTTAAGGGTGGCAGGCACAAACACTTTAAACAAATTTTTAATTCCGTAATATTTTTTTTAGTTTTCAAATTTCCACGTACGAGGGAAGTTTCGTATAAAGCCCTTTACAGACTTTTATCGATTTGTAACCAAGTAATTTGTAATGTACAGGCATTCGCCTCTGGATTAACTTACCTAATAGCTTACTGAAAATGTCCCAGTAATCTGAAGTTTTAAAAAATAATCCCCAACTAATTCTCACATTATTACTTCAATGTTAAACGTGATATTTTGTAACGTCGCATTTGTGTATAAACATATTTGAATGGGCGCTACCGACAGAAGTCGCTGCTTGCATCAAATTAAAAAATAAATTAAAATAATAGGGCAAATGCTTTGCGAAATTAATAGTTATTTATACACCAAGTGAGTTAGAAGCATATTTATTCACAAGAAGAAATGTTTTATTAAAAACAAGTGGATTAATTTCTTCAAGTTAATAAACATTTTTAACTTATGATTTTTACAATGTGTTTCTTCAATTCAGACAACGTGAAAGTAATAACAGTTACGCATTTAATTTCGACAAAATAAAAAACTCTGTAAGGGAGTCTACTCAGAACTACCTTCGCAATTCTACGTTGTGACACTAAACAATTTTAAAAATCAAAGGAAACTAGAGGTAAACATATCTTCAAGTTCGTAATAATACTGAAACAATAAAAAGAAACACTTACGAATTACAGCAATTTTCAAATGAAAAGCATTAACGACGGTGGGATTCGAACTTCAGCACCTGTAAATAAGAGTTCAACGTTTGGCAGTAACCCGCAAGGAAATTCCCCGTTCGTTGTATTCGACCACCGATGACCCCTTGCATCAGTGGGATGCCTTAAAAACAACACATTTATTATTGGCCCTTTTTGTCTCCTTTACAACATTTACCCGGTATCTGTTCTGTCCCACTTTCGTCAAGTGTAAATCCTAAACTATATGCAAATTAGTACTTTTATCTATTTCTCAGTGAAAGCAAAAGTAAACAACAATTTTGTTTTTCAAGGTCCTCACCCTCACCCATGCAAGATTGCGTTTTCCTCCAACAAATAGTTTTTGAGTTATACCGACAACAGGCAGACAGACAGACAGGCGGAATTGAGAGAAACTGTTTTTCGTCACCTAACTACCGTGAAACGTAGAGATCTGAAGAAATGGAAGGCGATTTTTTCGCGACTACACTACTTTCTTCGTCTTTTAAACGAGTGAAATAAAAACGAATCGAATAGTAGTCTGGTGGTAATGGTTGCTTTGGTAGATGAAAATCAATAGTTGAAAGGGCGATCGTTCATTTGTTTATAACTATTTTTTACGTTCTTATTTACCAAATTGATTGGCGATTGCAGAGAGTTAAGATAATTTTTTTTATTAATATATAAACAGTTACTTATTGTTGTTACTCTGAAGTTAAACATTAACAATTTAAAATGACCAAATTGAATAAATCCTATTTGTTTTGATAAATTAAGCTTTCAACTATCATGAGTAATATCATTTGTTTATATTCGGCAACGATAAGAAGGTGAAAGCTTTTTTAAAACGTATGAGAGCCACATCAAATTTACTTAGATACAAGTTGTAGAAAAGAATATTGTGCACATTAGTAGCTGATTAAAAGGAAACGCCAAAAAATAATGCTTTCCCTCAATTACCCTTTGAGTGTAAAATAGTGCCTCTGGGTATTAATCTCTACAGGGTGGACAATAATTGCAATAGAATATATTTAAATTTTCTTTAAGTATAACACCTTGCATATATTTATATATTTGAAAAGCCCTTTTAGCTTTCGTTTGATATCCTACACATTCAACGGTATCTCAGATATTCCCGTTTGAACATAAAAATAGTATGCTTTATTACTCCCAGAGCGCAACAAAAACCAGATTTAGTAAATAAAAATCCAGACAATGCTGGCAGAAGCAGTAACAAATACAAAAAAAATTGAAATGCAGAAGTAAATTAAATCCGAAAAGCGCTTTAATTTCGGGCTAGAAAATAAGGCATTCGAAAAAAGTTATTTAAAAGGTTTTTCAAAAATACGGAAGTATACAGGATACTGCATTTAAAAAATAAAAATAATTAAATTTGCAAACTTTTAACACTTTGTTATCCTTAATATCCACAGAACAGGAACACTTAAATATTTAGCGTAGTATAGGATTTTTGTACATTCGTTTTTGTTGTGTTCAATTTGACTTTATTTGATGCTAGAATTAGTTTATCCATGCATTTCTCGTTTTTTCGTATTTCTTATTTATTGTATCAATAATGACTGCGGATTGTTATGTTTGAAACCTGCTTGTATGTTATTATATTAAGAGAGTTTAGTGTTTAAGAAAACATATTCACAGCATTCTAATAGCGATTGAATTTAGAGATATAAAGTAGGATCTCAGAAAAAAGTTCATTCAAAGGGCTCTACAAGAACACAATATTTACGTGTTTTGTTTAAAAAGCCGTAATTATTATATTTGCAAATTATGAGCACTCTGTATAGCATTAATACAACCAAAAGCTGCCTAATTGACAAAAAGCATGATTTTTCTTGTGGTTTTTTCTATTCAATAGTTTTCTGTTGCCTATAGCAGGCGCCTGAAATTCAACAACTTTTTGTGTACCAACATCGTAAATAGTAAAAAACAGTTAGTTTAGGCGCAAAACTCTGAAAGTACCCACATACTTAAAGTCGTTCTATTTTAAAAAAAAAAAGTAAGTTTTGTTGGCCGCAAGTATATTCAACAATAGTTTATTACTATGCGCCACTTTTTTACCTACAATTTTTGTGTAGATTTTATGTAACTTTCGTACTTTTAGAAATATCTTCTACCCCCGTATCGGTACAGTTATGGGACTTCTACTTCTACAAATTCTGCTAATTAAAAAAGTAAAAGTGTTAGTGGCTATATAAGTACAAACGAAATTATTTTGTTTAAAAATAAAAAATTAACAATAAAAACTTAAAGGTGGTTTTATAAACCCTCACTTCTAGCCACTCGACCTAAAAACCGCTCTAAAAAGAATTATGGAAACCAATAATTCTACGCACTATAATTTTGTATTTACACGTTATGAAATGTATTGGAAAAGTGCAAAGTAAACCATCGTATATTAAGTACTTAATCAAACATTTATAGTGGAAATTGACTGATGCAGTGTATTTTAGATTAAATGTATCTACAACATATGCTGTAGCATCAATTAAACCTGTACTATCTAAATCTCATCAACTTGCTATTATCAGTTTACATAAAATTACCTCTACGATAGATTTATTTTTGCACAGGTGTGCATTTATTAACATCGCTAATGATACGCCCAGTTACTAAATATAATAATAAATAAATCTGTTTATTTGCTGAGGTCTATTAGTATCACTTTCGTACAAAATTGCGTCAAAATCCCTTTAAATTGAAGGATAATCCCCGTCTTTTAAATTTACACCCGCTGCAAAAAACTTTCCTGCGGAGACAGCGTTCTTTTATGAATTATACAAACCAATGCTCAGACAGAATTGCGGCTTCAGATAATTATAGCAGCACTTTATTCATAAACTCGAGATTTCAATTTTCAGGTTCAAATCGTTTTATCTCAAAATCCGTATCGTTGTTATTAATTTATTATTCGTTAACCATTCAGCGCTGAATTTTGTATATTAATAATTATCCATAATTTTAAATCAGTAATCTTCCTCCTGACTACGTTGTATACATCTCCATGCTGCAGCCCTTCATCGTCCAAAACTAAATTTAAAATATATCAAAAATTATTATCGATTTAGCTTTTGAATAAAACTAATTTTAGTGCTTTCATATTTACACAAAGCATGTTTAATATTTGCAGACAGTTGCAATGCATTGATTGCACTTTATAAAAAAGGTAAAATCAGCAATAAAAGTTACTCTGGTTCATAAATGGTTTGAATGTTTTATTGCGCAATGAATATTCAGTCATGCCATTAAAAACCAATATGAATATTCCTATACGTAACTAAGGTATAAACAAATACCTGTTAAAACAAAGTTACTGTTTATTTGTTGTGGACGAAGTCTAGGGATGCGAAGTACCAGGTACCTTACACACCTACTGTTGTGGTAATGCTTTAAATAATCAATATCATTCGTGGCTGGTAGATGGCAATTACTGTAAAGTAAAATAAAGTAATACACGTTTGCATGAGTAGAACAGTGTGAAATAGAAAAATTTAAAAACACATTCTGATATAACTGCAACCAAAACCAAACACAAAAATAAGAACGAAACCGTTATTTAATTAATATCTTGTAGAATTTTTATTTACATCCATTGCATTCTTTAATCTTCTATTCATTATCAGAGCTGTCTTACGAAATGTTTACAACCATTGATGTTGTCTTCAATTCTAGAGAACCAATAGCTCTGTTTAAAGGACGCGTTGCTTTAAATTTTCAGGAATTTGGTACTGAAATCGACAAAATGTATTTTTAATCTGAAGCTTAACTAACAAATCAGAAAGAACAAAATGTTTACAAGACACTGTAAAAAGTCAGGTTTATAAAGCAAACAGGTTTGCTTCCCAATAGTGCTTATAATATTATTTACTATTTACCAGAACAAAATGATTCATTGATTTTAATTCTTATTCTTCTTCTTGTGCCAATGCCGGCATACATTCTGGCAATCATGACTTTGTACGTGGCAGCTCTAAAAAGTTCTATAGTTGAGCACAACCATGTTCTGAGCTTCTTCAACCAAGAGATACGCCTCCTGCCGGGGCCTCTTTTTTCATTCACCTTTCCTTGAGCTCAAGCTGGAATAGTCCATAGCCTTATTTGTTTCTCATTATATGTCCTAAATGTTCAATTTTGCTTGGTTTAGCTGTATTTATAATTTCCACATTTTTGTCTAGTTGTTTTAGTACATTTTTGTTTGTGATATGCTCTGTCCAGGATATTCTCAGCATACGTGTACAGCCAGATCTCAAAAGCCTCCAATTTTTTTCTTGAAGCTTTTGTTACCGTCCAGGATTTAATTTTTAATTAAAATGTGCTTTAAACAAGGTTGTATACTGTCACCTCTATTATACAATATATACAGTGAGTACATAGTGGGAATAGTTTTAGAAGAATGGCAAGATGGAACTCCTGGTGGTAGACGCTACGCTGATGACACTCTCCTCATTGTTAAAGATGAAAATAAGTTGCTAACCATTATAGAAAAAGTAACGGCAATTAGTACGGAATAGGGTCTTCACATTAACATCATCAAGACTAAAATAATGATGTAGAGAGGAAACATAATAATAGATCTGATATTTGTCGTATTGCAAATCACGAAGTTGTACTAAACTTTCTGTATCTAGAAGCGGTGGTAGTGAGATAAGCCGCCGAATTCAGCTGGGTAGAACAGCTATGAGCCAGCTAACTAAAATATGGAAAAGCTCTGACAAACCCGTAGCACAAAGATGAATTTAGTTCAAACCGTGGTATTCTCATTTTTAGATACGCACCTGGACCATTCGTACAGCAGACCGCCGAAGAACTTATGGTTTCGAACTTTGGTGTTGGCACAGAATGCTCACAATCACGTGGGCAGCATGAGGACGCAACGAATGTGTGCTCAACAAAATAAAACCAAAACAACGACTATTAACTACCGTTTACGCGACGTGAAAATCTATGCAAGTTGGTTCTGCTAGGAAAACCTGACGGGAAAAGGAAACGCGGTAGATCACCTTGCCAATGTCGAATCTTTATTGGAAAGCAACATTGAACTAGTGATAGAAACACATGCAATCATGGAAGATAGCGTACCTGAATAAAAAATGGCCACATCAAAATTAAAGGCTTAATGAATTATTCATAATCACCTTCCGGTTGTCAAGATGGCTGGAATTGAGGAGGGAGGGTCCATCAGTATTTGTAAGTCTTCAAGGTTTTCGGGGAGTACTATGGTGTCGTCACCGAACCTGATGTTGTTAATTCTTTCTCCGTTTACTCTTATTCCTATTGATGTGTTTTACAGTGCTCTGTTAAATATTTCCTCAAAATGAATGATGAATAACCGTTGTGATAAATCGCAGTCTTAGCGTACGCCACGTTGGATTTGGATGGTTCTAATACTTCTCTGTTGTGCTGTATATGAGCTGTTTGTTTCCAATAAAGGTTTTTAAGAATACGAAGATCTTTGTCAACTATTCCAATTTTTTATTACCTTTACAAGTTTATGGAGCTGTACTCTGTCAAATGCTTTGTAATAATATATGAAGCATATGTAGAAATCAACTCTTTGCAGCGATGTATTAAAACTTGTATACCACATAATGCCTCGCGCGTCCCGGTTGCCTTTCGGAAGCCAAATTGAGTGGGTCTCATATGTTCTTCACAAAGTGTATATAATCCTTGATGTATTCTTTGCATATCATGGAACAGCTATACACATGGAATTGAGCCATTCTGTAAGGATATTGCCTGTATCGTATATTTCACTGAATAAGTTAGTAAGTCTCTCTCACCTAATAATTTCAAAAATTCTCTTTGTGTTGTATGAGGACCTGGTGTTTTCCCATCTTTGATAAGGGATACTGCTTTCTTAACCTCCTCTTCAGTGATGGTGAGCCAGTTGCACGTTTTTATATAGAAATATTCATTACTTTAAGGACGAAAATAAATAAACATTAATATGGTTGAGATTGTAATCCAAATCGGTCCATCTCCGTTTATAGTGAACAATCAGTTTTAGCTGTGCATAAGATCTCTACATGAAAATGGCCAAAAGTTATGTTATTGTAAATGGAGGTACGAAGTTTAAGAGTAATATTCCCAAGAAAATACAACACTTACATAATAGCGTTCCCTGGTTTTGACCGTGAGCTTCTCCACTGGTGACTATATCAAAAACCTAAACTGCTAGAGAAGACGAGGATGAATCGCAATCCGTAACCCGTTTGCACCAGAAGAGTTGCAGAAAGCAATAGTCTAGATGGTGGTAAACAAGACAACTGGTTTAGATGATATCAGAACAAATAATACCAAATATTTAAAGAACTTAAACAATTGTGACTACAAGGGTATTGTGAGGGCCGACCAGCTACAGTGATGGCGATATGAGTTGGTTAGAAAAGCCATTAATTAATAGAAAAGAGGCCGCCAATAAGTCTTTAATGCAACAAATAGGCCCAGATAAAAATAAGAACTCATAAACTCAAAGCTTATTCAATATCATAATAACTTGAAATGAAAATAATAACTACGTCATAAATCAATTTGCAATAACTAAAACACACATGTCATAATAAAATGTATAATGGTAAACACAAAGACAAACATTCTAATAAATCATACGTGTATGCTCCTTATATAATCAATTAGTTTATTGGCCAAATTCCACGTGGCACTCCTGTCGCTCACAGCCTATCTTCTACAATCAAATATTACCTTAATTTTTGCTTTATTGTTGTATATCGATATCAAACGTCAAATTTTCCCAAGTTCGAAATTTGTACGGTGTTCTGTTTGCAAAGCAGTTAATTTCAAAGAGTATGCAGAAAAGAAAATGTATCCCTGGCTGTCAAGATGTTAGTAGGCAAAGACATCGATTTCATGTTAAAAATCCGTTGCCTTATTTGAAGGGGATCTTAAACACTGCACATCTCAAATTGAAGCAATTACCTTCCTCAGATCTGTATAACGGTTTATTATTAATAAATAATGGTAACTTTATAGTGCTCTTTGCACGAAGTATGTTGGGAATTAGCTTGAGACAGAAGATTCGAAACGAGGAGATTCGCAAGAGAACAAACATTACTGATGTAATGCACGGCATATCACATCTGAAGTGGCAATGTGGTGGACATGTCGCTAGACAGGACGCAAACAGATGGACAGCAAAACTGGTCCACTGGAGACCGAGGTTAACCAAACGCAGTGTGGGAATGCCACAAAAGAGGTGGCTCGATGATGTAAAGAAAACGATGGGGTGACACTGGTTTCAATTAGCACAAGGCAGAGGTGAATGGAAAAGTGCAGGAGAGGCATAAGTTGAGCAGTGGGCAGACAAAGATTGACTATGATGATGATGAACTTTATAGTACTATTAGAGTGTCGCTGTGAAAAAAATGCTCTGATATTTAATTTTGTATGGATAAATACTATAGTATGAGCATAAAAAAGTTCATCAAAGATGCCTTTGGAGTTTTGAAGTCACATGTATTACGAGTATAACACCAGAAAATTGCACCTAATCCTTGTCAGTGACATTTTATATACAGAGGTTGACAGTGCCTAATATCGCAACGTGATCGTAACCGAGATCAAGACCCGTTATAGACGCAACTGAAATATCCCCAAATGCTGCAGATCATACCCTCACTTTGAAACAATTGTCAAATGACAACATCATATTTTCTGATGTTATAATACACATGACTTCGAAATTCCAAAGGCACCCTTGATCAACTTTCTTTTTCACATAAGCTACATACATACAACTACATTTTTGCGACTAGTAATGTGTATTTCTTAGTACTTCAAACAAAAAGATCTGAAGTGCAAAATCTTTAGAAGATATATAAGAATATAATATAATATATGAAGTAATAAAAACCCCTATTCTTCTCCACGGGTTTATTACCAAAGTTTAACATACGACATATTTCGAAAACAATACTAGATTCATCATCAAGCACAAACGTTGATCTGATATATCGCAGGATTATAAAGCACATGACAAAAGTGAGGTTAAATTTAGAAGTTATACATCTTCAAGTCAAAAAAGCTGATAAACACCATCAAAGTGTAGAATTAAAATGATTAAACAGTAAAACAACATTATAAACATTGTTAAAATGAATAATACCAAATGTTATAAGAGCAAGAAGTAAATGGCAGTTGGCATTGAAGACCCAGTTTCCTCCCAGCTTAAACCAGCGGGCAGAATCGTCCACACATAAAGCAAACAAATGTACAGTGACGGCCAAGTAAAACCGGGCAGTAATGGTATTAAATCACCTAAGAAACATAAAAATTAAAAATGACATATTAAGAATTCAAATTGTCAAGGTACTGTCAAGTAAAAGCCTGATTTGCCAAAATTTATGAAAATGACATAGAATGTGAAAATGGTGGTCGTTTTTATTTGGCCGTAACCATACAGTTGCAATAAATAGCATGCAAGTAAAGCTTCGGTGAGGCCTTAAGGCGGCTTATCACAGGCGTTACCCCATCAGTGCAACGCCACAATGCAAAACGCAACGTATGAAAGCAATTACAAAATTTACAGACAAAAGGCGACTTTTGGGAGAATTTTAATGACTTCAATCGCAAGCACTTAGCTCAGCAATCGGTTATCGGTAATTAGTTAGAGTCAAGATTGAAGTAGCAAAAGTCCGGACTTCCACACAGCCACGATTTGGGGAAGCCAGTAACGAGTTGGAGAAGCGCAGCTACGATTTGGATCAGCAAAGGAAGCCTGAGAGCAGGTACGAGTAATAGCAACTACATTGGGGGCATTAGCTAAGACAGTGCAAGCCGTAAGGCGGGTCACCCAAGCATCGCAGTAAAGAAAGCTACTGGCATCTTGGATCAAAGCGGTTCCAGCGAGCACAGTTGAAAAAAGGTGCATTTTGAATAGGTTTCAGCATCTGGAGCCACATTTGGAATTGGAGCAGGTTGACGACCTTTTTGAAGTTCGGATCAAGTCAGCGTTGGATAAAAGCGGCGTACCTAGTTACCGATAAACATGTTTGCTTAGTTACTGAGTTGCATTTACTTCATTGTTATTTGCCTGTGATGTAACTATCAAGAGCTTGCTTTGGTTAAAGTAAAAATAGAACGCAAATTTTTGTGTCGTTTCGTGACCATTTATTTGAGGTTAAGTTTATTAAGAAGCCTGCGCCATACTAGTGAAGTTATCATACAATTTCGTAAGTTGTCAACTGTGTAGAGACTGACTCAACCCTGGGATAACAAATGTTTCGAACCTAACAGCTAGTCGGTGCAACAAGTAAAATTTTTGTGATTAATACATTATTAAAGGGCAGCATATCTGATAAATTTTATATTCATTTAAAAATAACACTTTTATTTAGCCATAGAGTACGAATTACATCATTTCAATAGATTCTGACAACATACATCTGAAATCTGGAAAAACTAAACACCCAAATTTCCAGTGCAACTGAAAGAAAAGATCATCCTACTAAGGGTAGCCATGTCAAGAAGCAGTAACACGTTTCTTAGAAGAACTGGGGGTTTTAAAAATCACAAACGTCCTAGCATGGTCATCCCCTTAATCTTGTTTTGAATGTGTAGTTACACGATATTGAAAATAAAGACCCCTACCCTTATAGTACTTTATTAAGGTCGGAGTCAGAAAATAAAACATATTAGTCTAGGCAGAGTAGGTAGAAGAGGCAAAAGAAAAGTGATCTGACCAACGACAGGTTGAAGATATGATGCAGACCTGGCTAGAGTATCTCGAGTATCTCGTCTCGCATCGCTGGGCAGTTTCGCTTATCGTAAGTCGTCGCTCATGGGAGATTTAGGCGCTAAATGACGTATTTGTGGCGTATAAATTCTAAGCGTATTATTTATGTGTGAAATTAATTTTGTTCAGGTGCTAAAGTCCTAGCATAGCCTCATTTTCAAAAACCCAAACCTTTTATTGTTGTTTAGTCTCGGGATGATAATAAATCCAGGACTCATCCGTAACAATATTAAGATCTTGCATCGAGCTTGTCCAACGTAGATGTGCACCACTCTACTATTGCTTGTTGGTGTAAAATGTTGTATACTGCGGATTATCGAACACTTTTATCGTTCTATGACTTATCTTTCGATTTTCCTTAGGTAGTGTTTCAGTAGCACTACGTTTTCAGCACAAATAACTATTGGAGGTCATCTACTTCTTGGTTTATATTCTGACTTACACCGTCCACGTTTAAATTTACGAACCAGTAACTAAGTGTCGATAGTGAAGATCTATGACTTGTCGCCAAAAGCTACCATTTTGATGATTTTGGTCATATGTCACACTTTTAACTTTTATAAAATTAGAACGTAATTGTCCGAAAACAGCATTCTATAATACCTAGTGGACAACAAAGAACTTATAGATATATGAATTTCTTTTTCTATACGCCTTACCACCAACCTCTCGACCTCTCATAATTGGAACTGGAAGCTGTCAAAAGAATGAGCTTTCCATTTATGCAAATAATTAACAGAGCAGCCCTTATCTGACTCAGTGCATATTAGCTTTGTTTAGGCACTAAACATATTATCAATTGAAAAAATTAGACAAAGGCGATCTACGATAATAGTTTTTCAACTTTTACAGGTCAAACGCAATATACTACTAAGAAAACCGAATACCACTCCAACCAACCGCAAGCGTGGAAACCAAAATTAGTATTTTACGTCAAAATAATAGCGTTACTAGTCACCCGGTTTCTAGCGTCCGAGGGTTAATTGAATTTAAAAGTCTAACAAATTGTCTGAATCACTTTGCTTACAAGTTCCAGGTTTCAAGTTAAACTGCAGAAATAAAGTGTATCTAGGTCAAGCTATGGCAGGAAAATCAGGGAAATGTACAATTAACTGACTCATTTGGTTGCGGAAAATTCTTACTGTTCCATATAAACGACACTCATAGAAGGTCTGTTGTTCCAGGCCGTCCAACTGTAAAGATATTGTGTTCTTTTAATTAAAATACAGCAATGTGTAGCACGAATAGCTTTTTCCAATGCACAGCTGCGCTCTCTAATAGGGCATAATTATCATTAGCAACACTTTGAAGCGCAGACAGCATCCCAAGTACATCAAATTTAAAAATAGCAAATGTAAACACGTCCGTAAACACTCCTTATACGAGTAAATGAAGTTGCTGTGAAAATTACATTGTGCAGATGCCGTTCATTACTTCCCGATTAGACATTCTACGACATTTTGCTGTTTGTATATAGATATCACTCCAGTACCCTACTTGCGATACATGCACTAGTCAAAATTAGAATTTTAGATTTTTAAGAACTGTTATTTCATGACGAATAAAGCTATATTTTATTTTTTTCTTCTGATTTAGCCATATACGTCTGAACGATCTTGAGTAAATACCCGAGATTTATATTTTCAATAAGGTAGGGTTAGTGTTATCGTAGTTATATTATATCGTTGTAGCATTAAAATTTGGTAAATGTAGTAAACAGTACATGATATGTTCTATCGAATTTTTTCCACTGTCTAGGGTGTATATCACACGACGTTTCGGGAGTTTTTGATCTACCCCGTCTTCAGGTGTTTCTAGTTAGTCCTGAAAAGGACTGATATTGGACGTCTTTATCGGTTATATATTTATCGGTTATATAACCGATCTGGTGGCCTAGTCGTAAAGGTGACAGGCTAGTAGTCACAGCGATCAGCGGTCCTGCGTTCAAATCCCGGGATAGGCACGAGTGTACGTATAAAGACGTACAATATCAGTCCCTCTCAGGACTAACTAGAAACACCTGAAGACGGGAGTAGATCAAAAACTCCCACTTAGACAGAGGAAAAATTCCAATAAAACATATCATAATAGACCACTGGCAAAGTTACATTCAGAAAACAGTACATGGTACAGCCAGTTTACATTTTTTTACTTCATGCAACTAATTACAGAGAAAGACTTCAAGTCCTTTCCTTTACTGGTGTTAACTGATTGCTGAGTTGTCATTTCCATTAAAGGGTTCACAACTATAAAGTAAAATCAATATACTGGCTGCCCATTTGATCATGTAACAACTGGGTAGGCAACACATTTAGCATAATAATTTTCATAGTAACTCGTTATTTTAAACACTATTTTCTACATTTTGGAATGGGTGGTTTCACTCCCCATTCCCAGACCTTGTCCATGACAAATAAACGAACAAAATGAAGAGTTTTTTAAAATAAAGAGCATGTTAAATGTGTCGCGTCTCTAGTTGTTACACGATAAAATGAGCAGCAATTCCCTTTTTCAAATTCTTACCAAATAGCGTTCTTCCCAAGGGTCTATCTGCTCCTTACGCTCTAGTTAATTACAGCTTAGCGAAGTCATTCGCTGCATTAGATTATAATTCAAATAATCTAACATCGATTTGTGCAGAGCTCGTTCAAAGACCTACTTTTCCGATCAACAAAATCTGATCAAAGGACGACACTACCTTGACAGAGGAAGAAGATACGCGTTAAATTCCGTAGGATCTGGAGATATGTGTTTATAAATTATTAATTATTATATTTAAATTTATCAAATATACAGAACTCATTTTTTTCTTCACATTATTATTCGTTACGAAATTGTTTTAAATAAATTTGAGAAGAATTTAGGCACCAGGGGATATTTTAATGTAATTCACATAGTCACGAAGATGGATAGAAACAGTCTGTTTCAAACTAGGAAAAAGTGCGACCAAAACCTATGAACTAATACTAACAAACACTTTATAGACATGCTGCAATCACCGTCAAGACCGTTTATAAGTGATTTATAAGATTTCCCAACGTTTCTGCAAAGTCTAGTGCATCCATATCGAATTTTATTTTCTATTCACGCAATAATTGATTTACTTGTCAATTAAAACACCAATATACCTAACCATATTTATGCCAACATTAACATAAGACAGTGAAAGCTGAGTGGTAAGAAAAAATCTAAGAAGTGGATATTAATAAAATCAAGTTTCTTAGAAGAATAAAATGAATGACAATATGTAATGTGTTTTTCTGAATTTAATCAACTTAGAAAACCACCAAGGTCGTCTCTTCCATTTTTCCATAATTATTTTACAAGGTTATGCGAAAGCGGACTCTAAATATATCTCATAGCCCATGTCACGCTTGGTTAAGTTCTGCCATTAGCTAACAGAGGCCACCTTAAACACCATTTTCAGATACATCGCTTAAAAATTGCGCCTAGCCGGTTATTGGCGCCATCCAGACTGTAATTCGATACACGCTTGCTCCCGATTGGCGGCTATTCAGGGTTACAATGCCAGTAATTTCAACAGCCAACGGGTGCTACTTGCTGAAAAGCGCTGATTCTGCACCACGTGTACTCTTCGCCGCAGTTAACGGCCACCCTAAAATTATCCACCCTATGTGAACAATGCAAAGATCATTTCTTAAATAAGAAAGTTGGGCACGGCAATTTTTTTCCTGGAAGAAGAAAGGAAACCCAAGGAGCAGTTTGTCCTCGAAGCTGAAAGCTGAAAGCTGATGGTTCATTGAGACCCCCATGACGAACTTACCAGCAACAATGGAAACTGCCGAGCCCTGCTTCATTTTCGTGTTGACAGTTGAGACAAGATCATGGAAAATCAATTACAAAATTCTGCTACGAAAAATAGTACATTGTGTATCTAGGACGAAAAGCGTAACATTCCCAGACGACTGTAAATACAGGAGTCTGGCAATGTCGCTTTTTGTCCAAGATACGCATACTATTTTTCCGCCGATCGATACGAGTAATTAAAAAAATTAGGAAATAGTACACGAATATTCCCTGCCTAGGCCGGAAAGATTATTCCTGTACAGTTTTATTGTAAATTACCTAGCAACGGCTGATGTAATAGAATGTTTGAATTATTAATTCATATTCTTATATGGGTATTTCGCCACAAAGAAGTTTCAGAGATTGTTTGAATTATTCCTGTACAGTTTATTGTAAATTACCTAGCAACGGCTGATGTAATGGAATGTTTGACTTTGCTCAACAAAATTTTGTCAATAATGTGTCAGTTCTAGTACGATTGGCGAAAAAATATATATCGGTAAAGCGAAGTGCATAGAGATAAGTGTTTGTTCTTGGAAGAAGTGTAATCAAGTTCGTGAAAAAACTGGCGCTAGAACTGAATTACTGGCTTGGAATTGGTTGTCATGGGTGTGCTGTAAATATTTCAGGAATGTATGGTGACGTAAGAGCAATTAAAGAAAAACCGGTGAACGCTTCTCTTCGTCCTTACCAAAATCATAAACTCAATTGGGTATTTCTACCAGCTGTGATGTGCCCTCCACCAGGAACTGTAGAAAAATAACCACATATTTAACACTTCAAGCAACAGGCATTGAGTTCTGAGAGACCACTTGGGTCGTTCCTTGTTTGGAGGTTGTACGACTTACTGGATTAACAACCAACACTCAATTATTCAGTTTAATACTGCTCATTGCAGAAGCTTTGGTAGAAAAGACAATATCGTGATAATGGAACGACTAAAGCAAATCTTCTTCTGAAAAGGACATCTGACTCTGAAATTGAAAATGTCAGTCTCTTCATTGAGCGAGTTAATGGTTATAACCAAACCATTAAGCCAATTACTGCAGAAAAAAACCTGGATGTATACAAAGCCAGTGAAAAAATCCAGCAAACAGTACCAATGCTGAGAAGTTATTTAAGTAATTGGTCATGGATGTGGTAAACATATTACAGGATAAATATTTCAAGATGGAAGTAACTGTTTTGATAGAAAGTAATTTCGCAGAAACAGCTCACTGGAGACGGGCTGTTTACGTTTCTTTGCTGAATCATATTTTTTTGAGAAGAGATTCAAGAGAACCTATTAAGTACCTTCAACTCAAGGTTTTGTTCCAACTCATTTAAAAAAACTAGCGACTACGGAAATTAAACCATACTGGAGGAAAATCGTTGAGAAATCAAGTCACCTTATCAGGCAGCATGATTCATATCTGTTATCCTACAACAAGTTACTGCGGAAGTAGAACTTTTTCGTCCCAGGCCAGATTTTTAGGAGATGGAATACTGTCCACTCACTGTATTGGAGAAATTGGAAGAGGATGCAATGTTTTCCCTAATCTTATTAAATTTTATAAGATTATAACCACACTTCTTGCCTCAATTTCCACAGTAGAACGAAGTTTTTCTACTCTACGAGGACTTAAAACTTGGTTGAGATCTCGAATTGTTGAAAACTGGTTGACATGACCCGCCTTGATGAATGTTTGTTTCTGTGTTTAAGTTTGATATGGAGGCCGTTACAAGTCGGTGAGTACTTTAAAACATTAAAATTTTCTTTATTCTTTCTTTTACTGAAAAATATATATAAGTAACAATTTGCACATAGCTCAGGCTTTACCCGTGGCGAAAATGGGTTCCAATAGGGAAAATGTTGTAAAACAGGAAAATGGTTAACGAAAAATGTGTTCTATTTAAGGCAGACGCGACGCAAGGACACGAGGAGTGCTCCATGGCGCATGCAGGAAATGGGCGATGAACTTGCAGCAGCTACCGTTCGAATTCCACAACCGAAAATGTTTTTCCTATCCCAAAATTGTTGTAATTCGCATTACTTTCCTTTTATTGTTTCACTATTATTAGATAAGTGAAGATATTTTAACCCCTAGTCCATCAACGAGGGAAGTTTTGAGTATAGCACTTTACAGATTTGTTTGCATTTAAAAGGTGTTTTATTTTAGCAATATATTTTTTTTAAATGCGACTTTACTAGGAGGCAAAATATAACATTTCGCAAGTATTGCTACCATTATGATTTCTTTATTTTTAATGTAGCAACGTTTTTATTGAAAAGATATTGTAAAATATATTTGACGATGATTTACAAAAAATCACTTGTCGAATTATTGACAACAGCAGCAATTCTGAAATAGAGTTTTTAAGAAAATATGAACATATATTTATATACGTAGTTTTCCAGAAAAATTACTTATAAAACATATTGGTTTTACAAATCACAATTGTTGTCTTACAGTCTTGTAAATATCATCGACATATAATACTCATATTTTGTTTATTGAATAGAGTACATTTTATTTTATTACTATGTAAAGTATTTAAATGCATCTATATTTATGCTACGTTTCATAATCTACAATTTCAGCACCGAACAAAATATTTAAAGTACTTGAGCATTTGTCAATTTCATTTTAATAGAAAGACGAATACACAGAGTAGAATACTAGAGAGTTAAATATCACAAGAATCCTAAGTATCCCATCAATTTATTCCATTCGCATTGCTCGCTTGTTTACCAATTGTCGGCAATTACGGCAAGCGCATGAAAGATATCCATCATAAATCAGAGCTATCACAGCCGAATTGGTTTGCTAGATACAGCGCAACGTATGATGGATGTTAAGATTTGCGGATATGTAATCTAAACGATATGGCATTTTCCAGCATCGAAAACCATTTTACCAAGCTTCTATCCTTAATCGAGGGCCATAACATCGTAATGCCTTTTGAGAAACGCTTCCAATACCAAATTGTTTTGATATGTTACACAATATCATCGTTGCTAACACAACGAAAGTAACTCGTGTTAGTCGTGTTGAAGTATGTTGGACAGGTTTCAATCAAATCTATTGTGTCCAGCCTCCATATGTAGTATTAATAGAATACTGATTCATCCAAAACCTTCCTTCTTTACTCTAATGTATATTAAAAAACAATTTTCAGCCGCTTCGGCATCCAGCAAAAGTGTTTTAAAATTTAAATTTTGCCGGCAAGGAAAACTTGCATGTAAAGTGCTGCTGCAGAAAAGAGCGGAAATACGAGTTATTAATAAACGAATTTTGCTACTTCAAAGGACAACTTTTACATGTTTCTTTCGATTAGTAACATCGACGCGGAAAACTTCAAGGTAAACGGAAAAGGCTGCGCTTTGAAGCGTAGCATCAGTGGGGCAGTAATTCCAGTTCTTATTTATTTACTTCAGATTTAGTTTTTATCAAATACCAAGTTTCAAACGCCAATTTTGACGCACCAAGTAATGTGCATAATTTGCGTAACCTTGCATATACTGCCGGAATTTTTAAGAAGCTCCTCTGTTTAAATCCTCAGGCCAAAATAAATAACATGCTGATTTCTGTATAAACAAATACTGCCCTTGGGTTTTAAGAAATGGGTGAATAACAAGAACATGTCAAGGTCGGCTTAAGTAATATTTGTTTTAGTTTAAGTCATGTATACAAACAGTTCAGCTATCTAAATGCAAAACGATTTGAATTTAGTTTTTAAAGAATTTTTGTTAAAGAGTAGTTTGTAATTAATATACATAATGTATTTAGAAACTAGTCGAAGATTTAAACGCTTCAGATGAATTGATATCACGTATCAATATTTATCAAGATGAAAGTGCATTATGTGGCAATATACGTCATTATGCATGTCTGCTCGTTATGTTTTTAAAATTCATAAACTACTATTTATGTAGCATTCCACAGTCGAGCTACTCAAATATAATAAATATGAATTAGCACAAAACGTAAAAGAAAACTTAAAGTACTTGGAAGAAATACAGGTCGCATAATTTTTACCTAGTTTTTTTTGAATTTCAAATAGAAGGCTAACTTGGGAATTTTTAAATTAAAAATAAAAGAGAAAACCACTTGCTGCTTTGAATACAAAAACAGATTGGAGTTTGATAGCGTCCAGCAGCAAATAATTAAGAGCTGATTCCCAGCTTAAAAGGATACGAAATTAGAAACTTCTCATCTGCAAGGTTCTAATTCATCTAATTTTACATTATATTAAAGATTAATGATTTTTCAGGCAAATAGAATTAATTCATTGGGCAGTTTATTAATAGAAAAAGCAGTTACGAATTAACTGGTAGCTAATACATTCGGCGATCTGTACCTACCCTAATAGAAAATGTATTTGGTTTAGCTTTTTGCTAATATGCATAATAACACCATGACAGTCATTAGTGGAGTTGGAAGTCCCCATAAAATGTACTGCGACGCCTATAATTGGCCTAACGGCTGTTGACTGAGTACCAAAAATAAAATAAATAAAAATAGAAAAAATAAGATTTAATTACCTTTTCAGTAACGAATCTAAAAAACCAGGTTATATTTGCAAATGTCAAAAAGGTGTTTAACGTTATACCGTAGGTATCTGTCAAATAATGCACATTTCTGTTATTTTAGAAATGTGAATTGAGCTAGCCGGTAAAGCATTTAACCGCCTTCATTAAAGATATAAATAGATTAAGAGGCTATAGAGAGCTCTCTAAATTTATCTTACCTAAAAGTGCCGAATTTCCGGAAAAGAAAGAAGACATTTATACTAAACTCTTAATTGATTAATCAATGTAAATCAAACTGATAAGAACTCTAATTCGATATTCCGTATAAAGTATCATATAGAAACTGCCATAGTAGATAAGCCTTTATTATTTTAAACTCATAATTAACCATTAACATGGCCCATGAATTATATGATTGAATGTACATAAATATTATAGAAAAAAAAATACAATTTAAATAAAGTTGTTGGCGCCCAATACTTCTTTCTTCGTGAAACTATAGCCTTTATGCGAAAGTAAAGTAAGCAAAAATCCCAAATTTATCCTACCCATATCGCAGCCGAAGATTGAGCTAGTCGGAGTTATGTGAACCTTCTAAGATATGTTGCAATAGTTGGTACATTTATTGGCTACTTTATTAGATAATCTGTGGCAGTGTGAGTGTAATAACAAAAATGGCAAACTTTCTACAAAATAGCCACTTTAAATTCAAACGTAAAAATCATTTCCACTGAAATTTAAACTACTCAAAAACCTAATATATTCCTTCACGAAATTAATGATACAAAGTGCACAGAAGAAATTTTCGTCATGTTTAAGAATATTGAAGCAGCTATTATTGCTAAGCACGTTGATTTAAGCAAAACTGAAACTGAAATATCAGTATTACAGGCGGAAAATAATAAGTAGCTTTAATTAACCGTGGATTAGAACCCGTCAGAAAAGCTTTCATAATAATTTAAGCACATATTTTTAACAAACGATTACGTATCTTAATTACAACTGTAACAACGATTTTATATTAACTACATAAGAGAAGAAATCAATATATCTACTAATATTTCACTTTTAGCTGTATCCCTAAAATGCTTGCAAGCTATCACAGCCAACAAACTTTTTTGCTAGTCCATTAACATTTAACCTTTAGCGTTCTGAAATTTCTCTTACAGGATATTCACAAACGAGAAAAACGAAAAACCAAAGTAAACCATAAACAGCATATCCAAGCAAAGAGAATACGCATGCAAATGAAATATATGTAAATTTTATTTTCGAGTTTGAAATTGGGTAATCTGTTAAACGTCAGTGTGTTAGCTGCCTAACAAGTTGTACCCAAGAGACTAAGAGCTTCACGAAAAATTAGCCGAAGCTGCATTGAATATTGTAATGAATGTGGAAACGATGCAGCCCCTGCTGGAAAAGGAAAATTTCGACGCTGTGTAATTACACGTATTTCAATTTAGAATTCGGGGTAGTGGTAATCTGTGTTGGATTATTAAAGACATAAATCCTATTTTATTCAGCTTCATCATAAAATTAGGTAGACAGAATTATTGTTTCAAAGTTGTACTTCAGTAAATAACAAAATCACTAGATATAATTACTTAACGTAGTAGTGATTTATATAATACTGAATAATAATTAATATATTATTGTGGATTACGGCAGAGAACAAAGTATTTAATAGTTAATTATGTACCACGGGCGTAAGAAACGTTTATGGTCTACGGCCTGAAAATTAAAGGCCGCGGGCTCTATCGCAAGGACCATAAATACTAGTTACGCACGAGGTACATACAATGTTTTAAGTACAGACCGAAAAAATCACAATTAGAATCAGATTTATAATTTTTATCAATTTTGACCACCGGCGATGTCATTGCTTGCCAAATTGACAAACAAAGAAGAAATTTACTGCCCGCTTAGTGTCGATTAGCGGGTCGTAAAATATTTTATGTGCCTTGGGCTATAAAGTGACACATTAAGCCCTCAAAGATAAAGTACAAAGTGACCAATTCCGCCCGGTAGTATATAAAATGATAAAACAAACGGTAAAGATCTCTGTACAACTGATAACAT
Organism: Agriotes lineatus; assembly: GCA_940337035.1. NCBI lineage: Eukaryota > Metazoa > Arthropoda > Insecta > Coleoptera > Elateridae > Agriotes > Agriotes lineatus. Next base: position 60,639,826 of record OW679196.1, read on the forward strand.
TTTTAGTACATTATATAACTAGGTAACAGTAAACTTTATTTTTGTTTTGCTTCACCTTTTCTAAATTTTCACAACAAAAAAAGATCGCTTTCTAAATATAATTTTCAAATTCAGCATTGAGCTGCATTGTTCGAAAAGTTAATTAATTCAGATAATTTTTATGTTTCTTTAATCTCAAATATCTTCAGAATTTGTTTTGTAATTATTGTAGTCGTATTTCGTGACCAAGAGTCTAAGGACCTAATATAATAAGAAATAAAACATATACCATTTTGGATCTTCATTAATTGTATCGCCATTTAAATAATAAAAAGAAAATTTATTTTGAGTGTTTGAGATTATTTAAATACGTCAAAATATAATTTTTGGTTTTACTTCGCTAATAGATACGATCTATCTTCCTTTAAACTCTAACAATTCCTAATATCTCTTTTCGCTTTATTTATGAACCCGCAGATGGGTTTGAAATTTTAATCACTCTTATGATCTAAGCATACTCGTGTCATATTTTGTATTTTAACAACTCTTGCGAAGGTTGTCATAGCAATTTATTTGATATCCTGTTTATCAAATTCCATTCCAGGAAGGTATTTACAAAACATTTCCTGTGCAATAACACTTTTAGCACGAGTTTGCATACAGTATTTTTTCTACGACCTTAAATTTTCTGTTATTAATCCATAAATGTCGATTTAACAAAGGTTTGCATTTATGACAGTTATAATTTATGTCATAATAAAGAGATGGCCTTGACGCGCAGGTGAATGTTTGTGGAACTAGTACTGTCAAAGTCAGTTATCAAAGGTAATTTTAATACTACACATCTGACTATTCATTACATAAGGCTTTAATTATTTAAAAAACACTTTACCTCTCACGCAAGAAGTAACTTGATTAACTTTACAACCTCACTTCCAGTTCGAAATTGTAGTTCTATAACCTCACTTCCAGTTCGAAATTGTAGTTCTATAACCTCACTTCACTTTATAACACATGTGCTAAAGGTAAACAGCTAATCTCATTTTAAACATCCTAAATTGCAAAACGTCACTTTTAGTGAAAAAGCTAGTGCTAAAGGCCTAATTTTAGTGGTGGTCGTAGAAAAAATATTTGAATTCGAATAATCGGTTGCTTAAGATAAAGCATTCTAATTAACTTGAGTTTTCAAAACAGTAACCGTTTGTTATACGTACAACTAGAGCGATACAAATTTACATATCTCTTTTGGAATATAGTATTACAAAGATGCTGCAATTTTATTATATTTTAATATACATATGCTAGACGTAATCAAACCCAAGTTGAATTTAGTAGTTCTAACGGGTCATCTGGCATCCCTTACTTAAAATGCAAGCCATGTTGTTTTTATGTGTATTTTCTTGAAGGTATATTAGATTTAAGTAGTGTATCTCCTACTACAAAAGTGCGTAAAGCTGTTCCTGTGCATGCACAACTTAAATTTCGCGTGTGTGGCGTTACATGGAGAAGGTTGCAATCGCGGGGTGTTGATAATTGGAATTAAGCAGTAGGGAGTCGACTCAGGTTCTAGGCGAACATCCATACAACTCATTGTTCCAAGTCGCTATAAGGCTAGTTAAATAAAGCGGCGAGAAGACTCCAGCAAATAATTGCTGCACACAAGTTTAAAGTGCATTAAATAAGCGTTTGGGTGGACACAAACGCATTTTCCAAGTGTGCCGGTGAGTACACAGTTTTGTGATATTTTTATGGGTACGTTCGAAGCGTCTATTTTGGGAGACGCCAATTCAACGCTTAGTGAAGACCTGCCAGTCATCTGCGATCCTCAGTATTAACACTATTCGAGAGGTTGTAACGCAATCTAAGGCGTGCTGGATTATCTAAGTTCGAATCTCACCCACGGCATTTTTTTCCATTGGGAATTAAGGTGATTCGCATTGCAAATTGTTTCCTTTTGCTGTTTGAGTATTAGTAGCAGCATTAAGATAGTTTTACCTATTTTGTATATAATTTAGAACACTTACCGATGGGGCCACAATTATATATAACAGCAATAAGATAACATGAACAAGAAGATAACACGTATTGCTTGAGGAAGAAAGAGATAAACATAGTAGCAAATATTCGAGAAGGCTTTACTCTTAATTTAATTTTGTCATTTGTCAACTAAACATGCCTACTAATATATTTTTTTTGTATGGCCATCTCTTTCTTACTCGAGCGTTCTATTTGCTTGTTCATGTTATCTCGTTGCTGTTATATATAATTATGGCCCCATCAGTATATTAAAAAATCTAAACAAAAATCTGGCACTTTTTTATTTAAAACTTTTAAAATGCAAAAGATCTTTTAAGTATGCCACCTATGTGGCGAGTTCAAAAGTTAGTAATAATTTTAAAAAGATACCTAAGTTTAAGGCACACTCACCTGTCAAATTGCTCTTAGCATAGTTCAAAGCAACATAATTCTATTTTTAATCATTGATTTAATTTTACTTACGTTTCTCAGTTTTGTTTACCCTAATGTTTGCTCGTAGTTCATTTATAGTAGGTATTTGGAAGATTTTTATAAATGTATCCAACAGTTCCTAATTATAACGCTATAATTATACCGATTTCAGTTGAATTATATCGGCCATAAGTCACTGTTGGTAGCGCATTCAGTCAATGTAAAAATCGGGGTTAGTAGGATGTCTTTTAGGTCACTCTGTGTCAAATAAGAAAGAAAGCTTAACCTTTAATTTGACATGAGCTAACAGTGCCACCACAATACAATTACAAATTTTTTTGATTTCTCTACTCATGTTAAAGTGTGCTTTTATCAACTCAAAACAAAAGGTCAAGTTTTACTTTAACAGCAAGGGTAGATAAAGTAGCACTTTAACATCAAGGATAGATAAAGTAATTTAATTTTCTAACTTTTGTTTAAATTAAATATGACAGCTTCGTATTATCGTAGCAACCCAACCTAGCTACTGACATTTTGAAATGTGATTGACTGTCATTATTTTCTTTTGAAATTGTTAAAGTTCTTGCTATAGAAAAAAATATTGTATTACTATTTTTGTATTTATTTAGATTATATATAATGTTGTACTTGTCATCATTTTCAGGTTTCCCTCGTGCACTTCTGGGCTTTGTGAAAGCAGTCCCTACCGATGGTTGACTGGATGTCGTCTAGCCACCTTCGTTGTGGCCGGCCTCTACTCCTGGTTGTTTCTCTCTGCCACCATTCTGTTATTCGGACTGTCCATCTGTTGCTATTTTGTCTTGCGAAGTGCCCTACCCAGTTCCACTTCAGTTGTGCTACCCGACTCATCAAGTCCGTCGCCTTGTTAGGATTGTACTTGTACTTCTTCCATAAATAACTATTTGTATAGTATTTGTATATTATTTTAATCTAGTATGGCTATGGAATCGTTTCTAATTTTTGAATACAACTACTTTTATACTTAAATGTCAAATTTGACATTCGATCTGTAAGTGGCTTAAAGTTGCATTCAAAAATACGGAACTATTTCATAGCCATACTAGATGAATATAGCTTATGATCTTACTATATTTGGCGATATGGGAACGAATACCTTTATTCCTCCGTTGTTCACCATAGCACCGTTCTGCGAATATCATACATTTTTCGAAGATTTAAAGTGTAATAATTAAGAGAACCATGGCTACCACGCTAAGACCTATGGTAGTCTTTAACCCCTAACAAGAATATTTCCTCAATTTCTACGGACTTGTATAATCACAACATTGTGGAATTGAACATTCCACTGGACTAATACCGATGGGGCCACAATTATATATAACAGCAATGAGATAACATGAACAAGAAGATAACACGTATTGCTTGAGTAAGAAAGAGATAAACATAGTAGCAAATATTCGAGAAGGCTTGAAGCATAATTTAATTATGACATTTGTCAACTAAACATGCCTACTAAAATAATTTTTTCGTATGGCCATCTCTTTCTTACTCAAGCATTCTATTTTGTTATTCATGTTATCTCATTGCTGTTATATATAATTATGGCCCCATTGGTATAAGACGAGGAAGAAGAATATATAATAATTAAACACATGACATTCAAAAGATTAAAAGATTGTAAATGTGTGATCGACCATTTAAGGCAAAATTTTATGATGGTGGTCTATAACAATACTGATTGTTTTTTTTTTCATTCGGCTGTTCATATAACATGGTTGAAAAATTTAGTGTTCATTAACATTTTCCAACCCAAAGTTACAAAAATCTACCAATCGGTTATTACGTTCCTTTTTATTAGACATTGCTTTTTAAGAGTGTTTACGAAGAAACTAACAAACCACAAACTTTATCGCCGTAATATTCTTCTTAGTATTACAATAAACAACATAGTAATATCGAGAGATCCAAAAACAAAACTAATCCTCAACGGGCTGTGGAAATTCAAACGTATGAATAATGTGTTGGTGGCACTGTAAGTCATGTCAAACTTGAGGTTAGCAGGCTAGATTTTGCTGTCAGTCTGTGTGAAAACTGACGAAAAACCTAACCCGATAACCTCGAATTTGACATAGAGTTACAGTGCCACAAACATATTATTCATACGTTTGAATTTCTATAGCCCGCTGAAGATCAGTTTTTTTTATCTCTCTATAAAAATAACCTTTTTTTTATTAATTTAATTGTATATTTACAATCTACTTTGACAAAAGTAATAAGTAAATTTGTTAATGTTATATATGGCACGAAGGGGATGTAGCCATTACTATTTCCCTTGATGAAACATGGAGGTTAGTCCTGGATGGTGTGTCACAGTAAACCCTGTGGCCATTGCCGCTGTAATCTTCTTTCGATTGCTGGCTGGTTCCGAAGTTGTTCCACTAGGTGGAAGAGATTGTTGTGGTAGGTGGTTGCGATTCTTTGTATTTCATTGCCTATGAACTGTATTCCCAAGTCTTTGTGCAGGGTTTGGTTGTTGACGTACCATGGTGCGTCTGCTATCATCCGAAGAGTTTTAGATTGGAATCTTTGCAGTATTTTAGTATTCGATGGTTTTGCACAACCCCAGAGTTGTACTACATAAGATCAAATGGGTTTTAGTATAGCTTTATATATTAAAATCTTGTTTGTGAGGGAAAGCTGTGAGCGTCGGCCGAGCAACCAATACATTTGTTTGACTTTAAGGTCCAATTGTTTTCTTTTAGCCTTAATATGCCTAACCAAGAGTGCAGGAGACGATATGATTTGTTGCCTAGCCAACAGTGCAGGAGACGAAATAATTATAAATAATTTTGCGATTATAGAAGGAATGCTGGATGATGAACAGATAGGGAGTGATTATTTACAATATAAAGGCAGAATTATGGAAATAATAGAGAAGAATAAGGAGATAATAAATCAGAAAACAGGATAAGCAACGAAATATTGCCATAAACTTATTGTGGACGAAACATTGGGCTTCAATACTAAGGAACCAAGATAATATTAACAGATACTCTGCTAAAGTTATAAGATTTACATCAAGTAGTTCAAAAATGTTTTTCTAATATGAATTTTAATGCATTTTAGCTGCTTGTGATTGTTATATTCTGGACCTTTACTTTAGCCAATTGATTCCACGATGCTCCTTAAATTCATGCAAGCCTTCGATTTGCGTAGTTCCGGGAACTATTTCTTGCACTAGCTCAATTCGCACCTTGGAACATAAATTGTATAATATTGTAGAACCAGGTTTTTTTGACAGGAGATGAAGTTTCTTGGTTTCAATAAGATGTGACGTAAAGTGGTGAGGCCTAACCACCCCTTTCAAGACGATTTTAGCCTGTGTCTTCGTCACAAATGAATACACTCAGTGTTTAGACGTATATTGGTTTAACTAACAGTCCTTATATATAATTGAATGTATGTCGTGTTGCTGTTTTTTTGAACTGATAACCTATTATTGACATAGGCAAAAACCACGTTAGTTTGCATAATAATGCAATGTTGGTACACATCTGTGTGAAATGACCCAGCAACGATATCATAACGCAGACGTCTGCGTAATGCTTTCTTATATTATATTGCAACGTGACCCAGTAACTTGACGTTAATGCAGAGTTTGTTTACAAATAACTTATCTAGCACATGTCGTGAACTAGTTTTTATATTCTAATTGAACGCACTTTTGTGTGCACATAATTTCATTTAATTTTACTAAGTTGTCTTGTCCATGATCAAACATTAGTTTGAACAGCAATATTATTTTGTTCAATTAATTTGTGGTAATCCTGCTAGTTTTTTAAATACAGAATGACATCACATACTGCAACGTAATTTTCGCAGGGTATATGTTCCACCGAGGTGCATTTCGGGTAAACTCATTATTTTAGCAATCTTTGAATTAAAGAACGACTCGATGTTGCCTCCAAAATTCCGAGGGCGCATATCTTTTTGCCGCAATTCCTGTTTTAAAAATCGGAAATGTTCTGACTTTTGTCTTTGAAGCTACACGACGTGTTTATATAGGACTTTCTTTGACTGTCGCGACATGTAATGTACGAATTTCTCCCGAGAAACCGTCGTCACAGTTACTTCGGGATACGGTAATTTTCCTTTTGAAGCAAAATGTCCACTGGCCACCTAAAGTCTGAAGTAGAACCAGTTAATAACTATTTTCACGTAGGTTAGTGCTCAATCAAATAAGTTTTCACACCTATTTGTCTTTCTTTTCAGTTTATCGCCTTCCTACTTTTTTAGTTTTTGTTTCCGTTTTGTATTCGTCATTTGAGCCTCCGTGGTCGCTGCCAAAGGAAGGGCATATAAACACTTGAAATGGTATTCAACAAATGCAGCCATTTTGATTTAGTATTTTCAATTGTAATAAGAACAGTAAACGAGTTACAGTCACATGCGTCATTCGACGATCAAAACAAAGATTTCGAATTAACTATGGCCGATTAATATTATCAGTCCTTTACACCAAAGCACTGCGTTCGAGAAGGCCTTTTCCATGACTGTATTTTGCTATGAAGTTTAATTTCTAGCTTTGCTTGAGGGTCGACCGAAGTTCTCTATTCAGGGCTTTTAACTTCCCTTGATCTGTACCAGATCATGTTGGTCTACTATTTGTGAACTATTAGGGCGTCGAGTTTACTATACAGGGTTATTTTGAAACTCTAGGATATTATTCTACACACTCGGAAAATTTCATCTTTATGCCAGTATGCTCTTCGGCATTGTGTATGAGCTAGTTGTTTGGAATGCCAATAAAGCTATTATTATTACTTTCTTATCGGGTATGTTTGTTACTCTTGCATTTTACCTAATGAATTTACTAATACAAGTTTAACAACTTGCTTATGTCTATTGATATAGGAAAGTTGATGGTTTTTAAATTTCTATTGAGAAATCAAGTCGATTTCAAGAAAAAAAATAAGCAAATCTTATAAAGCAAAATTGCAATGCAATTGAGATAATATATTACTGGAAATGAAAGCAAACAATGCTACTATTGAGAAGAATGGGTTTATATGCGTTTCTAACAACCTTCTACTACTGGTATTTTCCAGCAAATAAATGTAACCCACTGTTTTTGTTAGTTCTGCGATCTTTTAGTTTGCATATAAGTTTTATATTTAATACCAAAATTGTGCTTTATAAGTATGTAGTTTACCACTACTTCTGTTTGATGTGGTTAGGGATATTGAAATGTTTTAAAAAATTATAAGCTTTTGACGTCGCTAAATTACGTAAACGTATTTTTTGTAGGTTAGCGGATCCAAGCCTATAGCGAAAATAATAAAAATCAAAGAATGCTTAATTATTGAAACAGAACTTGGGTCAGTTATAAAAGGATATAAATGGGCGCCTAAAAATTAAACTTACAGATTGCTTATGCGCAGTCCGCTTTTTACTTTGAAAGCTAAACCTCTTAAATTTGCAAAGAAATATTAACTAATCTAGTACATATTTTACAATTATCATATTCGATTTAATAGTAGATTATGCAACTTTTGAGAGAAATTGCACTGAAGCAAAATAGCATTCTCTCCGAGTTGCATATACTATTTTTTTCACGTTGCAGGAAGATTTAAAACGAAAAGCCTGTATTTTTTAAACGTCATTTATGACATTTTAATTACAATTATTTTAAAATTAGTAGCCTATGGTAAATTTGTTGGTGGCACTGTAAGTCATTATAACAAGAGCTCACAATTATGTCAAATTCGAGATTAACAGGTTAGGTTTTGCTTCAGTTTTGACGCAAACTGACGCAAAACCTAACCTGATAACCTCGAATTTGACATAATTGTTGTGTCAGTCATAATGAAAACTCCCTAGGGAAATTTTTGTCTTATTTAGTCTCTAGGGAGTAAATGTTTTACTTCTGTCACAATTTTGATGCTATAGAAACCGACTTCTACTCCCGGTCGTGGAAAAATTCATTTTAGGACAATAAATTAAACAAATCTACTAGCAAGGAAGCAAAAACGAACTCACCATGATTACGGCGCCGGCGTGGCGGTAGAATCTTAAAAATCCGTACAATTTCGTAGCCGTACTTTTGGTAATATAATTGCTTCAACGAATTGCTCGAGTTGGATACTATATATACACTTCAATTTAAAAAAAAACACACACAGAGCTTTGTATTTTACATAAAAATGAAGTATAAGTGGCTCTTCGGAAATCGCCCTTCAAAAATGGATAGTCAGAAATTTGATACCTAAGAAGAAAAGAAAGTAGCTTCTGATATTGTAGAAATTTATTAGAATCATGGCGTTTTTGACATACTAATTGTTAGTTTGTAATGGACAAAGTCTAGGCACGCGGAACATACTAATTCTTCAAGTAGAATTTTTATCCTATAGTAGCCGTTTCTTTCTACAAACACGTCGTTGCCGTTGATGTCAATATCTCCGATTTCTGCAAATTTTACGTCTTGAAGCGTTTTGAATAATATGCAATCTACTATTATTTCTTCCTTGTATCTGCTGCAACTTAAACTAGATGAACAGTAATATATTTTATTTTCAAACGTCATAAAAGTGACAACTTATGTGACTTGACAGACAAGGTTTAGGCATAAAAGTGGTTAGTTTTACAATAGGGGAGTAAAAGTACTTCAAAACCTCATTAGCTTTCGAATATTTTTGACATGTCCTTTCTTGATTATCGCAAACTGACGTAGACCTCAACTCTCGATAATCGTAAGCTTTTAAATATATTACACTAGCTACACTACAGTTGTGCCTTTAAATGTGCAGAACTTTCAAATATTGATTTTAATTAAGTATATTAATTTCTAAATTGCCCTATTTTGTATAACAATGTCAATAATTACTTTTTGAAATAGCTCCTGAAAACTTTACAGAGGTGGGTTCTTTTATCTAGTTACTTATTTCTGAAAATTTTATTTTCTAATATTTCAAATGTAATTTGTCTCATACGTCACAACGTATGTCAACCAAATGTCAAAACAGTTTTAAAATTCTAATAACAAATCTTTTGAATGGTACACAATAATATTAAATAACACGGTAAGTTCTTGTCTCTTAATTAATTTTACCTTTTTAATGCCTTTATTTATTTTCTAGTTAGGATTTGATAAGAAATCAACCACTTTGAATATCTTCCTCACACAACGTTCAAGACAGCAACCTATTTTTGATCTGCAACTCGACCCTTTTAAGCAGCTTCCTGCAATGCACTGCTCACAGACAGACCACCAGTCCCAATCGTCGTCCAATATTAGCAAATTACCAATTCTTGACAGCAACCAGTCATCAGAGTAAACCTGGACATCTACCTGCTACAGTAACTACTTCCTAGAAAGCACCTTCACCATTTTGATTTATGTAATATGTCAAATGTATTCTCCTAAATAAAACTTTCCCAATATGACTCCTTAATTAATCACTTGTATTTAACAATTCTTCTATCCATTAGGTTTTACCACATACCAATTATCTTCTTTAGTTAATTCTTCGCTTCTCTTGATTATTTGTTAATATTTAATTTTTATTCACCACGTACATTTAGATTTTACCCTTTTTATATTAGCCAAACATTTTCTCAAAAAAACAGGGTTATATTCAATATTTTAATTAGACCAAAATCGGTTTCTACATACTTTTATCTACGACCACCACTAAAAGTAGGCCTTTTAGCGCTAGCTTCTTTCACTAAAAGTGACGTTTTATAGTTTACCGTGTTTAAAGAAATCAGCTGTTTACTTTTAGCGGGAGTGTGAGATAAAGTGAAGTGAGGTTATAAACTACAATTTCGAACTGGAAGTGAAGTTGTAAAATTATTCTAGTTACTTCTTGCGTTACAGGTAAAGTGTTTTTGATATAATTAAAGCGTTATGTAATGAATACAGTCAAATGTGTAGTATTAATAATTACCTTTGATAACTGACTTGGTTTCCCAAACATTCGCCTGCGCGCAAAGGCCCTCTCTTTATTGCAACATAAATTCTAACTGTCACAGATGCAAACCTTTGTTAAATCGATATTTATGGATTCATAACAGTAAAATTAAGGTCGTAGATAAAATATTGTATGCAACGCGTGCTAAAAGTCGTTTATGCACGAGACATGTTATGAAACTCAGCCTTCGGCTTCGTTTCATAATTTTCATGTCTCGTCCATACACTTCAACTTTTAGCACTTGCTGCATAAATAGCTATTAATTCAAACCATATTAAGCTTGTATCATAACAATATATTTATTTATATTATTTTGGGCGTTTAAAAATAAATTAGAATACCTATGTTATTCGGAGTAAATGTGACTTTTTGTGCCTCGCCCGGACGAGTCTGACTCGCTTACGCTCGTCAGTTAAACGGGTTCGGTCTCGCCACACAAAGTACCACTTTTACTCCTAATAACATAATATGGAATAATGAGTATTTTTGAGACAATTAAATCAAAATTAGATTTTCAATTTACTTAAGACGAGTGGATACACATACTTATTTTTTGTAATCTAAACATTGGCACATATTACGTAAGTGTGATTGCTTGTGTATGAAGCATGGCCAAGTAGTTTTTTCATTGTTTTCTTGATTTGCCTGTTGTAGCACTGATAATGAGCTTAAAAGCTCAAGTATTTTATAACAAACTATTTTAAGTTAATATTTCACAATTTGCACACAATTGCCAATTATTGTTAGTGGCAATTTTTTCGAAAATTAAGATAATATGTGTCCCAAGACTCCGAATCTTATTCCCCAACATTTTGTTTTATAGTTAGACCATCCAAATCTCGTTTTTTATTTTTAAGGTTATACGTCAAATTTGTTTATTTTTACGCACTCTTCGTGCAAATGTATATAAAGCATCAATCAACCATACGTTAATTATCACATTCGTAATAGTTAAAAATGCAAAATGTGAAGTTGAACAAACATCAAAATTATTAACCATTGCAATACCCTCCCGCTAACGCTTTTTTGTAATTAATCTGTTACCTTTTTTCCTATTTGACAACGTTTATAATCCGTTCTAGAAACCGAAAATAACGTTCATATGAAAAAAGTTTTAGAAGGTGGGGAAGAAAATATCAATAAGAGACCCGTTGTGCGATAAAGTCATACTTTTAAACAAATAATTGCAAAATTTTACTAGAAATAGGTTAAGACGTAACTTCTACATTTTTTAACCAATACTGATAATTAAAGAAGGGTTGTTTGATGCTTCATATACATTTGCACGAAGAGTGCATAGAAACAAAAAACAATTGACATAACCTTAAAAATAGAAAACGAAATTTGGATGGTCAAACTATACCTTATCAAGTAGTTGTCTAAGCAGTTGTTTATTAGTTATGGTTTATAAATAACTAACAGTGATCATTTTACCACGCAGAGAACGGTCATGCCTTTGATTTTATAACTTAGGGAATTTCCAAGGTGAAGAAGAGTCAACCTGTAAGGGTGTTTGCTTAATGCAGAGTTTTAAATAGTGGAAATGGTCACAGATGTTATACAAATCGTCTCCGTTGGTATAGCTTCCGCAAAATCGAGGACATTGAGCATCTACAGCTTTAATTATTTAATTAACATTCACGTTGATTTTGTAGGAACGTGATGGAAAAGTAGCATAGTTTTCCAAAATAGTTTTAATTGAACACACTAACCAGGGGTCGGCAACCTGCGGCTCGCGAGCCGCATGCGGCTCTTTCGATGTAAAGTTGCGGCTCTCCAGTTAATAATAAGAAGTCAAATTTGGAGAGACACTTCACTACAAAACATTCCCAGTTCGCTAATAAATATCCAACCGGTGACGCACGAAAAAAGGCTGTTGAAGAGCTTAAAAAAACAGCAAAGTTCCATGCTAAGTAACTGGGTGCAATCTTCAAATAATGTAAATCTGGCAAGCTTTGCAGTATCACTAGAAATTACAAAAAGAGGGTAACCATTCACAGATGGTGAGTACGTCAAAGATTGTTTTATACGTGCATCTGAAGAACTGTTTCGTGATTTCAAAAACAAAGCAGAGATCATGAAAAAAATCAAAGATTTGTCATTATCTGCTAAAACGGAACAAGATAGAGCTGCTAAAATGTCTTCAAATGTAACACATATGCAAGTGGAAAACATTCAACTGGCTTCTGCCTTATCACTTGCTATAGATGAGTCTTGCCACATAAAAGACACGGCACAAGTTGCCCTCTTCGTCAGGTATATGTCGTCCCAAGGTCCGAAAGAAGAACTGCTAGGATTGCTACCGCTCTCAGGGCAAACTCGTGGGAAGATATAGCAAATGCTGTGCAAAAATGCCTGGAAGACAATAAAATCGTTTCCATAGCAACTGATGGAACCAGAAGTATGACAGGAATACATAGAGGGGTAACATCGATTCTTCAGAAAAAAATAAACCATGAAATTCTAACGTTTCACTGCATAATTTATCAAGAGGCGCTTTGTGCCCAAACATTTCCGGCCGAAATAGTTGAGGTCATGAACTTGGCAAATAAGATTATTAAGAGCATCTTGGCAAAAGCACTCTACCATCGCCAGTTTCAAAAAATCCTTGCAGCAATAGAGAGTCAGTATTCTGACCAACTTCTGCACAATAAAGTGCGATGGCTTTCCAGAGGTGACGTTTTGCTTTGTGCTTGAGTGAAATATAAACATTCCTCAATGAAAAAGTCATTGACCATCCCGAATCGGAAGAAGACAAATGACTGCAAAAAGTCAACTAAGTGGTAGATATCCCAATGAAACTAAATGAGCTAAATCTAAAACTGCAAGGAAAGGGAAACCCAGCCTATGCTTTGCTGGAAGAAGTGGTTTGTTTCGAAAAAAAAAATTCATCTCTTTGTTGAAGACATGAAGAGCAGTAAATTAGTTCATTTTAAAAATCTGAAGCAATATCGCGATGAAACCAATGCAACTATTCACGCTCAGCAAAGCTATAAAAAAATGAAGAATGGATTCGCTGAGAGATTCGAACAATTCAAAACAAACAAAAGTACTCTCGCGTTCATAGTAAATCTTCTCAACATAAATACAAATGAGATCAACATTGAGCCATTTGAAATTGATGCTGGATCGCTTCAAATGCAATTGCTGGATTTGAAAAGCAAAGACTTGTGGAGTGGCAAGTTCACAGAACTCAAGAGCAAGTTGGAAGAGTTGGAGGTCCATAAATGCATGCACGTCGCGCAGCACCAGTGGACAGTTCTAAAAGAAATGCCGCGAGTTGAGGCACTCATATTCGGCGCATGGAATAGTCTTCCAGAATGCTACAGTAAGGTGAAGAAGTTCGCATTTGGAGTGCTGACGATCTTCGGGTCGACATATTCCTGTGAGCCAGCGTTCTCTTGCATGAATATAATAAAAAGTAAAGTAAGAAGTCAACTAACAAATAAAAATCTAGAGTCGTGCTTGAAACTTAAAACAAGTTATGAGCCAGATTTAACCAAACTTTCAAAAGCCATGCAAAGCCAATGCTCCCATTGATGTAACTATCTATTATTCAATAACTGTAGTTATATTATTGGATTAATTATTTTATTATTCTAGCTAAAATACTTTAATATGTTTTGTGCTAAAAACATTTGTCTTTTTTTTTATTAAGTGGTTTAATGTGCCTTTTAACTACAAGGTCTTATGGCACATAACAAAATTTACAAGTTACAAATATATAAGGACATGTTGACAGATACATTAAATATTTTTACAGTTTGTTGTACAATCCTATCATCTTTATGAACTCTATTGTGTTTTTGTATTGTTCGTTTAATGCAATATTGATATCATTAGACACTCCACACTGAATTCTTTGTGCACTGTAATTTGTACATATACACACTATGTGTTCCACTGTTAATAGGACATCACAGGTTTCACATTTTGGTGCCGGTTGTTTCTCGAGTAGATAACTGTGGGTTAACTTCGTATGTCCAAGGCGAGTTCTTGTGAGAACAGTTTTGTCCTGGATGTTTATTTGTGTTTTCAGGTTCCATTTGGATGGTAGTGCTTGTACTTTTCTTAATTTATTGTTTTTCAGTTCTTGCCATTCGGAGAACCATTTTTGGAAAAGTAGTGTTTTAATATGTTTTTGAGTATCATTTGCCGTCAATTTCTCCTCCGTTATATTGGGTAACCTGGTGGCTTCTTTCGCTTTTGAATCACCTCGTTCATTTCCTGGAATATTTATATGAGATGGAATCCAAATAAATGTCACTTCTTTATTGTTTTGGATAATATCATAGAGGATATTATGGATATCCTTGACGTGATTATTTCGTGAGTATAAATCTTGTATAGCTTGGAGTGCGCTTTGAGAGTCTGATAATATTAGGAATTTATTGTTTTGATTTTTCTGGATAAAGGCTAATGCTTTTGTAATTGCTACCAGTTCCGCACTGAAGACCGACGTATAACTTGGCAATCGAAACGTTTCGCATACTTTCAGGCTTTCGCATATATAAGCACAACCTGTTTCCGACCCGGTTTTGGATCCATCCGTATAAATAGTGGTTGCATTTGGGTATTGATCTAGTTCATATCCTAACATTGTGTGATAAAATGCTGGTGGCGTGTCATTTTTTTGATGTGCAGCTAACTTTAGGTTTATTTGTGGTGGTTTTAAAAATGTCGGGGTGTTTAGTTTGGTTGCTTGTTTTATACATGGGTGTATATTGAGGAAATCGAGTGCATTTTTAGCTTGGATATAAAATGGTTGAGGATTTTTTGGTGAATGTTTGTAGATGTTGTGGTATGGTGATGTTTGTAGGGACTGATAATTTGGATGGTTTTTATTTGAGAGGACTGAAGATGTATAATGTAGTAATTTATTTTGCCTTCGATATTCAGGTGGCAGAAATCCTGTTAACCCGTAAAGACTGATTGTTGGTGTAGTGTAGAAAGCTCTGGTTGCTAATCGTAGTCCTGTATTGTAGATGGTGTCGATCATTTTTAATAAGCTTTTATTTGCCGAGTTGTAAACAATGCTGCCATATTCTATTTTTGAGACCACTAGCATTTTGAAGACTATCATGAGAGTATCTTCCGAGCTTCCCCATTTCTGATGAGCTAATGTTTTCATAATGTTTATGGATTTTTTGCAGTTTGTAACTGTTTGCTTTATATGCGCTGCCCAGTTTAGTTTTTGATCGAAAGTTATCCCTAGGTATTTGTGTTCTTTCGTAAACTGAAGCTGGATATTGTTTAGTTTTAGCTCAATATTTGGAGCTTGATATTTTCTTGTGAAGTTAATACATTTTGTTTTTTCTGGGCAGAAGGTTAATCCATTTTCTCGGGTCCATTTTTGTAGGTTGTCAATTGCTATTTGTAGGATAATTTGATTATTAATTGCTTTTTTACTACTGTGGTATATAACTAGATCATCTGCAAACAGATGCGATTTTACCGATTTTGGGATTTTGTCTGTGATGTCATTTATTGCTATTTGGAATAGAGTTGGACTTATCACAGAACCTTGCGGAATACCATTTTTCTGTTTTTGTTCCTTAGATAATGTGTTTCCTATTCTCACGAAAAAGGTTCTACCATGGAGAAAATTTTTAATAAAATTGACCATGTGACCGCCGATTTTCCAATTTATTAAAGTTTGTAGTATTTTGTGACCCCATATCGTGTCATATGCTTTCTTGATGTCAAAAAATATTGCTGTTAGATGTTCTTTGTTTATTAATGCATTTTTGATATCTGATTCTAAGGCACAAAGTGGATCCATAGTAGAACGTCCTTTGCGGAACCCACTTTGGTTAAGATTTATTTTGTTTTCTTTTTCTAAAAACCATACTAAGCGATTGTTTATTATTCTCTCGAGGAGCTTACATAATGTGCTTGTTAAGGCTATAGGTCTATAGCTTGTTGGGTTGATTTTTTCTTTGTTTGGTTTTAGTATGGGAATGACTATTGCTTTGCGCCATTCTTCTGGAAAAGTATTTCTAGTCCATATGTGATTGTATATATTTAGAAGGTGGTCTTTATATGATTGTGGTAGGTTTCTAATCATTTCATAGTGGACTTCGTCTTTTCCAGGACTCGAATTTCGGCATTGTGATAGTGCATATTCTAATTCTGATATATTTATTGATTGGTTGTAATCTTCATTTTCTGCACTTGGGATTACTAGTTGTGGCTTCTCTTTTTCTTTCTTATACCTTAGAAATTTGCTGTCATAACTATCAGAACTCTCTGTAAATGTGCTGGCAAGAATATTTACTATTTCGTTTGGGTTGGTTGTTATGTTGCTCATGTCTTTACTACTGATTCCTGTAATTTGGAATCCTGATGTTTGACCCTTCATATTTTTTATTTTCTTCCACATTTCATTGTTTGTTGTGTTTATGTTTATTGAATTCACATAATTAGCCCAGGATTTTTGCTTGCTATTTAGGACGGTTCTCCTGGCTATAGCTCGGAGTTTTTTGTATTCTATTTTAGCTTCGATGTTGTAGTTTTTCCGTAATTTATTGAAGGCTCTGTTTTTCTGTTTTATAGCATTTTTACAGTCTTCATTCCACCATGGCACTCTGTATTCATACTGTTGTTTTTTAGTTAACGGAATCGTTTTCTTAGCACTATCGATTATTGTTTTTGTGAAATTTTCTACTATAACATTTATGTCCGCTATGTCGAGATTGAAATGTAGTTTTTCGATTATATTAGAGTATTTTTCCCAGTTTGCTTCTGTTATTTTCCATTTAGGGTGAAAGCTTTTTAAATTAGCTGATTTTTTGTTTTCTGTTATTATAATAGGGTAATGGTCGCTTCCCATCAGGTTTTGTAGTGCAGTCCAAGAAAAATCCGTTGCTAGTCTTGGGTCACATATCGTTATATCGATCGCCGATACTGTGTTATTTATGATATTATATCTTGTAGGTAATCCCGTGTTAAGTAATACAGCGTGACTTTCCTCTAGAAATTTTTCCAGTATTTTCCCTTTTTGGTTTGTGGTTGTGCTGTTCCATAATGTGCTATGCGCGTTGAAGTCCCCTAGAAGAAGGTATGGAGAGTGGATTGTACTGACCAATTTATCTATCTCCTCTTTTTGTAATGGGTAGTTAGGAGGTATATAAACGTTACAAATGGTTATTTTTTTTGGTAGAAAAACTTGAACCATGATGGTTTCAAGTGTGCTTGTAGATGGTATTAATTGCGAATGTATATTCTTTTTCACGTATATACCGACACCTCCGCTTGCATGATTAGAAATACGGGGGTGATTATAGCCTACATATCCTTTAATGTAAGGATTTATATTTCCTTTTATATGAGTTTCCTGTAAGCACATGATTTCTGGTTGATATTTGTAGAGTAACATTTGGATATCAGCTAAGTGCGAGTAATATCCATTGCAATTAAACTGAATGATATTGGCCATTTTGAAAATAATTAATGTAGATAATACTGATATTTTTTAATAATATTCGGGGTCTGATTCATCCTTGTTATTTTCAGTTGTGTTTTCTCCGTTGTCCTCGCATTGGAGTATTTTATCCTGTAATATGTTTATAACTTGTGTAAATCTGTATTTTCCTTTTGATTCGTTAGGGAAGGGTATAGATCTTTTAGGGTTATTAGTATTGCTTCAACATTATCTGTGTATTTCTTTGCTGTTTCCAGCGGCTCAGTGGAGTTTTTGATGTCAATAAGAAATTCTGCAAGTGTTGAGCTGGTAAATTGATGTAAAAGTTGTTGATTTGTATCTAATACTTCTTTTAGGGACTGAATTATGTCTTCCATTTCTGCTTTCTTTTCCTCCAATGTTTGTTGACTCATTTTCTTAAATTTCTTTTCCATTTTCTTTTCTTTTTTCCTTTCTTTATGTTGTATTCGTTTTTCTTCTTCTGTAAGGGATGGACGTTGTTCTTCTTGTTTATTGTTTAAGGACGATATATTTAGATTAATTGATGTATCTTTGCTTGTTTCCTTATCTGGTAGTGTTGATACTGTGTCTATTGTAGGTGAGCGGGGACGTTTTCTGCTATTTGTTTCTTCTGTGATTTCCATGTTTTGTGTCGGCTTAGGGCATCTTGCTGCTGTATGTCCAGTTTCTTTACAGCGGAAGCATCTCATGATATCGTCTTGTAGGAATATGTGATAATTATCGTCTTCGTAAGTTATGTCTATTGTAGTTGGAAGATTAGTTGCATTATCCTCTACATTGATGTAAAAATATCTCTTAAAGCTAATTATATGGGCATACTCCACTTCTTGGAACCCTGCCCTTATCATGTATATCTGCGATGAAGGGTTTACACTTTGTTTTCTAAGTTCCTCTTCTATTATTTTATTTGGAATCGTCGGACATACATTAGATAGGATAATTTTGCGAGTTGGTGTAATTAATCTCCTCAATGGTATTTCCATTTCATTTATAACGATTTTTTTGAATTTAGATGTTATTTGTTCTACTAGTGATACATGTGTTAGGTATATTTCAATTCTTTCATACGACATTCGTGATGCAGCAACAATATTTTTTGGGTTTATTAATTTTCCTATTGCGAATACATAATCTTTTATGTTTATGCCTTCAACTGAGTTTAATACGATACATTGGTCTTTTTTCGGATATACAATTGTGTTTACAGATTTTGTAATGTTTGAATAAGTGGTACTGTTTGGTGAAATTTCTTTTGATTGGTTATCGGTCATGCCGGCCTCGACCCCTTGATTAGAATCCTCGCCGTTTGTACCTGCCCGGTTCATTTTGTTTTCGTTGCGGTTTACATTTATGTTATGTTGGTTGCGGAGCTCGTGTACAATCTCATTTTGGGAAAGCGTTGTGAAGAACTATCTTATCGATTTAGGTTAGGAAATTCCTATATGTGAAAAAGGACTTTATGGATAAACAAAGTTATGTAGGGATACCACAGGAAGCTGCAGACGCCACAATTTTATACGTAAAACACTTACTGTGTACTCGTATTTTTATACAACTGCTAACCAAGCACAATAAAACTTTCACCTTCAACCTCAAAAACGCCTCTCAAAACATTTGTCTGTTTTTATATGAATAAATATTATTTCGTATTTAAAGTCGTTTATTTTAAATCAAAAATCAAATATATATAAGCAAATACTATAACATTGAAACGAAAATTTTTAGTGGCTCTTTAAACTGGGAAATCTTGTAAATTGTAACTTTTGGCTCTTCCAAGGTTGCCGACCCCTGCACTAAGCCAATTCTGCCTTGGTTAATTTAATTTCCATTCGCATAGAGTTAAATCTTTCTATGATTTTTGAGGCTTTCACGGCCATCTTTCTACTTCTTCTTCTTCCTTTAAGTGTTTTGTGTCCATTTTTGGTCAGACGCCTCTTAAAGTCTCGATTTGCCTTGTGTCAATTTCAGACCTGTTGTTGCTTTTACATCATCAATTCATCTCAATGATGGTCTTCTTCTAAGTCATTTAAGTGTATGTGGTATCCAGTGTATTATTTGTTTGTTCGCTCGAGTTAATCCAGTTATATCCACATCTCCAGCATATGTACATTTTAGTGTTGCTGCTTTGTGTGCAATGTCTGTTACTTTTGTCTTTTGTCTTATCCAACGGCTAGCTTTTTACCGCTTCATGTTATTCTTCCTCACCATTCTCTAGTTTTTAGCTCTATAACTCATGGTGTGAGGTGCATGTGTGACATGCTTTGGTTCTTAACCTTAGTAGTATGTTCTTATTTTTTAAGATGCATTTGACTTCTTCTAAGGTCGGCGAGGACTGTCATATCATATTTTATGTTTAATTTCTGCTGTTTGTCATCTTCCAACCGACTTTTTGTGACTTATCGAGTTCCTCTAACACATTTCTTAGGTCTTCTAAACTCTGAGTGATTACGGCAACGTCATTAGAACGTCTTGCCTCATTGACGTTTAGCCGTTAGTTCTTTGGGGTTCTGTTGATCTTGTCTTTGCATGCAGCTAGTATGTTTCCATTACTTTCTTCCATATATTTTCTAGTAGAATGGTATATGAATAGTTCAAAGTGTTTTTAATATAGACCACGTTTCGAATTCACATTGTTTTTGGGGTGGATATTTATCTAGTTCTTTAATCAAACGATTCGTATGTATTGAAATAAACACCACACTCCTGATGAATTAAGATAATGTGAATAATCAGCTGACAATAGCAATACATAATTACATTGAAGAGGTGAAGAAAATGCTACCAAGGAACACAGAAGGTGTTAAACAGAACGATATAATATATTTGACTGTATGACTATATTCGAAATCATATGATATAAGGATATAGTATTTAGAGTATTATCGATGCATCAGCAGTTATTAAATGTAGTAATGTAGGAAAATGCTACTGGTGTAACAAGTTCACCAGTAGATATTATAATACTATACAGGCTGCTCATTTTATCGTGCAAGAACTAAGTAGGCAACACATTTGACACGCTCATGATTTTCACAGACAACTCCAAATTTTGTTTGTTTATTTATTATGGACAACGTTTGGGCATGCGGAGTGAAACCACCCATTTTCCAAAGTTTAGAATTTTTTTTAAATTAAGAGTTTTCTGTGCAAATTATGAGCTCGTTGAATGTTTTATCTACTTAGTCGATAAAGTAGGCAGCCTGTACAGTTGATAATCCTACTAAATGGGTAACTTATACAAAGTTTAACTGTATTCCGTTAGTATCTTCAAAAACATTTCTGTTTTTGCTATAGGATCTGTTCATTTCAATAGTTTCGTACTCAAGTATGATCATAATCAAAACTGAAAGGAATAAAAGGCAGTGTGTGCAAGTTTGTAAATCGAGGAACAGACATTTTTAATTGACACCACATACTATTTAAAAAATAATACACGCCGCATACTTTGTAATATTCCACATTGAAGCTACAAAATAGCCTTTGGGTACAAAAAAATTGTAATGCATGTTATGATGTTCTATCTAATATTTAATAATTGATAGATAATACATTGTTACATTGTATTCTAGTAGATATGGTGTCACTAAAAAACTGTATTTGAATATCAACATCTTACAAAAAACAGTAATTAAAAATATATCTTAAAGATAAAGACACATTAGACGCAGAAAATGAAGCTGGAATTAAATCTATACTTCTAACGATGTATAGCAATTAATATCATCTTAGTTAATAGAGAACTAAAAATATGTTCTAGATAAGAATTCAATTTTAAGGAATGCAATTAAATTACTATTAAGAATTTATGCCGTTTGCATCGTTTCAAAATTATCTTACGAAGGATTATGGCTACATCCTGTATATTTCGTATCGCTATATAAAAATATTTTGGTTTTATAACTGACCAGGAACAGTGAAGGGTCTTGCAAAAACGACAAGAAACCAACCTTCGCTTAAAGCTATGGCCAGGCATTAATCGTCCTACAACAGAAACACGTTGTGACAGTTTGCGTTTCCCATTTGCAATCAAGGAGCAAGATCTGAGCTCTTCCAACATGATCTGATTTTCTGTCAGACAATATGTCGCACCCCACAAAATATTGCAGATAAGTGGATCGCTGCTCTAAAACTGCACGTGTGATCGAGCGGGTTAATAAAAGAAATCGCACGAATTGTGTGTGGGATGAAAAGTAAATTGCATTTCGTGGTGGTAAAGGACTTGTAGAGGGGTCTGGGGATCTGCATTTATACTGGATTCGAGGTAGAGGATATTCCTCCCCTTATGCTTCTATAAATGTAATCTACGTTACCTTCCAGCTTTGATTACTTACCAATGTGGAGCGTATTTATAGTAGCTGATTCAAAGAAATTGTTAGCAGTGAAAGAGTGCAAGATAGAATCAATACGAATCGTACACTACTAATAACAAATGTATGTACGAAAATAAAATTTTAATCGATAAATGTTCATTCTCCAACTAAAGGAGGCACATTTTTATTAAACCTGAAGCAAAATATATAATAAAGTTAAAAGGCATTTTTAAGCAGTTTCCAGTGGAATTAAGTTATTCACTTCAGTTAATTATAATATGATATATCGATAAATAATGTTTTGCACTTAAGGGCGTGGCGAACGTTAAGAATGGCTTTTTAAGGCCATTACCAAACTAGCTCATGGTAGGGCTGTCAACGAAAGACGACGATTGGAGCTCCTGTAGACAGATCATGTTTATGCATTCGTTTATTTACACTTAAAATTAATATATAGAGTTTTGTTGCAAAGTTAATCTAGAGATATAAAATAGAATAATATTTGTGATGCCCGTGGCCCGGTAGAGGTCGTCTCCATGGGCAAGAAGTGGATGGGGCGGTCGACCTGGAGGCAGGAAAACTTCGGCCAGGACTTCTTGAACCTGGGGCTCGCGTCCTAGCGAGGCCCTTTGGGGGCGAGGCGGTGTCCACGTTCCGGATGACCTGGAGGCAGGATGACACACCTCTGCGGCATGCAAGGGGCTACGGCGGAGGCTTGAGGCGTCATTGCCGTGGCCAGGGGCATCCTCGGCGAAGCTACGCGGTGCGGTGTCCACGTGCAGGATAACCTGGGGCATCATGAACCACCTCGGCGGCATGCAAGGGGCTACGGCGGAGGCTTGAGGCTTCATTGCCGTGGCCAGGGGCATCCTCGGCGGAGCTGTGCGAATCCGAGGCGTCGATCCCTGAGAGCGCGAGCTCAGGTAAAGTCCTCTTCATAGCGCGGAGTTCCGGGATTCCTGGGAGCGACCTGGTGGTGATGTAGAGCCGGACGGCGGGCGACGTATCCTGGCGTCGGCTGTCCCTGCTTCTCATCCTCGGAGAGCTGTGACTAGGCCACGCTAGAAGGCGCGGGCTCTAGGTTCTCCGGAGGCGTCGGCATATTGCAGCTTACAGCTACAATGGGAGGCGGCGGCAAGCGTCCTCTGTGGATGCTGCGGCGGCGGCGGTGATTGGCTGAACGGTGTCAGTCGGCGACGCTAGCGAACGGCGTAGCTTGAAGGCGATTTTTTCTGTGGAGGCGGAGTGTGCGTGTAGACGGCGGTGGCGTCTTTGGGAAAGATGCGTGCTTCCGGATATTGGAGCGGCAGCGTGCGAGATTAAAAATCGATCGAATGATAGGTTTTCTGTGGGCGGCGTGTATGCGGTAGCTTTCTTAGCTGCAGCTTGCGACGTCTGTGCCGTTGGGGTCCTCCAGGGCTAATTGCTGTGCTAGCCCTGGAGAAGAGAAGTTGATCCGAGAACAGAATTCGAGCAGACGTCGTTTTCTGCGGCGTTCTCTTCTTTTAAAGGCATTCCACCTCTCTGCTATCCTCCCGGATTGCAATTTGGTCTCAAGTGGAAGATAATTCGTTGTTTTAACTCTTTTGTGTCGTAGCGTCGTTATTTAATCGCGGTGTCCGTCGTCTTCCTTACTTAAATGCGCATCTAATGATACCTAACTTGCCTATTTTAGTTTGATTTTTCCCGGTGCTCTATTAATTAAGTGTACGTTATTTGTAATCAAAGTTGGGAGCGGCCGAGGCGCTTTGTTTGTATTGCTTCCGCGGTTTTACATCTTACACCTCTTTGTATTTCCCTGGTGCGACGTTAATATTCGCTTTGGTTTTAATCCCTTTTACCTGCGCGGGTTATTAAAATTGCATGATCCTTTGTGCGTTTGCAAAGGCGCATTTGTTAGCTGCCCTTCGGTCTATTTTAAACTTGAGCAGGCGGCGACAAAGTTCTGGCCGATATTCTGTGAGCATCAGGGCTTATTTCGTTTGGCGGCCGGGCCTTTTAAAATTGTCCCGTTTCTCTGGGCTATTTCCTGAATGCTTTCTTCGGGTGCGAGCAGTACTTTTTTATTGGAGGCTTGGCGCTGCTAGCCAGATTTGTTTTTATGGGGCTATTGCCAAACGCTGTCTTAAAGATTTCCCTATTTCGGTCGGCCTTAATTTGCTAGTTGAATGCTGTGTTTACGAATTCTGTCGTTTCTTTATCAAACGGCTTGTTTTTCTGTTCCGTGGAAAAAATTAATGCGAGGTTCGAGGGCGTTACTCACATGTATTAAGTTTTAATTCAGCTGCTATCTGACGAATAGGGAAGAGCGGCCTTATTACATGTGTGAATCATGTCAAAATTAATGGAAAATTTTAAAACAAACTATGTTGTAGTAAGAGTATTGGACAAATATGGTATATCAGACAGAGATGGAGGGAGCTATATTGTAGGATATTGGCGTGGTCCTCAACCTGTTTCTCATCACACATTTAAGGCGTTTCTTCTGAAGTTGTTTTCCAACTTTTTATCCATTATTTCCTCAATGATTTTTGTCTCTTGTAGTGTATTTCCGTTTTTTACAACTTGTTTTGTCTTGTTAATGCCTGCACACATCTCTGCTCCATAGATTAGTATGAGTCTTATAACCTCTGATCTTATTCTCGGTGGCCATATGTTTGGTTTTACACAATGCATTACTGATATATCGTGATATTAGCTCGCCTTTTATTGCCTATTGCTTTCCTTCTTGAAGTAAGTTTCTGTCATTTGAGACAATTGCAGCTATTCGATAATCTTTCTTTCTATTTCTAATTTGCAACTTAATGAGTTTTCGGATATTGTCAGTGATTTAGACTTTTCTGATGATTTTTCCATATTAAATATATTTTTGCTGTGATAGTAAAAGTAATCATTTGCACATAGCTCAGGCTTTATAATTGGTGAAAATGACCTAACAGATACAGGCTAAACTTCACAAATATGACGGAATAGTATGGTGTCTTTGTAACGCAGCAGAAACTCGTTTAAAGTTGCCCTTGTCTAAGTTATTCTAACGGCTGGCAAGACACTGGCTTCGAAATATTAGCCTACGAGCGCGGAGTTCGAATTCTAGCCGACTACATTTTTTATTTGGAAATTCATTTAATTCGCGCCAGAGAAGTTCCATGTAATCCCCCATTACACATTTGTTTGTTCTTGAAATTATGTTGCCCATTTAGCTTTGCCTATTCGATTGCTCTACATTCTGTCGCTAATATCTGTCTCTTAACATTTTCCATACTTACTTTTAAGCCCCATACATATATCTCTCCATCTTTCTTGTGAATCTGTCCCAGTAAGTTTCAATTTATTGTTTTTATTTCCTCTTGCCTAAGTTACTTTCTCCTATGTATTTTTCGAAATATCTTTGTAATTTTTTGTTATGTTTACGCAGTATATAGATATCTTTCGTCATTTTGGAAATTGCGCCACTTCCACAGCAAAACACGGTATTTTTTTTCATGCTCTTGATGATATCGCAATTTTTCTATTTCCCGCCGCTTCTTCTGCAGCTTTTAATATGTTCCCTTTTATATTGTTTCCAGTTATATCTAAGTCTGTTTCTGCTATTGGGTTTTCTGTCCGTTATTTTTCTAATTTTTTGTACTACAGAAGCATGATAAATACATGGGTCATTGATTCCATACGAAATTTTTTTAAAGTAGGTATTTGGACTTTTCTTGCTCTTACTGGGATGAAGTCAATTATTCTGGCGTTGGGAGTTGATCGTCGATCTTTTGTAAACAAACGAAGGAATCTACCATGTTAACCCAGAATTACCGAAAGCAATATGTTTGGCTTATATTTTCATGGTTTTAATGATACGTTACTCACTGTGAACGATAGTCGACACAACGGTATGCTAGAACATGTATCATAATGAAAGAGCCTGTTTCATTTTGTGCTGGAATATTGTATTTTTTCAGCAAATTCCATGAATTTTTGTGGATATTGGTTGCAACAGTATAATTGCAAATATTAGACAAACTAAAGTCCAAAAGGACAATTAGTTTGTTAGAAAATTGCATATTACTATTTTAATCTTCTTCGTACTGCTAAATGTTTTTTAAGCAAGCGGGTTTTCCGGAGTCGGATTTTTCCAGAAAAAAGTTTAGAGTTTATGTGCTATCTTTAGTTTTTCAAAAAGTCAGTTCGAAAATGAGAGTGTTATAATTTTTTTAACACATTTATTTTAGATGTTTACTTCAAATGAGAATATATGATTTATTTCCTTGATGCATTTGATACATTATTATGCGTACAATATAATGTTGTAGATATCCAGAAAAAAAATATATATTAACTTTTGCTTATGATTTTGCCATAAGTAGGGTTTTTGCGTAAATTAAAAAAAAATGTAATATCCATCGTTTTTTGTTAACTTTATTTAGGAGTTGGCCACTTTATAGCCAACCTTTGAGGGAGTTATGTGTCACTTTATAGCCCAAGGGCCATAAGTACTTTACGGCCCGCTAAGCGACATTAAGCGGGCGGTAATAGTAGTTTACGTAAGGAGTCCTGAAAAAGCATCTTTACAGGATGTGCAGGCACATTTCGGGACGGTGTTTTTCTTAATTTTACCTAAATATTAAAACAAATATTTGTAGTTGATTTCTTTAGTAACCACAGTCAACAAATATTGCAAACCAATCAAATCGCTAAGCGTAAAGAAGTACTCTCGCGCCTAAAAATTGTACAGTAATGCACGATTTTCATGACGGGTGCCCAAAAAATAAATTATGGACCTTGTCGTGTTAGAGACCGTAGCTATGCCTTAAGCACAAATTTTCACACCGCGGGCCATAAACGCCTTGGTACATAAATAACTTTATGAAATTGCAGCAATATTATCCACATGGGTCCTATTAAATATTTTATTTATTAACTTCTCCTTCCCACTTTCTATATTTTGATGTACTGGCTTTGGAATATTGTAAATGGGTTTCGTTGTTCGATTGAAAATCTATATGCGACAAAATACAAAAAAATATCATTATTTATTATTTTGTCCAGTTAGAACGTGACATGCCGACGGCTGGAGGACATAGAATCTTGCTTTCTCTTATTGGCAATTTCAGTAATGTTTACGCGGTCAAACTCGGGTTAGCATCTGTGAAGGTATTTCAAACATTTTCTTTTTGATCTGGCGGAAGTATTTTTATACGTCTGTCTGTATGCAAGTTTATAGAAATGAGTTAGAATACCGTTCGTGGCACTTTTCACTAAAAATTTAAATGTGTTTATAGTCTAATGTATACCACAAGACGCTGTGAAAGTAATGGTAAGCTAAACAGTTCGCTGTGAATTTTGCTTATAGCGAGAAGTGACCAAAGCGCTCGTTTGTTAGGAATACATATTAATTCATCCAGCTGAATAGCTTCCCTGGACTCCCACTACTTTCCCTCACTGGTAAACTTAAAGTTGGAGTTAAAGTACTAAATCACGCAGAAAGGATAAGCAGGTGGGATATAACGGTTTACGGTAGTGAAGAACCAGGAAGTCCAAAATAAAATTAAAGAAGAGTTACTGGAAACAGTAACTGTTGAAATGGGAACTAAAAGTTAATATGCAACAACTATTCGGTGGTGATAGAATAGGCAATTCTGATATAGGGAAAATTGAGTTGAGACTAAAAGTATACTAAAGTATACTAAAGTATACTAAAGGCCGTTAAAAGGGCAGACACAGGAAAAACTGATGGTCCTGATAACATACTCGTGGAAATATTGATGAACGATAATGGTAGTTAATGTGCGATTTATATATGACTCTGCAAACGACTCGGATAACTGGCTTAAATAAATTTTCGTTATGATCCAAAACAAGCAAATGCAAAAGCAAGTTCACAAAAACATCAAACTGTAAGTTTCATGATGTATGGGCTTAATACTGTAGCAAACCATAAAGACCAACGAATCATAGGTAATCCATACAGGCGCAACACAGTAGCAATGGGAGTAAAAAATTAAAAAGTAACTATATAAAGATAACGAGAAGGGTTGAAATGGATTGCATCCTGATTACACTCAATATAAAACAAATCCCCATATAAAACTAAAGAGGATACTGTTGTATAAATAATTCTAAATGCAGGCGATACTGTCCTAATTGGAGATAGTGTAGTAGGCACGCAAATCACCTAAAACCAAAACGCAAAGTGAAAACTATTATTTAATTTAATTTAATTTAATTTAATTCGCACTCAGCCAACAGCCGTTAGGCCAATTATAGGCGTCGCTGTGCAGTTATGAGGACTTCCAACCCCACTAACGACTGTCATGATGTTGTATGACCGCCGGGACCAACTTTTTTTCCGTGATAGCCGTACCACGAGGCGCCGAGAGATGCAGCCGTGGAACTCCCATCCAAGTTTTGACCAGAGACAGCGTTGCTTAACTCTGCTGATCGAACGTGGACGCTTGTTCAAGCTACACCACTCGGGACCCTTTATGTAAAAAGGATTAAATTTACAGCTAAATTTAAGGATGATTCGATGCTACTGAAATTTGTTCGCAACAGCTATACAAGGTGAGCTACAGGAAATTAATTTTTTAACTATAGATTTAATATCGACTATTACTGCTTAGTAGCTATTAATATTTTGAAAATATTGGAGATACTTTGCTGCTTTTGTTTATCGTAGTAGTAATACTTGTATTATCATTAACAGGGTCAATATGTTATGGAAGATAATGTTTATTTTTGGTTAAGAGTATATTAATGTCAAAGAAATAGTATTTATTTTGATTGTCCGTAGACGGAGAGTTAATTGGATTAGATTTATCAGGATTATTATCGTTATTGATATTACTTTCCATTGAAAACATCTGCAGGAGTTGTAGTGGCTTGATGGTGTATGTCCCTTGCAGCCGTCACGTCGACGACAAACTAAATATGTATATCATAAATATACTGATTTGTGATCAGTTCTATGTCGCCGTTCAAACAATGATGTAACTCAAGCCACTACTTTTCAGCCAGACATAAAACTGATTATAACCACCAGCTCATATTCTACCCCTTATTAAATCCAAGAATAAACTGAAGCGCATCTGGTCAAGGATGAGCGAACTATAAATTAAAACTCAACTAAGCCATGCTAGTCGCGAAAACACGTTTGCATTGGATAAACAAAAGTTCGATTGCTATAAAAATATACATATGTGAACTTCGCCCTAGAGATCCCATTAAGCGGCAGGTGACAAAACGAAAACGAAACGTTGCCAATTTTCCAATATGACTATCATAAGAAATATGCAACGCATCAGCCATCTCGCAGTTCAGAAATAGTAGAAAGTACATTTGGAAATAAAGCAATCTTCATACACGTCGCTACATCGGGTTCTGTATAAAACTCTCAAAGCAAAAAATACCTGAATATTCACTAAGCATTATAAAATACACAAAGCTTTATTTTAGGCCCAACACCATTCAATGTGCACGACCTGGAGAAAACTGGTAATTTCAACGGTGTATGTTGACCATACTGCTGTCCTCTGTCAAAACTCCGTCATCTAGAAGAAACGCGCCACTTTAAGGTAGCACTAATATACTCAGGGATGGGCAAATTACTTTTAAAAGTTGGTAATTAATTACCAATTACCGCCCAGTGAAGTAATTGAATTACCAAGTTTTCAATTATTCAAATAAAATAGTAATTTAATGATCCATTACTTGGTAATTGTAATTGTATAACATAAATTACTTTTTAAATTACTTTCACTAGAAATTGTTTTGATATATTTGTATTTGGTAGTATTTCGATAGATATGTGCTAGTCCATCGTTTTAATCAATAAAATTGAAATAAATAAATAATTATTATAAACCAATATTGTCTAATAGAACTATTTCGTATGAATTGTTATGAAAAATTATATTTTTACCGTACTTTACTCTATAATCTGTACTTACCGCAGATATACTTTTCGGTTCTTACACAGTAATTATTAACAAGCTACAATGCTACATCCTGCGTAGCCTACAATACCCAAGCCTCAGCAAATGTGCATCTCATCTAGAAACATACGCACCTGCACCAATCATCTCTTTGCTCGTACTCAAAACTAGCTGTTATCCAACTGGTCATAGGAAATCATAAATTATACTTATATTGCTCCAGAAATGCTCTATTGCCATTGGCTTAATATGTAACTTAATAGGGCCTTAATTTTTGCGTTGCGTTATATAGTATATAAAGAGTGAAAGAGTGCACTGTTTCAAAGCACGAATAAAAGCCCTTGTAAATGAGAAAACCTTATTTGTTTTATATAATACAAAAACAACACAACTTTAAGTTCTAAATAACAACTAGACTTTGAAAATGGTATATTTTAAATGCCCCCCCCCCCCCCCCCGGTCGACGAACGCAAACCTCTGCCCGTTAAAGCTTTACGACTATATCTCTCATTTCCAGATTCTCAAGTGGGCTGTTTGAATTCTTTTCTTATTTTCTACTGAACCGTCCTTGCTATATCGATGTATTGTCGTATTAATTTAGAGAAAAGAACAATATTTCAACTACACCTTTGTTTGAAAGCACATTAAGTTGGTGTAATGGAGTTACTCTTACAAAACAATTCAACGGTTCTTCTCGGTCATTCTTAGGCCACTTAGAATAGGATAGAATAACTTGACAACTTGAACTAGCTCAAATACATAAATGTTTTAGTGTTTGTGTGTCTTCACTTTGGAAAAATAGGTGCACCTTAAAAAATGCACCCTTTATCTTCAAGTCTTTCAAGGTGGTCCGTTTGGATATTCTTTATTTTTCGATAAATGATTATTACCTACCAAGTAATATTGACAAACATGAAATTTTATTATTCCCCAGTTTTAGCTTGCCAGTTCTCCAGTAGGTAGAAGCTTAGAAAGAAGGCCACAAGAAATATTTGGGAAAATGGGTGGCACAGCAACTCTGCAGGAAGCCAAGGTAACCTTTAAAATAAAATAAAAAATATGATAAGCACACTGATTCGAGAATAGGTTCTTTAAATTGTGGCGCCAAAATAACATATAACATATTTCATATAGAGCTATGGTCTAAACGGAAGTAGATTTGTCTTCCGAAAAGTTCATGTTTTAATATTATTTATTTTGTAGTGTGGCAAAATAAAAAAAAAAGATAGAATGGTTATTGAAACGCCTCAAAGAAGTTTCAGAGATTATACAATCTTAGTTTATGTTTTATTCAAAGTAGAATACCTCATATATTTGGGAAAGAACACAATATAGAGCAAGGCTTTAAGGGGGGCGTAGTGATGTGGTAGTCTCAGAGAGAGAACGAGAAAAAGTTGAGAAACGCTGATTTAGAACAACCCTACTTTCGTACCGAATAAACTTAAGGCGAAAATATAATCCTGACTTAATATTACACAGTTACAAAAATAGAATTTTTGAACCGTATTTA
The DNA here is from genome assembly GCA_940337035.1 of Agriotes lineatus. Lineage (NCBI taxonomy): Eukaryota > Metazoa > Arthropoda > Insecta > Coleoptera > Elateridae > Agriotes > Agriotes lineatus. Next base: position 60,671,388 of record OW679196.1, read on the forward strand.
TCTATTTTGCGTCTATAATACAGCAATGAAAGCACCCAAAAGCGTTTATAGCTCATTTTATTGCTTTAATAACCTAATACAATTCACTCTTTCAAAGCTGGTAGCTTTAAAATCAAAATCAAAATGCTGACGATATTTTCAGCAATTTTTCGTATTTCAGGCGAAGTATATAAAACATCTCCATTTACACCCATACCTAATTAAATTTAATAAGCGTTAAGCAACACAATTGCATAGACTTTATAAATGCGATTTTCTTTTTGAAAATGGCATGAAATGCGTCAAAATGGGAAAAATTATATAAAAAACTCTAGTCATAGGTCATTTGTCGCACTCGTCCAGAAGCAAAAATCTGGCTGCCTTGCCTGTATTGTTGGTTTTCATGTTTACGTGTATAATCAGTTGCATACTTTTTTATTGTTAATTCAACTTAAATATTGTAGCTCAGTATAAGTAATGTGCGCCGATCCGGGCGTATGGAGTGCGTGAATCGGTTAAATATGTGTGTGTTTTGCGACCCAACGAGATCCTTAGCGGGGAGCCATGTAATTAAATTCAGTAGCTAGTGGGCGTTGGTCCAAGCCACACGACGGTAAGCCACTCTTAGTGCATTGAGCCTGCGGCGAGTTAAAATTAAAATAAAGCTGTTTGGCTAACCACCAAACGTCATGTCTATTATTTACACGGTAAGTACACATTGCAACACCCAAAAGCTGTTTTTGAAGCGTTCTGAGGGTTTTATGACGTCCCCATCGTGGCACCAGAGTTAGCAGTCAGGGTATTTTCCCGCATCGTGTGTGGTAATTTCCACGCGTCGAAGCGTAAAGGTTTGGTGACGCAGGTATGTGGCAGATATAACTATTCTACCATTGTGGAAATATAAATGCGAGTCGTCCATAGAGTTACCATTATTATTATACATTTGTGTTTGTAAATGGCTAATCATTCTAGGTTTTAATCGTATTTTCTATTTTTATTTATTGTTTTCATGTGTGTTTTATAGTCAATATAATTCTGTAAACAAATTGGTTTTTCTTGCGCAGTGAAGTCAGTTTCAGCCCGAGAACACTACAGATGCAGACAAGCTTCTCGTTTTTGGAAAATAATAATCGTTCGTAACCGCTACTGTCGTAATTGAAAGTTTTATGCATACTGAGATGGCAAAGGTAAACAGGGTAAATTAATTCTTAAAATACTAAGACGTACAAGATGTCCCATTTGAATTTAACGTCCTGACGCAGGGGCTTACTAACGTATCGTTACTGTCCTTTAATCTTGTCTGTGGTTCATGGACGTATGCAAGAAAACCTGCCGTTTGCAACTCGTTCTTTAATATAACATTTTAGACTTAAAGAACTATTCATGTTATTTCATTCTTATAACTGTTAGCAAATCTATTTGTGTGTACATTAGCGAGGACTACATTTAACAGTTACATATAGGGAACCGGTAAGTATTATCTGTTTTTCCAGTTTCAAAGAAAACACTTTTCAGTTTATAGTGACACGTAATGGTTATACAAAGGCAAAACTTATTTTTCGGCAATTTATTATTCTCGAAATCAAGAATATGACTAAACTTAAAAGCGCTCGTGACCCCAACAAAAATAGACAATTACTTCGAGATTTTATTTTACCTGTAGTCTCTATTATTTTAAAATTAGTTTTTTATCCATGAGTAACGTTGAATAATCCTGTGGTTACTCTTTAGATATGTTTCCACATCAAGCACATGTGTCACTTTGTTGTGCTTTATGCCTCGCCTAGCGACTAACTACTTAACCATTTTTTTATTTAATTTTTTTTTAATTAAGTAGTAAAATTTAATAAAGAATATAATTCTGTTATTATTAATCACCGGATAGGCACAGATATGTAAATATTGTTATAAGTTTAATAGCCAAATTTAATATCAATGCATACCATCGCACAAATGAAGCAGCAGTCTAACATTGGAAAAGCAAAATCAAATTATCAAAATCTGCTGAAAATACGGCATGAGGTAAAATGCTAGAATGTTTGGAAAAACTGTTAAACATATTAAATACGCACAGGTAGTGATCGGATTTTAAACATGTGAGCCCGAATATCGCGAAGTTGAAGAAACAAATGTGTGATTAATAATAAATTTCAACAATTTTATACAAGGTCGAGCAACGAAGCGGGGGTGGAAGATATTTGTAAAATATGATAGTTACATGGATATTGTGTATATAAAAGTTGTATGTACAAAGGTAGTCCACATTACTAAAATAGGTTTGATTATACAGGGTCCCTCAAAAAAGTGTGGCGAAGTAAATTCCTTTTTTTAAAATGTAATGCCCTATATTTGGGTAGCTTAAAAGATTTGCATTGAAATACTCATCATTTTTATATGAATTGTATGGGTCTAACGTCAACTGTTTTGAAGATATTAACGATTTTATGCAAAAAAATGCTGAACTTCAGGCGGCTGCTGTAAGCAACAGAAAACAATTGAATGAAAAAAAACGTTACCAGAAAATTATGATTTTCGTCATCTACCTTTCAAGTGTAGAATGGTGGATCTGGGTATTAATGCTATACAGGGTGCTCACCATTTGCAGATTTAATAATTTAGACTGTTCTTCAAATGGAGCGCCTTGTATATTTTTGTATTTTTGAAAAACCCTTTTAATGAGCTTTCTTTTGATATCTTACTTTATACCTCTAAATTCAACTGTTTTTCAGATATGCATGTTTGAACATAAAAACAATTTAAGCCCTTAAGATGCTTTATGTTGAGGGGTAAAACAGAAACGCCGTTAAAATAATGATTTAAACACTTGAGTTTTCCAAACAAAAGATAAAACCAAGTTTAGAAAACAAAAATTCAGCCGCTACTCAAAACTAAAAATAACAAATACGAAAAAAAAAAGCAGGAGAAAATTAAATCTGAAAAGCCATTGAATTTTGGGATAGAAAATGAAATGTCAGAAGAAAGCTCATTAATAGTAATTTACGTTACAAGACCAGAAAATAGTGTTTTGCAGATCGAACCAAAGGCGAGCCCTGGAAGCTTGGGGACACGTGCAAAACACTATTTTTCGGTCTTGTATCGCACAAGAGTTTTTTACGACATCCGAGTCCATACTTTCAAACTTGCGAATTCACTTTCAAAAACTAAAAAAAATTATGATATCAGTATCTATTATTTAACTTATCCAAAAAATAAGACAAACTTATACCCATAGTAACAAACGCATCAGGGACCGGCAAGCTTTTACCGGTTCCTGATGCCCGTTTTTCGATCTTGACTGGCTAAACGTTACTTTCTGACGAAAAAATTCTCCAGAAACTGCATATTTTCTAGTCGGTAGTAAAAAAGTACTTTTTAAAAATACAGGGATATACAGGATGTTCCATTTAAATAATCAAAATAATTATATTCGCTAATTATGAGTTCTCGGTACAGCTTTAATACTCAGAGCAGGAAAGAAGAACTATTTGAACATTTAATGTAATTACGTATAAGCTTTCGGTGTATTGGCTTTTGTTTTTTAATTTAATTTTATTTGACCTTGAAATTAATTTACTACTGCATTTATGGTTTTTTCGTGTTTATTATTCCTTGTATCAACACTGACTGGATTTATATTTTCTAAACCTGGTTTTGTGTGATTTTATTTTTGGAGAGCTCCAGCATTTGAATAATTATTTTATCGGCGTTTGTTTGTTATCCCTTGAAATAAAACATCTTAAGGGGCTTAAATTGTTTTTATGTTCAAACACCCATATCTGAAAAACAGTTCAACTTAGAAGTATCAAGTAACATATCAAAAAGAACTTCATTAAAAGGGCTTTTCAAAAATACAAAAATATACAGGGCGTTCTATTTGAACAAAATTTGAAATCTTTAAATCTGCAACTGTTGAGCACCCTGTATAGCATTAACAACCAGATCCACCATTTTACACTTGAAATGTGGCTCACGAAAATCATATTTTTTTATAGCGTTTTCCTTTATTCGATTGTTTTTTGTTGCTTACAGCAGTCGTCTAAAGTTCAGCATTTTTTGCATAGAATCGTTAATGTCTCAAAACAATTGACGTTAGACCTATAAAATTTTATATAAAAATGATGAGTGTTTCAATGCAAAACTTTTAAGCTACCCAAATATAGGGCATTCCATTTAAAGAAAAGTAAGTTTGATTTGCCACACTTTTTTGAGACACCCTGTATAATCAAAACTATTTTAGTAATGTGCACCACCTTTGCATCTACAACTTTTATATCCACAATATTCATGTAACTCTTATAGTTTTAGAAATATCTTCCACCCCCGCTTCGTTGGCGGACCCTGTATGTATGAGCGTTGAAAATAATTGGATCATTTAATTTATACCTTGACATTAAGTTATTTCAAAATGTTGGAACACTCAAATTTCGTTAATCCCTTTTAAAATACAGTAACTCATAAGTACCATAAATTAAAAGTAAATAAACTTATCATTATAAAATACCACCAGGTAACCGGAAAAGCTTCACCTAAATTGCATTCTAACCAGATTTCAGCTTTAGTTCATTCCAGAAACTCAAATTGTCTCGTAAAAAAGGGTTAAACCGCTTAAGTTCGAATTCATATGGTAGAGGTCTCGCCGTAATTGTCCTTTTTCTTTGCTAGGGCCCTTCCTGCAAACTGCTCGTGGAATTATTCAGGAGGTTCCCATCTTCCTGCCTTCTTGGTTTTGGCTTATAGATAAATATGTAAATTTGCTATTATTAAAATGGGTGTTAGGAAATCTCGCTGAGCAAAAGAATTACATGTAGCGGTAACTTTGTTTTTAAACATTAGTTTTGTACCCTTAAAGCATATATTTGACAGTTGAGGTTTATACTAAAATTCTTACAAATTAATGTCTTTCTAATAATATCATTTTCCCAGACGAACAAAGTTGCGTGATAGCAGAACTAGATAAAACTAAAGGCAGGTTCCAAAAGCCAGCAGTTATTATGGCATTTCATCGCCTAAAGCAATAATTTTATGTGGGTCCCCCCATAAGCCTCACCATCCGGAAATATCGCCTTCCAAAAACAAAGGGATGTAATATTTTTCGCCTCGTAAACCGCTATTATTTTGAGTCGGCTAATAAACAAGCTCCGTCAAGGATGTCCCGATATATTTTTCTTATTGCATTACGGAAAAGAAAATAAACGCGCCTCCAAAAGCAAACTTGTAAGGTATTTAATTACGGCAGGTTTATTTTCATGTTTCGTCATTTGGCGCAAACAAGCGAGGAACGGAAGCGCGTGAAGAAAACGGCAAGCACAAAATTACCTGTTGATTCACAAGCGGCGCTACGAAAGCTCAAAGCTGCCCTTCCTCGTTTCGAGGGTGCTTTTTCCAAAACGCATCCCGCACAGGACTTTCGACTTCTCGAGGACCTAAACGCGAAGTTCAGCGAGCGCTTGTGATGCACCGTCTAAGTGACCGCTCCGATGGGTTACACCGCGAACACTGAGCAAAATCCGCTGTTAGCAGTGCGCCTGTGAAATAGGCCGCACACACTACCACCTACCAACCAACTTTGAGTAAACAAATTGCATACGCAGACGCCGACAGATCGTTGTCAAATATAGGAACTTGAACTTCAGGACTTCAGGGGCAATTCCGCACCGAAAGAATTTCAGACATTTGGCTGCAGCCTGCAACTTTAGAACTGTTTAGCTCTGTGATTTATGGGAAAAGTTTGTTTTTTATGCCCTACTCAAATATCTTTCCGATAATCTAAAAGTTGCAATTTTTTAATAGTTTTCTAAATTAGTTCGTTTTAATCTCTACACGGAAATTCTTACCTTTGAAAAGAACTTAACTCAATTTAAGTCATTTACTTCCATTTATTATTAGGTTGGAACTTTTAAGGGATTTTTTTAAAAAGACAAAGAAATAGAACCTTAACTAAATTACAAAATGCAATGGATTGTGGTTCTAAATTTTTATTTAACAACTAATTATATAAACAAAGTTTTCCCTTCTCTCGTTGGTTTTCGTAAATCTCAATTTACCTTTTCTATCTGCCAAGCAAATCCTCAATTCCGTCACATAAGGATTCGTTTGGCTTAATATGAGTCACACATCTTTTTTCCAGACTTTCACTCTCAGAGACAGATGTAGAATTTGCAATAATTTCAAATCCAAGTATTTCGATCACTCTCATGATTCCTATTGACCAATCAGGATGAGCGTGATCATATAAAAGCAAAATCCATAATGATTTAGCGATTTCGAATGTCGCCATGCCTTGAAGAATTATTTATACTCTTATTAAAAATAGTGGACCCAGATGCAGCATCAATCACTATACTGTAGAAAAATCTGGTGTGATACACGCACACAACTTCCTTTTACAATGATCTTATAATTAGCCTATAATTTGATTTTTAATTTTTAAGCATTTGTCAAAAATTTTCAAAAATTACAAATTCTACACACACCGTACAAAATAGAGCATTAGTTGAAAAGACAACCTTTTTCTAAACTTTTAAGCCGAATTAAAAAATGTAATAATATATCGGGTGTTCCATTTAAAATAGGACTTAATAAAAAAAACTGTAAATGGCTTTACCCAAAACTTCCCTCGTCGACATTGTGACACTAATAATTTTAAAAATCAAATTAAGTTAGGAGTAAACATTATCTTCACGTTTCTAATAAATGAAATAAATGTATCTCGCTGGGGTTTGAACCCGCCGCTCTACAGAGCGATCGTAAGCGCATCTCCGCAGCGGATGTAACGTTACGGAGCCTCTTCGAGATAAGTCCGGTGCGTGCCTTTCTTGAACAGAACGGTGTTATGTTGAAACATTTTTACTCTTTTGTGACATTATCCTGTATCGGTTGAGTCTTTCAGACAAGGGAAGTAAAAAGAAAAAAAGCAAAAGAGACCCATTTTCGAGGTGTTCAACTGGAAAATCAACTATCTCACATCAATACACATTAAAAATGTAATTAAAATTTAATGTTAGAAAAAAATCGTTAGAACCGTTTTTGAAAAAAATAAAAAAAAACAGAAAAATTACAAGAGTAAACACCATACTTCCGGTTATACAATTTTTTCAAAAGCTTGCTGTACACAGTACACAAAACTTATATGTGAAGTTTCAACGCGCTACCTCTTGTCGTTCTTGAGATATTCTGTTCACACACAGACAGACAGACAGACCAATGAACAAAAACGTATTTTTTGGGTTCAGGGGACTCTAAAACGTGAACATCTGTTGAAAACTCAATTTAGAATTTTTGGAGTGAATCGAATACTTTATTGTAAAAGGAAGTAAAAATCAAAGCTCTCTTTTATGGTGAGAACTGGTCAACTGTTTAGAAGATCAGCAAACTTCTAACGAATTCAAGTTGTAACACGTTTAGAACAGCAGGTGTTCAGGGAAAATACCTGAAAAAAAAGGTTTATTGCTTTTCCCGCACGGAGAAAAACAATTTTTGGTAATTTTGCCGCTCTCTATAGTTCGAAATACCAACTTCTCGGTATGGCGGCATATACTCGAGAATTTTAAAGAACTTGCTCCCAACGTCGCTCGTTCATTCAAACTATTCTTCATCTAAATGTTTCGTGGCAATCATGAAGTGGTGTGTTAATTATGAGAGAGATCTCATTGTTATTGAGCTAGCTTGAAAGAAAAGAAGGCAAAAGTTATTTATTAAACGTAGCGGCCTGGGAAACGTCTCATTACAATATGATAACAAAATGCAATATGAATAAGTGTTCTAATAATATATGAAGACAAATATGTAATATAAATAGTAAATACCCAAAAACAAAAACATCTAATGAAATAATTTTTCAAATACATATCTAGTCTACTATAAGCTCAATGAACACACTTACAGAGAGTCTTATAAAGGCCACTAATCTGACGTTAACTTTAATTCGTTGTTAAAATAAACAAAAACGCATCAAAATTTGTTTACTAATGAATAAAATGTCATAAGCACTGACGTTTTGATGCGCTTTTGTTTATTTTAACAGCGAATTAAAGTTAACGTCAGGTTAGTGGTGTTTATAAGACCGGCAGTTAGACTATTTATTTTTTGTACATGTAGAGCGATTTAAACTCTAACTTTAAAATCTATAAAAAGTCCACTGGTATGTAAGTTTATATGAAACAATCTGAAACCAATAACGCTACAGTAAAAGTATAAAAGAAATATATCAAAAAGCTAAATTTATTTTACATTTTGTACTCAAAACTTACCTAAAATGTTGTTATTTCAATAAGCAAAAGATAGATCGACTATTGTTTATAAATGTTGCAATTTTTATACCATATGAATTTCACGATTTTGAGATATTTTTGCGAAATTAGAAAGTATGTAGTGTATGAATAATTTAAAATTAAGTTTTGTAGCATACGAGTTCTTTATAATAAGATATATCTTTAACGATTATAACCTTAGACACAATTTGCAAATAGCAGTTACTTTCCGCAACGGAAATGTTTAAATAATGTTGAGCTTTATAGTAAGCTAGCTCCAAGCAGTATGGGGACAGACAATATTAAAGACGAATTTCGCCTTAGAATAAATATAAATATGAAATCTAAGTAAAACGTTAATAGAAATTATTGCTGAATGACAGCAATACTATGCCAATGCTTCTTAGTGTAGAGGGATATTTTACTCTTTACATTGAAGAGCTTCTATTTTACAATTAATAGATATTGTACAGGACTATGTAATTTTTAATAAGCTTGATACTTACATCATGTACAAAACTGATTAAAAGTAAATAAATAATTGTATAAATGGGTTCATTGATTGTAGTGTTTTGCCCCCTATAGTAATTCGCACATCTGCAAGTAAAGTTATTTATGGCTAGCTTTCAGTAGGCATGAAGACTCAAATCTGCAAGTTAGGTTCACCGACATGTTCATATTTAAACTCCCGTGTTACGCCACTGGGCTGTGAAATTAAAAAGCAGCAACGCTCAGACACACTACGCTGTCAATTGATCTATCAACAAATTGAATTTTTGTGCGGTTTGTTTCTGGTGTATTTACAAGTTAATTCAAAGGCAAATCTATGAACAAATTATCAGGTAATTCGAATCGCGCGCTTTATTAAGCGTCACTAGTCGTGTTTTGTTTTTAGATGGTTCGCGGATTCCTGCTAATTCAATTGTTTTGAACGCGTCCTTTCATGTGAAAAAACATAACCTCAACTTATATTTTTACAATTTCTGGACCTCATTCATTTTTTTAAGTATTGTAAGACTGGGATCGGCTTCATCTTGTAGGACTTGTTCCTCATGGTAAGTTTCGAAACTCTAGCAAGGATATTTGCTTTGCAACACTAACCTGACCTTTTTTAGGCTGCGGAAACTGGGTCGGAACAGCTTCTCCTGATGCTCGCTGCTGGAAGCGGAACCCTAGGATGCTGGAACTGCTGCAGTGTACCCCTACACGGCGTGCGGACGTGGTGCTACCAAAATTTCAAACGCCTGACCTCAAATGTGCTCAAAATCTAATGATCGTAAACTTCTCGTCGTTGGCGAAGTGGTTCGGAAGGTGGTCACAGATGAAAATAATTTTTAGGTGATGGATTTCACACCCACATTCTCACATATTCACTACGAATTCCTGATCACGATGGTATAACTATTTTTAATTTATTTCAATTGTAAATGGCTTAAAACTCAATTAATCTGGAGAGACAAATTAGACTGTCATGAAATGATTTTTATTCAATTGTTTCTCCCCGGGTAGTTAACAACAATTGCCTATCTAAATTCATAACTGTGGATGTTAACCAAGTACAAATCAGTTACTTATAAACTAAGTTTTGACTTATATTATAAAATTTACAAAATCTTAATGATAAAATTATTGTTTGTTTACGTTCGTATTTAAACTAGGTTATAGCGCCACTCACTATGTTTTATTTGGATTGTCTGTTCACTTACGTCACTTCACTGACTCATTTTTTTAAACACCAATCTTGTTCATTTCCTGTAGTGTGAATTTTTTGTATTTTATAATAATTGTCTGCTTTTCACCATTCTTCAAATATTACCGTTCCATTTTTTTACAGCCTTATTCGATCTAGTATTGTGCTCTTTTTGCACTGTATTAAGAACATTCTGTCCTTCTTACCTTTATTTAAAAACTTCATGGAACTGTACTTATTCAATTATACTGACATGTAAATTTATTTAACACGCATGTAATAAACCCTTTGGTGATAGATTTGTTGAATTTTGATTGGCTTTACTTTGCACCAACCTCTTAATTTATGCTAATTAATATTTCTGTGACTCTAACTTACGAATTGAGCTCTGCCTTATTGCCATTTATTCTGAAGTAATTCCACTTAATATCGGCAATGCTTTACCAATGTAGGTAGGAATTAAAATTTCTGATGTAACTTCTTGCAGTTGCCTGATTTACCCCAGCTCTGTGCTTTATTGACTTGCTTTATTTATCTATGCTGCAATCAGAGTTGAGTAACGGGCTAAATACCATCTCAATATATACACGGTTAGTTTTAAATAAATATTAGTTAGAAAATTTAAATCCAATTATGTGTGTACAAGCTTATTTGCATATAAAATTCAAATGTTTTTATTTGCATTCCTGCTGAGAAAGCAGACCAGTAGAAATTAATCCCATAACATCAGTCGTAAAGAAAGTAGACAATTGAGACTGTAATTGATTTAAAATTATATTTAATTTAAAAGTTCTTCGAAATGCACTAATCAAGCAACAAGATACACCAATTATAACTCTACGCAATCTATATGACCCTATTATTAAAAGACAACATGTACATAGGCAAGGAGCAGGAGCACCTCTTCGTGACACAAATGTAATCTACTTAACAATTTCGCAGCTGTTTTCATTTGGACAATAAGTCAGGGAGGATCTACCAAGGAAATATACGGTTTCATCCTGAAACACGAAGAAGCATTGCCCAAACTGAAACTAACTGCAAGGTGCTGGCCCGGTATTAACTAGCGAAAGCTCATTAAGCCAGGTTGTAGGTCACGATTACGCTTTCGCGTACCAGGTTAATTTATTCCGACAGTGTTGGCAAGCCAGCTTGGGTCAGCTTCACGCAAATTGTGTAATTACTAGATTTTGAATATTGTTATATAATTCGATAACGACGCGTAAAGGCTCAGGAGAGATCTTCGACATGGAATTCGCATGTTAACGTATTTGTAAAATCTAGATTTTAAGTTAGATAACCATATAGTAATAATACCTTATACACTGCATTAATCTTGTTATAATTATTTGCTATAAATATCAAAATCTATAAAAATTACTATCTCATAAAATCTTATGTATTGTAATGGTCTTAGGCCCACTACTCGACTCAGCGTGCGGTACAGTTTAAGAAACAAGTCAATAAGTACAGATTTGGGGTGTTTTATGTAACTGCAATATAAATCTTAAATTTCATTCAGTAAATGCATTGAAAAAGAGATGCCAGTATTAATAAATGAATTGAGTAAGAAACGAAAAGGGCAAAGCTTGTTTTTCACAGGGTTGAAGTCAAAGTTCAAATTAATTAAATATTAGGTTTGTGCAGAATGAATAGCCAAACCAAAAGAAATGAATCGTGACAAAGAGGTTTGCTATGTGCAGGACAATAAAGCTTAGATTTCAATATAGCTAAGCAGGGAAATTGCGAGCAATCTAAAAAAAGTATAAGCAGCCAGAATAAAATAATAATGTCGCAAAGAGCAAATTAGAAGGCTGGCGGAAAGTCAGAAAATAGCAATTGGAAAATCAGGCAGCAAGACACAATCAAGCAAGGGAAAAGCAGACAGGAAGACATGAAAAAAAGAAAATGAAAAGCAAACAGATGGACATCGAAAAGCATTTATGAAGGAAGTGAACTCTTTAAAATGATCATTGTAATTACGCAAAGAGACATTTTAACAATTAAAAATGTGGACAATATTTTAGGTATAAGTAATTTGTAACTTTAATTATTTGTAGGTAAACTTATTTCAAAATGTATTTAATTTGAACTTGGCTAATTTCCGTTTGTATTGGTAACCATAGTTATAGATTAGCTTTTGTTTAATAACGGACCTTATAGGATAACAAATAAATTAATTATAAAGGCTTGACATGAAATTTTTTGCTCCATTTGAATAAAGTTTTTATACAATATAAATAAATATTTTGAGCCAAAAACTGTTTCACTGTGTTAAGCAGGTGTTAAAGTTCATATGAGAACGTTTGTGGCGATTTCTGCAACAATAAATAAGTTTACCAAGGGTATCTCCGAGGAAACGTTCGCTACCCACATCAAGATTACGAAGGATTCCAGCCGAAAAGTGGGTTTAGACGCAGGACATTCCACTGCGACGCATCAGGCAGGAGTGCAGGTCACCGACCAGCAACCGGGGGAAATCGTTCCAGACGAAGATACGAGCTGTGGCCCCCTTTCCGAAGATTGAAGCGCTTGAGAGAACAAACTTTGCTTATCAAGATACAAGCATATCATAGCATCCAGCAAAGGTGCTATTCAAATTAGAAGAAAGTGTGAGGTTAGGTGGAGATTAAACAATTGCAGAAATTCAGTCGGCGTCCCTTCTGACGTCATAAGACAAATTAATTCCTGAAACAAATGAGAATAATAACCGCTAAAGCACTACGATTTAAATAAATACCTCTTCGAATGTTCACAAATTTTATTTTTAAACTCAACAACGAACCATTTTTGTAATTTTGACAGCAGTGCATACATTTGCGACTGCGAATTTGAAACTAATTCGGGTGGCCAGTGGCGCACCAATTTAGGTAAAAAGTTACAAATTATTAGGAATTCACCCCTTTGAATAGGGTTGATTGTCTACCGAGCCAGCGTTATGAGAATAAAATGGCAGATAAATAAAATACGGAAAAGGGAGTAATACTATTTATTTTGATAAATAAAAATACAAAACAGGATTATTTTGACCAGTCTAAATTTGAAATTACAATTGATAAAAATACATCTCATAAGTAAATTAATAATTATTACAACAATCCAGAGCAGTATATTCTGTCACTTTGACTTAACTCAAAATATCTCATTCTTATGTACTTATTTGAAATATTTTTTAAACGCTTTAGAATATTAGATATACAAATAGTAATAATCAGTATTCTAACTCATTAATCATTAGAATACGATTTTCCTTCTTCTCAGTTTGGGGCGTGCATCTAAGTTAATTTATTTTATCTACAACTGCTTGGTTAAGGACTTATTACGTCACTCATTGACACTATTTCCTTTAGGTTACACCACCAGTGGTATAATGAACTTCCATTACACCACTAGTGGTGTAATGCCTTAATTACCTAACTAAAATAGTGTCAAATGAGTGACATAATGGCATTTGTCTATTAAAATATTTTTGAAAATGACAGATCTGACATTTTTCTTAATGCACTTTTCTCAATTTTGGGCAGTTGTAGATAAAACTTTGTACAATACATGTGTGATAATGCATCATTAATATACTTGTGTGATTACATAACTCGTGCTACTCACTCGTTTGTAATTTACACACGCGTATATTAATGATGCTCTTATTCCACTTATAATAAATAACTATTAAACATTATTTCAAGTTCAAATTAAAAATCAAGGTTGTCTCTTTTTTTCTATCTAAGTAAAAGATGACTGTTCGTGAAACAGTTCATCTTGAATGTGCAATGGCACCTTTTATTTATATCATATAAATGTCTCACTTCTCGGTGTGTTTACTTTTTACTTTTCTACTATTTATTCTTCACCTTTGCTTCCATGGATGTCCATCAGCCATCTACTTTCATAACTCTGACTTGCTCTTTTCCAAAATATTAACCCATAGTATCCTTACCAATGTATCACCCTACAACTGCTTCTCGTCCATAATTCGTCAACAAACAGCACCCTTTTGTTCTTCCAAGATGTTAACTCACAGTGTCCTCAGCAGTTTATTTCCAAATAAGTCTTTGTTACTTGACAGCTCACCAAACAAATCCCTCTTTGTCTAAGTATATCAGCAAATAGCTACTTCCCAATGTTTTCTTTCAGTTAATATTATTTTAATTCTTGCATATTTTTTATATATACTAAAATATCTTGTCCTTCTATTAAATTGTACTTTTTATGTAAAGTTATCTAATAATATATATAAAGATATTAAATAATTGATTTCTAAAATAATACCTTTTACATTTTTCACATTACATTTTTCAAAATCTTTTCTATTTGTCTTATCTTTCATTCCCTATTATCACGATTATTATTTAATTTACATTGTTACATTCCTATAAATTTTACTATTTCACATTATTTGAATTTTTACAAAATATAATGAATTAAGAAAACCATTTTCTTTTTAAATTTAAACCATCGTTCATAAGTTTGAACATTAAATAATGCTTTCTAATCAAATTACTTATACATTAAACTTTCATTCAATCCTTTAACTAACGTGAACTAATTGGGTATCCTAACAGTTTGAATATAGTATCAATAATTACTTTTTCATTTGTTGTTTGTTTATTTGTTATGGACACGGTCTACGCATGCGCAGTATCAGGTACCTTAGATACCGACTGCCTTAGTCATATGGTCGTCTTACCTAGAATTTTATTTTTTAATCGCAGTATATAGTCATTGCAATATCTTTATTAAGGCATATAAAGAGATAATTCAAAAACATAATAATGCTGCAATTTCATATACTCATACGGGGCGAGTTTTAGAAAGATTTTTCAGAGCAAAGTCTCTGCTCTGCCACTTAAACACTACTTTGAAAGTTTAGTAGAATATAAATTTGCGAAATAAATCACATTTGAATTTGCCAATCAAGAAAAATAAATCATGCGGAACAGAACAGCTTAAATATAATTCATTTCATACTGACGTCAAAAATTACATTTTTCGGATTATTTATGGTACAAAAACTGGAACATTAAAGTCTTAATACCTTAAAGTAAAATTTTAAAGTTCAAGTACTTTAAAACTTATTTATGGTACAAAAAATGGAACATTAAAGTCTTAGTACTTTAAAATAAAATATTAATGTTCAAGTACTTTATTTTACGTCACTTGTTGACATGAAATTTGAAATGATTTACAACTTTTTGTTTAAACTTGCAGTATGAAATAAACCGTTGTATTCACCACGAACGAAAAGTTTTTTTAAAGATCTTCGCAAGTAATTCCGTCCGCGGCTGACGCCTCGGCCGTAAACAACTTTCTCGTCCTTTAAAATGTCACTTTTCGTTTTAGATAAATAAAAGACTATTTTTAATCTTGTAACATTAGCCCCCTAGTCAAATTTACTTAAGGCAGAAATAGTGTGATAGAAATTTAAATGGCGTTAATTCCTGTTGCAATCTTCGCCTACACCTCTATGGCGTTCGGATTTCGATAAGGCAATCTTAGCCGCTATGCGCGGACGAAAGGTAAACCGGTACAGCTAAATTACAATCTATCCTGAGCTATAAAGAAACAAAGATGGGATGAACGTATATACTCAGAACAAAAAGTCTCCCTCCGCCCCACCCTTTATGTTCTGAATGCGTCAAAATATTTTATTTAGTCAAATTAGAGTAATAAACAATAAATATTAAGTAGATGGTTTTAAGCTCCCGTTTTAGTATTCTTTAGTCTTTAATACTAGAGCAGGTACCATCTCATTAAGGATCATCAACTTTTTTGAAAGTACAAATGCATGCCCATTTTACTCAATGGGGGCTTTTAAATGAGATGTCACATTACTTAACTATCCATTTAAGATAAACCAATATATAGCTGAGTGGTCATTTGATTTTTGATTGATCGAATAAATACATCTAAAATTGGTGCAGTTTATTATTCTTAAAGTTGACTGAAATATTTTGACGCATTCAAAAGTGAAAGGAGTGTAGGAGGGGGGAGGGGAATGTTGGTCTTCAATGTGTTTTGTAATGCTATGGCTTATGTCTTTTTACATTAGGCCAGTAGACTGTTTACTCCACAAAGTTGTGGTTCTATGAAAGCTCATACCTTAAGCCAGGTAGGTGGCTAGCCGTGCACGTAGAAATCTAGGAAGAGTTTCCTTGTTAGTGGTTAAAGACTACCGCAGGGTTAGCGTAGTAGCCGAAAAGCGTAGGATTTTTGAATCTTTCTAAAGTCGCCGGGAATCGAACCCAGGTCGGCCACATGAGGTTTGAGCATTTGCTCGCGCGGTCATTCTCTGACCGTCTATAGCTTATGTAATGGTACTCGTAGTAAAAGGCAAGCTTGAATTCAAACATAAACATTGTGAATATATTTTTCTTTGATAATTCAAATGAAATGAGATCGATGTAAAGGTAATGTGATGAGTAAAGTGTGAAAATACTAATGCATTCGCATAAAGATTATATATAAATTAGAAGAATTTAATTTAGCTAAGAACAATTGTACAGTTTATTCGCTTTAGATATTAATTATCGCACATGATATTTGTTGGTATTATGGTCAGGTGACTTTCAACTTATTGGCATGGCAATATGTACAATTTAATATACAGCAAACATAATTTCTTCTAAAATCTAGCAGTAAGATTTCTGCTTAATCTATGGTCACAGTTATTGTAGGTCTATTGATGTTAATGTAATCTCTAAGTGGTATTTTGTAATCTGACTTCAGAACGATAGTTTAACATATTTCGAATATCCTTTATAGTAGCCATTATTTGGTAAGCTGCACTAAATGTATCTATATAAATATAAAAGATTTAATTCTGACATTAACAATTTATTGATATCTAAAGTGAATGTCCAATACGTTAAAAGAATTTAAATTATATAAAGCGTTGGCAGATTCATAAAAAAAAACATTAAAAATTATTAGTACATGTAACGTACAAAATACATACACTCACCAATTAATACAAATGGATATTGCACTTTACCTAACTTGGTAGACTACCTTGAGCCACATGAAGTAGGTCGGCATCTGAATTAAATTAACATTTTATGTGTATCGTACAAAACAGATTCACTGATGGATAAGCTGGTCATAAACTGTACATACCTTCTATGAAGCAGCCTAAGAATATTGTTCCTTAGTGTGTCTCTCTATATAAATTTGGTACTTAGTTTTAAAGTTTTTATAATATTATTATCGTAAGAATAAAATTAATTTTAATATTTTTTACACTTAATCTAAATTATAATGTTGTTGAGAACCTAGTATTTCTGTATTACCCTCATTGGTTGAAATTAATTGTAATTGTGTTGCTATGGGAATTGTGTTGACTGTATGCTGTAGTTACTTGTTGCAAAGCAATATGTGTTAATACCTTCTCCTAAAATTAATAAAATCAAATCAGAGCTTGAAAATAACAAATTAAAGAAAGTATTAACTGCAGTTTGTTTAACTGTAAAGGATGTTAAGTAATTTTAATTTAAGTAAAATAATGGCTTAGTTTATGAGAACTCACAAACCCTACACAAAATAAGAGCTGTACAAAATTTTATTCAACTAAACAACACATTCATGAAAGAAGAACGAGACAAGCTGCAATTGAACGTCAAATAAGATTGTCAAGGCATTTGAAGACATGCATTAATTGAGTTAAGTCTTAGAAAAAATTATTATGGGCAAATTGTCTCATTGTTAAATAAAATTACAAACATAATTTAAAAAGGCAGTTCAAGGCATTATTATATGTATGTTTATAATTAATCACCCTCGCCTTATACTACAATACATAGAATCATAGAAGAACGAAGCTTGCGGATTAGCAGAAATTAAAGGTCTCCCGAAACAAGACAATCCCTGTTACAGTATATTACCTGACAAGATCGGTAAACACTTTAGAAGCGTTCGAGAAAAAGTTAGAAATAATAAGCCCGAAGGTGCGCCCAATGAAAATCCAGAATTTTATATTTCTTGACCAATCCAAAAATGAGTGAAGATATCATTTCTTCCAAGTGAATGTTTTAAACAAATATAGCTTTTATTTAAAAAAAAATTATGTTACTATAGAAATTGCATGGCTTGTTGCTGATCATCAATTCCTCATAATTGAATTAAAAATACACCTGAAAAATGGTCGTTTAACGAATCAAACTCAGAAATTAAATAGTCGAATGCTACCAGAATATAGAAACCACGTCAACGAAAAATTAGAAGAACTTAATATAAATTATAAATCCAGTAGTGTCCGCGGTGCTTCTTGAATTTATGCAAGCCTTCGATTTGTGTAGCTCCGTGGATTATTGATTGCAGAAAGCACTTCGAAACATAAATTCTATAGCTATAGGACCAGGTGACTTTACTGAAGGGGTTTACACTTGGTGAAGAGAGGAGGAGTTGTAGGATAAAATGTGAATGGAGTAGCCAGTCCGAATCACCCTTAAAACATATCTAGCCTTTGTCTGTTCACAAATGAATGCACTTCAGAGTTTTAAAGTATATTGAAAAATCTGGTGTGATACACGCACACAACTTCCTTTTACAATGGTCTTATAATTAACCAAAAATTTGATTTTTGAGATTTAAGCATTTCTCAAAAATTATCAAAAATCACAAATTCTACAAAATCGGTACAAAGTAGAGCGTTAGTTCAAGAGACAAATTTTCTCTAAAATTTTAAGCTAAATTCGCAAATTTAATAATATACCGAGTGTTCTATTTAAAATAGGAGTGCATAAAAAAATAGGAAAAAAACAAAAGAAACCCATTTTAGAGGCATCCAACTGGAAAAACACATATCTCACATCAATACACATTAAAAATAGAATACAAATGTAAAGTATGGAAAAAATCGTTAAAGCCCTTTTCGAAAAAATTGAAAAAAATTTAAAAATCGCAAAAGTAACAAACGACTTCCGGGATTGGACCGTGTCATGATTGAGTTCTTCGATCCCGGAAGTCGTTTGTTACTTAATGACAATGGCCGTGAAAGCCTCAGAAATCACAAAAGTAAACACCATATTTCCGGTTATGCGATTTTCTTCAAAAGCTTGCTGTCACATCTAGATGGTACACAAAACTTAGATATGAAGTTTCAACATCGTAGCTCGTTTTTGAGATATTTTGTTCACAGAAACACAGACAGACAACCCAATGAACAAAAATATGTTTTTTGGGTTCAAGGAACTCTAAAACGTGAAGATCTGTTGAAAACTCAATTTCGAATTTTTGGGGTGAATACAATACTTCCTTTATCGTAAAAGAAAGTAAAAAAAAGTAAACATCAAATAAAATAGAGCCTTATATACAATTAAATGGCGTCGTGTGTTGCTATTCGATCTAATAATCTACTATTTGCATAAGAGCAAATCACGATGGCATAAAATTCCCTGCTTGTAAACAATGTGTATAAAACTTGACCTAATGATTCCATATTAATGCTGAGACCGGCACACGTGTACCGTAATGGTTACACATTGTGAACTAGTTTTGCAGTCTAATTTGTTTCAGCACAATTTCACCGAATTGTATATTTTATGGGCACACAAAAGTTTGAACCAGTAGTGTGATTAGATATCCTGCAGACTATCAAATAAGCGAGATTAAGAATGCTTGCCAGGAAAGACCTCATGGTGAAGTACAAAGAAAACACTGGATGAAGTGTACGCCATGGAAAACAATAATGGAAATAAATAAATTAAAACCAACAACAATAGACACAATCGAAAAGCCCAATAGGTATCTAGATTTGAACAGAAAAATCCAAAAAGATTGCAGAAAAGACAAAAATAACCACCTTGCCAATATCCGTATAGAAAAAGAAATAGGGGAAAGGGGGGCAAGATGACCCTTCTAAGGCTATTAATTTGGAAAAAAGTCAACTAAACATAATTTTTTAAGTCTAATCACAAAAACGGCTTGGTAGGATCATAACCTAACATACAAAACTGTTTATTTCTATATATGATTAATATTTCAACAAATAAGGAACTAATTATAAAAGAAATCAAGACGGTAAATTTTTTGCACTGCTGAGTAAAATGGTCTCTTAATTGGGGTAAAGTGACCCCCCTCGCTTTTTTAAGCATTTGTACTGTAGAATAATCTAGTTTTTATTTTTGTTAATGTTGCTAGGAGATAGAGATAAACAAATTATTATAATTCTCAACGTTTGCGAAGTTTTTATTTAGGAATCATAACAGGTACTACTACAAATGTGTGTTAGGCCTGAAATTCCGGCACACGTCGTGTGCCCACTTTTTGCAGGATTGGCACATTGACCATTTCCCATTTGGTTTAGAGGCGCTAAACATTTCTTCACAATAGAGACATGGTACATCGTCTTCTGACTTTCCTTTTCGTTTTTTCCCCTTTTTATTAACCTCTGAAGACGCAGTTGCCTTTTTATCTTTCTTAACTTGGCTACTAAGCTCATTTTTTTCGGAATAATTGTCAAAGAGTGACTTTGTTAGTTGCTTTACTTGAGATTTTGCAACACCTTTTTTTAGAGTAGCTTTTTCTTTGGTCAAAATGCAATTTGGAGTTGACGTCAGAATCGTCGCACCCTGAGATGGTCTAGATCTCTTTGTTTGCGGTGGAGCAACGGGAGCTGGACTGATATCAAATGGTGTAAATCAAGGTGCAGAATTGTTGCACTTCGATATCTCCAACATCATGCTCATGGCTAGAACCATCGCTGATGAGCGACCACTTGGTTGCCATTCGTCCTCTGTTTCATTGGATGATGTTGAGTCCTTTTGTCGGCGCCAAAGACCTGAACCTACAAAAAAAATCAGAATACCTATCCTTAAATTACGAGCACGAGGTAAAATGACCCCGGGGACCATTTTACCTCATGATTTTGGAACCATTTAACCTCAACAGTTCGCAATTTTAGCCATCGTCAAAAAACAAACAGTGTTTAAAGAAACTGTCAATATCCTTATAACCATAGATGCTCAGAGAGTTAAGCTATTGATAGAATGTCAGATCTGTACTTACCTTAATAATTCAACAAACAACACTAAATTATCAGCAGCGTAAAATAACAGTTGAACGCACAGAATTTTAAAACACATGACTACGCAGTGAATTGTGGTCCGATGTTAATCGGTTTTAGCATAGATGCCGCTACAGGTATGTTTAACACAGCCCTCTGTTCAAATATGTTCAATATGGGGCATTTTAACCTGGGGGGTCATTTTATCCACATTTCCTCTACATCAGAACAACAACGAAACTACAGACTTAATTCGCAAACTTAAAGGGATAACAGGACATTTCAAACCAAAAACGTGGCTTATAGAAGAGAATGCGAGCAATACCTTATCCGCAATAGAAAAAATACTAAAACGTTTTGAAAATTACTGCGCACAAATCTATACAAAGAAGAGCATTTACAAAAAGATAGTAATTCTCACCAATATTAACTTAATACAAAGCGAGCTACGAACAATGAACAGTGAATAAGAACATGCACTTCATAGGCTGCATAACAACAAAGCTGTCGGAGAAAACGAAATCAGTGAGAAAATGTTAAAAATTTTAAGATATAAAGGCATAGAAATATTGACAACAATTTGTAATCTAATGTCAAAAACTGG